>VWZS01009177.1:628537-823453 GCA_013397075.1 Rhabdornis inornatus
AAAAAAAAGACCAGAAATACAAGAATCAATTCTAAAGCACTGGTTTACAAGACCAGTGTTCCTAACAATCCCGCCCTACTTCTGCATATTCCAGGTCAATTTACTTGAATGCACCTGGTATAACTCCAGCTAGTCCTAGAAGAAAGCCAAGGGATGATGAATGGTCTGGAGGGGAAGCTGCATGAGAAGCAGCTGAGGGCACTTGGTCTGTTCAGCCTGGAGGAGACTGAGGGGAGACCTCAGTGCAGTTACAGCTTCTTGTGAGGGGAAGAGGAGGGGCAGGCACTGATCTCTGCTCTGTGGTGACAGTGACAGGACCTGAGGGAATGGCCTGAAGTTGTGCCAGAGGAGGTTTAGGTTGGATATTAGAAACAGGTTCTTCACCCAGGGGATGGCTGGGAACTGGAACGGGCTCCACAGGGCAGTGGTCACAGCACCAGCCTGGCAGAGTTCAAGAAGTGTTTGGACAGTGCTCTTGGGTACATGGGGTGACTCTTGGGGATGGTGCTGTGCAGGGTCCAGGAGTTGGACTTGATGATCCTGAAGGATCCCATCCATCATGGCATATTCTGTGGTAGCTCTATGATTTATCCATTTCTAAATATTAGCTATGAATAAATGCATTCCAAATATTCCTGTGCAGATGATTAGTAGCCTTTATGCCTTCTTATCTTTCTAGACATAGGTAATTTTGAGACTTAATAACCACTTTAACAATACTTACCAGCTGTTCCTGAGAAGGCTATCAACTCTCTATTAGCAATTCTTTCTGCTGTTCCATTTTTTCCCCAAGAACCAAATAGTAACTTTACAGTCACTTTAACTTTCTAAGTCACTTACACTCTTGAACCAAAGAAAAGATCAAGGACAACAGAATCGATCAATTGCGTTTATATCAGTTGTCGGAGTTTTTTATATAAAAACCCTAAGGAAAATAAGTGAAGATTATAAATGAAAGTGCTAATAACTAAAGAAAAAATTACCACTTTCAGCTAACTGAAATTCTATGAAGTCACAACTTTGGTCTCAGCAAGGAAAGAGACAGAGTTAACAGGATTACACTTGAGATTCAGAAGAGAGAAACTGAAATTTCTTCCAAAACCTGTCAGCTAGAGCATAGATAGATGATATTCTAAAGCATCAAAACAGACTACTACTGAAGTCTATGAGAACCACCACAACATAGTGGTGACCACACCAACGGATTTGTCTTGGACATCTGACTAATCTGGCTAGACCTGAACAGAAGCTCAGCACTGGTTTAAGCCAGAATCCAGGTGATCAAAGCTGTTAAAACTACCACCAGGAATTGTTGTGTTTCTTTATCTTGATACTGTTTTTTTTGTTCAATTTTTTTGTTGGCATTTTTAAACAAAACGTGTAAAAGATACAAATTTATACCCACCAATGCTGCAAAGTTTTGTGGGGAGATTAACAACAGGCTTTTTCTGGCAGGAAAACCCCTAAGAAGTATAACATGGATTAAGGATTAGACCAACACTTGTGTGCAATTTGACCTGTCTCAGAGGCTGCTTAATCACAAACAAGAGGTTAAGATTAAGACATGGAAACAAACGATTAACACTGAAAAATGAAACAGCTCATGCAGATTTGTATGGGTTTGCATTTAACCACAGATTCCTGTAATTTGTCAAGCATGTCTGTGACTGGAAAATGCATTAATTTCTTAACACGGGACAGGTGTATAACACATTAAAATGGTAATGTTGTTGAATATCTGTGTATTTGTTAGTCTGCAAAATGATGATGACATTCACCCTATGTACACTGCTAATTTATGCTTTATCATTCGTCTCATATAGTCAGCAATCATTGTACAGGAGAAGTTACTCTGCTAACCAAACCATGCCAGGTATCTTTTATGAAAACCCTACAAGTAATCCATTTACTTAGATCCAGGTACTCCTGGATCTAAGATCCCTTTCCCCTCTTTTTTGTGTGTTTATACAACACAGCAGAAGTAATGGAGCGTTTAGCACAAATGGGACGTGTCATTTCACAGTACTAAAACAGCATACCAGATAATCAGCAAGCATTTTGTTGCACAGCCCTAAGGTCACATGCAGAATAACAGAGAGATAAACATAAGCCAAAAAGAAAGTGAAAATTAAAGCAGCACAAGATAGAAAACAAGGATAAAAATAAAGGCTTGCCAGCACAAACAAAAGGTTTGGAGCTGTTTGAGCTGTACTGGCAACCACTCCTCAAACTCTGAAAGAGATGTTCAACTACCAAGTCACAACTACCAACAGGAGACGTTTTATATCCAGTGAGATGGCTTACAAAAAGAGGAATTTGCTCCTTATTGGTGGTTTTATTAATCTGTCATTATTAATGACAGACTTCATGCTTCTCTCACCCTGGCTGTGATTCAGTCGAGTCCCAGAAATCTCAAGAATTCCACATTCACTTTCTTACCTAATACTTAGGAATTTTACTATTTTTTTTATAAATCACTGAAGAATTCTAGAAGAAACAACTAGGAGTTCAGCTAAGAAATAAAATATGACAAGAGTATACCCTAACAAATGCTGAAGGACAGGAACTGCTGCTGCTTTAGCTAATGATAGACAATGCAGCTACCATGTGGAATACACTTTATCCTACAATCACATATAGTCACAGACGGGACAACTGGCTGCATAGTTCCATTTTTAAATCTTTAAGAAGATCAGACCTTGAACTGTTCTGGTTATTTTAAAGCAGAGGCAGAGTAAATTTCAATCCTTGGACTGCAAGGCACACAGCTCAGGCAGCACCAGGAATGGTTGCCAGGAGGACAGTGGCTGAAGGCCAGACCCAGCACTCTGATCTCTCATGACCACCTCAAGAAAGCAGACAGCATGTCTACTGAATGGTGACCCTACCATGGGATATCTCTCTGCCTTCTGCACATCATTTACTGAAATGGGTTACCTCAGCTGAGCTGCCTCCACCTCTGGTCACTCTGCATGAAGGCCATAACCTTACAAATCTCACCTTTTCACCAACACTAGTAAAAGTTTAACTGCTGATGCTAAGTGAAGCCCAAATTTTGCTGAGGCCCAAATGAACAGTCTATAGACTGCTTGTGGGCAGACTAATCAAAAGTGATTTTTTCTTAAAGGTTTATGGGGAGTCAGCAGCAAAGAAAAAGTATCTGCTGGCTGGAAGAGAAATGTAAAGAGGTTACATGTGCTGAAGGAGGCCTGAGAGAAAGTGCCCATCTGGCTGGAGAGGGCTGGACAGTACTGTAACACCTGGACAAAATCATCACTGACCAGAACCTTGGAAAGCAGCACCCTGCAGAGGTCTGACAGCAAAGAGCAGGGGACAGTGGAAGGAAAAGTGTTTAATGGCAGTTCCTGAGCTGAAAAATGATGTTGAAACTGAAATAGAAGTCTATTGAGTCATTACTTAGAATTTTCTGAAACTTTTTAAGGTCTGAGCTCACAAACTTTAGCTACATGGAAGTTCAAAGTGTTTCTTTGCTCCAACATGATTTTTTCAGTCAACGGCAAGTGATTATAAACATTTAACGTTTCTTAAAGAATGCTTGCAGTGGTTTGAAAGGCAATGATCACCACACAGAATTTAAATCTTACTAAAATTGTGATGACTATGAGGACAAATGCTGCTTTCATTTATAGTTGTTCATCTCCAGTGTCGTCAGTGAAAATGTACTGGATGTGGAAGGAGTCCATTAAAGTATTAATTTGGATATTTATACATACAGCCTATGATTATACAAAATACTGTAATCTGATTTAGCGTGTTCTACAGGTGCCAGGAAAATAACTTATAACAGTTATTACATTATGAAACTGAATTTAAACTAAACCACCTACTATTAAAAGCATGTGAAATACGTACATTGAAAGCCTGCATAAATCCTAGTAACATACATGCACTGGGGTTTTTCAATACCCACAGGACAAATTATTTTCTTACATACTCAGTTTAATAATCCACCAGATTTCCCATTCCAGCTTTTCAGTACCTCTTATGTAATTACTCGGGACACAGAAGAATGGATACTTTCTAGCCTTGTGCAGCTGCAGAAGTCAGTGCTGTAACTCAGAATAACATTTATATTTATCTAGTTATGCATACCAATTCACAAAGCCATAACCATCTCTAAATATAATTCAGATGCAAGAAAAACATAATCCTCAAGTGTGTATTATCTTTTTTTTTAATCATGTCTTTCCCCTAAATCATTCCTAAATTTATTCCAATAATCAGAAGGATTTTCTATTTTGAGTGAATAATACCCTCCAGATAAGGACCATGAGTCAGAGAAACAATAAGCCACAAATAATATCCAAAAAAACATCTCTGGCATCTTGACTACTTCCCAGATTGCAGTGTTATTAGAATACACATAATTGATGTGTAGCAGAGCCAGTAATATCACACAGCAAATAGCTTTTATGCTCACTGAGAAATTAACTACTCCTCCAAATGCTGGGAAAATTAAGGGGTAATTCAGGCTAAAAGACCCCCACTTAGGTGTCTAGATACCCATGTTTACACACTGGCTAGGTTTTGGGGAGATCACTTTATGCAGTGGGGGCAGGATTTGGTTTTCTCAACATGGGCTTCTGGAGCTCTTTGAGATACCCTGCAATATCCCAACTGGCCTCCAGCTGTAGGTCCAGAAGATAATGAGTCTCTCACAGGTCTGGTGTCTCATCAGAGAACTCCACACACATGTCCTGCATACTCTAGAACAGCTCAGATATCACTCAAATACCACCTGTCTTTAGGAGACTGAATCAAAAGCCCTATAGTAGTTGTTCAACCAACAGCAATGTTTCACACCCTGAAGCAGAGAGATAAGAAAGTCAATTGACCATCTAGAATATTTGAGACACTTTAAAATATCTGAGATATCCATATAGCATTTACATCACAAGACCTAAGGAAACCTGCTTCCCACTGCAAATGCTACTGGATATGAATTGTCATCTCAGAACACACACAGCAACTGTGCTGGACAAGCAAATAGATCCATGAGTGCTCTAGGCATCTCCTTCAAGCCATCTGAATTACTCTATCAGCCTCACCCTCTGTATTGCCTAGCCCTTCAGGTCTCAAATATGTTGCTAAACATGCCTATCATCATTTAAGAAGCAGTTTATCCTGCCTGATCTCTCTCTTCCCAGATGAGAGCAGGTTTCCCGTAAGACCCACATCATGCTTCTCATACTCACATGGGTATCTCAAATCTCCAACACAGATGTTTATGTTTAGTTGAGTGGAGTGAACCTCTAGTAGCTAGTTAGTTGACTCACTGTCTAGGCTGTACTAACTGTATAGACTAAACCTCTCTCCTTCCAATTATCAGATTAGAGGGACAATTTAGAAGTTGCATAAGAACGCAGCTCCCCATAAGCACACTGATTTAGATGTCTTAACTTCTGAATCTAATCACAACTTTCCCGATAACAATGGAACTACTCCATGCATAAACACAGTTATTATCAAAAAGCTTTATCCCCTTGGTGAAGACTCCACTAGTATACTTTTCTGTTCAGATTTTCTCAATTTTAAATCTAAGTGAAGCAAAAAAAACAGTTTGAGGTCTAAGTATGTACATTCTTCAGAATTTCACATTCTGAACCCAAAGTGGCCATACGTGGGTGACAAAGACACTAAATTGCTATATTCTTCAAAGGAAGTGGAATAGCAGGAAATGTCATGCAAGCACAGACTAGTGCAGGGCATGTGTCTTACACCACTTTATAAGTCCCTTCTGCATTCAGTGTAGGTATACTGCAGACATTAAAAAATTATATTCTTTTTGTTACTAAACATCCTGTTCTTCAGTTACTTCATATTTATTGAAGAGGCTTAATATTTAGTCAAGCACCAGTAGTCATCCTTAAAATTACTTTTTCACCAATTTTTAAAGATATAATTTTGAAAAAGAAGGTCATCAAGATGGCAAACCCCATACTGGGGGGCATCAAGTACAGCCCAAACAGCCAGTAGGGAGAAGCAATTACCCTGCTGTACTCAGTGTTGGTGTCTCACTGAGAACTGTGTGCAGTTCTGGTCTCCACAGTTTTAGAAGGGTATGAAGATCCTTGAATGTGTCCAGAGAAGAGCAACAAAGCTGGTGGCAGGGATGGAAAGCATGTCCTAAATGGAGCACCTGAGGACTTCAAGTTTGTCTAGTTTGGAGAAAGGGAGGCTGAAAGGTTCAGCCTCTCTTCAGGTAACTGCGGGGAACTAGAGGGAGGCATTGAGCTCTTTAAAAGGGAACCCATCTTTAGAAATGGAAGAAAAGACAATGCTGGGAACTATCAAACTTTCAGGCTCTCTTCTGTGCCTGGAAAGATCATGGAACAGATCCCAGCGAAGCTGTTAGGATGTCCCATTCCTGGGAACATTAGGATGCCCCATTCCTGGGAGTGTTTAAGGCCAGGTTGGACAGGGTTCTGAGCAATCTGGTCTAATTGAAGGTGTCCTTGCCCCCAGCAGGGGGGTATGAGGTAATTCTCAAGGTCCCCTTCCAACCCAAACCATTCTGGTTCTCTTCTCTCTGGTATCCAGTCACTGGACACATGGGAATACATCAAAACTGTGCTGGAGAGGTTTAGATTGGACATCAGGAAGCATTTTTCTTCCTTGAGGGTGATCAGACATTGAAACAGGCTTCCTAGACAGGTGGTAATGCCCCATAGCTGTCAGTGTTTAAGATGCATTTGGAGAATGCCTTTAGTAACATGCTTGAACTTTCAGTCAGCCCTGAGTTGGTCAGGCAGTCCCACTAGATGAGCATTGTAAGTCTCCTCCAGATGAAATATTCTACTCTGACAGATCTACAAGATCTGAATTGTACTTGCAAACATTTAGTTGGTAATTTGGGTTAGGACATAGCAAAGTGTGTTCTGGCTACAATTTAAATGCTTCAGCATATTTCATATGGAGCTGACTATCTTACAGGGGAAAATCCTTGCCACACCAGCTCAGCTAAAGAAGGTAATTTATATAAATTGGTTTTCCTTTTCATCCATTTTTTACAACTAGTAGCAATAACATTCATCACTTTTCACAAGCACCTAAAATTGTGCCAGATTTCCCGTGCTTCACTTAATGAGAAAAACTAACAATTCCGTTCTGCAAAAACCTAATAATCAGGTTCAGAAAAAAAAAATACACATCAAGTATAGGTTTAACTTCCACTAACAGCTTCTATTAGTAAGTTGTTAATAATCTTTATTTCTTAAAATAGAGCAACTTTCAATCACAGCCTAATTCTGTAGGTCATATATTTAAACCCAGCTTTTTTTTCCCTTTATAACCATGTGGGAGCAAAGATTGACATGACAAGGGGAGATGAAGGAGGTCCAGGTCCTTGCCAGTAGTGCCTCCTTCATTCTATGTGCTGGTCCAGGCTAAGATGTGCACTCTGTCTATTAATGTCTTTGCTCCTCGTTAGGATCTATAGAAGGGTACATTAGATGCTAGCAGCTTTTCTGGCTTTTTAAAGAAATTTTTTCTCAGTCATAAATCCAGTGTGAAAACTCCTAAGTGAATCATGCTTTTTCTGTGTGATCTTGCAAATTTCTGATAATTTAAAATGCCTGCACAGCAGGGAGTTCATAGCTAACAATGCTGCAGTCACTAAAGGGGAATTATCTGTCATCTGAATTACATCATCTACAGCCAGGGCCATTATGCAAGCCTCCTTTTGAGGAGCAATTTAACACCACACACTGTAAGGCTGCATTATACTGTACACAATCCCACCAGTGTACAACCACCAGAGTGCCACCTAGTGTGACCCATGCCACCATCACTGGGGCTAGAAACAAATGCTGACACGGGAGGAGGCTGAGAGTACAGCTTGCTAAAACACTCACAGCAGCAGATCCTGAACAAAAAAAATATTCAAAACTTTTCAATATATTTTAATGCTCATAAAAAGGAGTCTGTAAAATAAAACAAGAAGGATATGTCCAAACACTGGAAGGAATACATCAATTACTGTCTTTAACGATATTCAAAACTGAAGCTATTTTTCTCTCACTCCACAGACAGGAAATTAGCAAATAAAATCTTGAGATTCAGTTTACATCATGGAACAAGATACATTATGGAAACCTTCAGAAACACATTAGAGAAGAGAGAAAATCTACGGAGTCCTGTCTAAATTGACATTCCTCACCACTCTGCAAGAATCTGACCAAAAACATACATTCAAGCAAAAACTAGGCTTACCTGAAAGTGCAAAATTATGGTCCATATCAACCCCAAAGTCAATTTGGGATTCCCATCTGTTATATCATCATTTCTGATGTTAACCAGTTTCACCTGCCATCATAGAAAGAAAATACAGGCAAAATTGAAATAAATATGCCACAAATACATACTGCATTACACAGGCATGATTTTAAAGGATGCACTACTCACTTCCTGAGCCTATTTTTCAATTCTCAAAAGCAGAAAGGAATTGCATTCTGCCTCTAAGTGGCCTGCCAGGATTTGCCCTCTCCCACTCACATTGGGATGAGGAAATTCCTCAGCTGTCACTAGGCTGGCAGATCTGCTCCCCATGCCAAATACCCTTTGCCTCGGCTCATGTCACAAGGGGAAGACAGGACAGAGCAGGGCAGGATAACATGAATATAATGATCTGTAGCTGCTGTATCAGTCCCAGGGCAGTGCTGACTCTGGGACGTTATCACTGCCATTCTTCCACCCCCATGCTTTCCTGTACTTAAACAAGGATTCAGCAGCAGCAGACTGGCCTGCTAAACCACAGGTCTGGCTTGATAAAACTCGGAATTTAATAACACATTTAAGTAAACAATGGCTTAAAAAAGACAATAATTATTATGGTTTCTGATGCTGTACTTATTCTTAGTGCTATGTTATTATACTCCCATAAACTCACACCCAGAGTGAGTTCAATAATTCTGGCTTTTTGTCTAATTTTATTAATATATTTAATTCCTCTTTATGTATTATGCATCCATATAGCCTAGCAGTTAAAGATGACTCAGCTAAAAGACACTATGCTTTTAGCTTACATTAGTAAAGTTTCATGCACATGCTTTTCAACATATACCCTGTTTTCAACTGAACAAGCAAAGGCATGTCCTCCTTTTGATCTGCAGACATAATCTTAACTATTTGGAGGGAAAAAAAAGTACCAAACCACACTCTCTGCAAGCAAGACAGTGTATTCCAGTTTTTTGTTTGTTTATTTCTCAAGTCAGGCTTCAAAATTATCAATATGTAGGCTCTCTCTTCCCTACAATCACAATAAAGCATTGTACTTGGAGGTTACACAGCCAAACTGAGCCAGTTAACTCCTAAATACTGTTTAGAAACACCTACTAGAGGGCTGAAACTTTAATCAACTGCAAGTCCCACTGACAATTTGCCAAGACCAAAGCCCTACAAACATTTTGTACACTAGAATACAGCCATCTTCACAAAACTGCAAGGCTAAAGATAGCACAAAAATCCTCAGAATCACAATCGACAGCAGCACGTGCACGTTCATAAACATAAGGATGACACAGCTCTACACCGCCTGCATTTTAATACACTTGGTCTCCCATGCATAAATAAGGCATGGTGCAGCACAAGTCCTGAGGTCCTGCTGCATAAAAATGCCATTGTGACTGCCAAGTAGCCATTCATTTACTTCGCAGTGTACTTGTTCAGTGGCTGACTTAGGTTAACAGGAGAAGTTTGCTTTGAACTCAGCAAAGGAGGATTTTGTTCTCAGTGCACACACACCACTCACTGACCCAAAAGACAAGTTTGAAATTTCAAAATGCAAAACAACATCTGGTTTCATAACAAAACCAAGTATCTGTTTATGGTTTGCTACCTCATATTCTCTCAAACCTTTGAAGCAGCAAAAACAATTTTTTTTTAAAAGCAATCAATCAGAAAGCATATTTTCAGTGTCAATTCACTGGAATGTGATGGAGAGAACAGTTTGTCGTTCCATGTTTTGGATTTTTTTAAAATTGCCATTTTGTAAAGGGAGAAATCAAGATTCTGTAAGTGTTTAAAAGATATTGAAAAGTGGAAAGAAATTAACAGTAGCAAAAATGCAACAGTGTGGATTTCAAGAGTCTGGCTAAAAGGAGATACAAGTGAAACTAAGCCTGAATCTTCCACAGTGCCCAGATGGCTCTGACACCTCCCTAATTGGTCTAAAAAGACCAGTTTTGCTTTAATCAGGATCAAAGTCTGAGAAAGTTTTCCCAAAACAAATACAATCAAAACAAGGAACTCCCGTACAACATTCTAATATATTTAAATTGGCATTTTCACTAAAAATTATATTGTGAACAAAACTGTATACCAGCTAGTGTCTGGGTAGCATGGAAGACAGTTAAATTTACTATAGGAAACTCCTAAAGATGTCACCCGTAATTTTCTCCTCTTTAATAGCATATAGCACATGGAATGTGTTGTTATTGCTCAGGGAAGAGTGGTATAAAACTACCTTTCCCACATGTCTCTTTACCACCTCAAGCATGACATAAAGCTGAGCCTACATGAGCAGCTGTTAGACAACATGCACAAGAGACAAAGCAGGACAATTTTGTTACTTATTAGCTATAAGTGACAAAATTTTCATTAATTCTTTCTTTTTATATTATTATTTTCATCATACCTGGCGCTTTTTCAAATAGTCAAGTGCAATTTGGACGTTCTGCAGTCTGTGAAAACGCATCCGACCTTTTTCTCGGGGCTACAAGTGGAAAACAGTAGTTGTGAGACTTTCTCATCAGACAAAAGAACAGTCTGATTTAGATATACCATGTAGAACATTTGAAGCACTACAGCTTTAACTATTTACTTCAACTGTAGTTATTTTTTAGTACAGTGGATGGCAAGAGAGATCATTGGTCCCCAACCGCAACTTTGATCCATGCAGGCTGATAGCTGTTCCCTGTAAAGTACTATTAAGGCCAAGAGGGCTACTACCTACAGAAACTAAACTGGAATACATTATAATAAAATATTTACAGTGTATTAAGCAAAAGAAAACATAAGTAATGTCATGGATCTCTACATTCTTCAGGTAAACTCTGTGATGGAAAAGCTTACCTCTGTATGGAACTTCATGGCTTAATGGTATGACTGCATAATCATTATGATAGCTACACATATTTTTTTAAAGCAACTAAAAAGATAGTATCTTCTTCAAAACAGAATAACATAAACAGTCCTGGAGTGTAAGTTTAAACTCTTGACTTGGGTAGAAAACTTTAAAGTATGAAAAGAACTAACAAGTCACTCCCCTGAAAGTAAAGTCAGAACTATCAAAAAGAAACTGTAAAATAAAAATGAGCGGTGTGTTAATGGAAACATGGCTAAACTGCATGCAGTTAGTGTAAAATCACCAAGAAGAAGAATCACACAGAAAACGCATACTTAGCTGTCACAGATCAGCATGGGAAAGCAGTTAAATTTATACCATCAACATCATATCCAAGTCCTTCTATTCTTCCTTACTTCAGATTTTTCACAAACTTTCACAGCAAAAAACTGAAGCGGACTATAATTGCTAGGGATCAGCCATGAATACGAGCATTTCCTCAGACAATCACTGTGAAACACACAGATAAGCCCAAGCCTTCCTCAACTGCCTTTTTTCCCCCCTTATGGAGTATCAGATGCTTGCCAAAAAGAAACATAGGAAAATGAACTTGAATAAGAAGCATAAACTGAAACAAAAAGAAGTTTAATTTCCATTACAGAATCTTCTATTTAGCCCCTTGTTTTTCACACCAATAACTCAAGATCAAGCATTACAGCCCTTGCTATTAAGTAGCTTCCACGGATGGACTGCAGACCTGGAACTTGGTTTACCACAGCCAGGAAGGTATAGTAAATCCCAAAATACACAGTTAGCATCTCAGAGGGGAAATATTTTTTTTTATAAAATAACGCAGCATTTTGATTTATGCTGCACTCCAGAAAAAAAAGCACACAAATTCCACTGAAATCACAACTGCAGCACAAGACACGGGAGCCAGGGAGGCAGTCAGGCCCTATGACAGCAAGTTGCTTTAGCAAATGCCAAAATGCAAGGTCTAAAAAGGCATGAAACAGCTCACTCAGACTAACAAGCACCCAACATTTTATACTTTATGAGTAGATATTTCCCTTCTGGATGGGCAAAATATAGAGAACCCATAATTCAGCATTTGTTGCAAGAAAGACAAACCCCCTGGAAACTATCTATATTTTTAGTAGCCACAATACAAAGCTATCATTTAACTTCTAATCTACCTGCTTTGATAAAAATCACTACTACATATAGTCAATTCTAACAAATAGATCTGTGCACTGAATTACCTTATTTCAAGATATTACCCAATATTATGGCACACACATCATGCACATAGTAAACTGGTGCTTCTAATTAAGACAAATCAATTTTTTGCACTAAGAAGAATCTTCAAGTCTTTGTCAAAATTGCTTTTATATGGACAATACTTTTTGCAAGTTAAAAAAATAAGTCTTAATTTAATAGAATTATGGTATTTCCTTATCTATTATTTTTAAAAATTGTTTTATAGCTTCTTGATAGTGTTGTCCAGTTTATATTTGTACCATGGTTTTGCACAGTTTAATGAAAGAAAACAAATAGAAACCTTGAACATTTGCATTTTAGCTGTTCACAAAAAGACTGAATAAAAATTTGTCTTTACCATACCTCCACCATAAACACACGTATCCTGGTTTATCAACAGAAGTTCTTTTGTCCTTTCTACAGCCCACTACTGCAGCACACCAAACTAAGAATTTGCATTAGCAGACACCACACTTCAAACACTGCATTAGTACAGTTATGGGGGTCGGCACCTACCCCCTTATCCTCATCCTCCACATCCTCATGCTGTTCATTTGCGCATGCTTCTGTTGAACTCACCAACCGTAAGGTCTTCAAAAAATCTCGCTCTCTTGGCTAATGAATACAACAGACAGGAGACGGGACAGCAAAAACACAAGACAGACCACAAATGAAAAGAAGAGCATGAAAAGAAGAACATAATGAAGAGAACAAATACCAAGCAAGGGAAGTAATGCTCACAAAGAAAGGAAATGACACCTGAGGAGTGTGTTAGACAATTTCAGGGACATTTGATCCTTGTTATTTGTAAGTTACTCCCCTAAATGCAAAAAGATATTAAGCATCCAATACTTGTTAAAAAAAAAAATTGGAAAGAAAAGGAAAGAACAGAAGAAATAGTGCATTACCCTATTAAGAAAGGAAGTCTCACTAACTACAAGAAACGAAGAAAACAGATTGCAATCCCCCACAGAATTCACACCAGCATATTTACCAACAGAAATACAGCCTGTGTCTTTGGTATCAGGTCACAGATTACAGAAAATATCAAAGAAATCTACAGCAGTCAACACACAAGGAGTTAACAAACAGAGAAAATGCACAGTTAACAATCTGAAACCACTGTATTATGATCTAAAAGCTTACCAAGGTGTCTCCAGAAAGGACTTCTAGAAGTGAGATTAAGTTATGTCCATCTCTTAGGTCTTCATATAGGTCATTCACATGCTTTCGAACCTGCACGGAAAAACGAAAAAATAAATACAAGATCCCTGTTTATACCTGAGAATTCATGCTCATATTAATACATATCTTTTAAAATGCAGATAAACCTTAGCTATACATCAGCATTGCTTTTTTAAATTTATTCACTTCCATGACAAATTTACAAATGCAAATTAATCGTAACAGACAAAATTCATGCCTGTGTCTGCACCTGCACACATCACATTTTATATCGCTTTAATGAAAAGAAAAACAGTATTATGTTACAGGTAATGAATGCATGTAGCAATTAAAAAATCAGTATCTGACAATTTAAACAGTATCAGATACTCTCCCATTTGGACCTAAATAATGACTACTATGACAACAGTTTCAGATTCAATTAATTGTAAAAAAAATACACAACAGATATGTATTATCAGCAGCATGCATGTTCACTGCAGTCAGGCTAAAAGTAACACATTTCCTAATGAAAGCATACCATCCACCAATTATGTATTGTCACCTCAGGTTTCCCAGTGCTTAGTGAGCTTTCCCAAGGACTCACACATCCACCTTACAGATGGTGCCAAAGAGCTGTGACATTGGGCATGGACATAGTGAGGGCTGCATTGACAAGAGAGACAGCTGGAAGATCCACCATTACTGAGAGGCACAACAAATCTGGGAGATGCCTGCCCACAGGCCAACTTCTTGATTCTTACCATTAGCTTAAATACAACTTTATCCGAAATGTCTTCAACAGTTTCAGCCAGCTGCTCTTTGAATGTGACACAAAGGACCAAATTTTTCAGAATCAGAGATTTTTGGCTTGCTAGGGCAGAGGTTGAGGGCTCTCCAGCTACAGTTTAATGTCAGCTCCCTAGCATTCCTGTTGAACCACCAGATCAGAAACTTCCTAAGCTTAGGATAAAATACAACATCAGGAATTTTCTTCTTCCTCACCTCTGCTAGAGATGAGTTCTACTCCCAATATGACATGTATGGGACACACTCTGTCCCATATCCCATATGTCCAAAAATGTGTGTGATGAGGGCAGCAAGAATCAACCCGGATCTTCAACTTAATAAGAACTCAGTTTGTCACGCTTTCGGGGGAATTTTGAGATTGATTCTGTTGCATTAAGTAACTGTGTCCATATCTAAGATTAACTTCATAAATGCTTTTTAGTTAAAGTTTTCTTAGTCCAATTTTTAAGCATGAAATTACCCTGCAATCTGTTTTCACAAACACCATCATCTTAATTGAGAGTAGCATCAGAACATATTTATGCTTGTGCTGAAGACTAGCTAGAACAAATCATCTAGAAGACTGTTCCATGAGGAATTAAACCATGTATTTTCCAAAACACTTACATGAACTCTACATACATAGCCAAGTTACAATCCAATACTCTAATACATATACATAAGTTTTACACCTTCACACACATACACAAAATAGTATCATTTTAATTTTAGCTTTTTTTTTAATCCTGCAAGCAATTAATGTAAAAAAAAAATCTAAAAAAATTTCTCTGATAATACTGAAATACTGCTAAGCTGAACAAAGAAAAAGAGCAGGTGTTCTTCTACTACATCTCTGGTGAAAGGAAAGAAAAGGGAAGCCATATAAATAATTGATATCCCTGATACAAGATTCAATGATGATAAATGCTTGAAAGATGAGAAGCATAAGAATCTTTAATTTTCAATCCACATGTTATTTTTTATATTCAAAGAACTATATCAAACTGAGTGCTAAACTCTTTCTGTTAGAAGTAGGCAAGTTTTCTTTATGTCAAAACCCTGTGAGAGGGCTGCCAGCCCCACCACCCAGGACATGCCACTTCCCATTTCCTTTTGGAAAGCAGAATCCCCAGCCAGAACAGATCCACAGTGCAGGCTGGTGGCCTGGTGGCCAGAGGCACAGGAGGACGAAAGGTTAAGGACACGGGAATGTGGTGTACATCTCAAAGATATGACACCAGCACAGTTAAAGAACTGTTTGTGCAGCACCAAGTCAACACCCATCCACACTCTTTTCAACATAAAACTCAGATTTGACCAATGTGCAGGTATCTGAATTGTGGGGTGAGAAAATACCACTATTTCTGTTCTCTCAGCTTTTTTTATCCATTAGATGCAAGATAATTTTGTTATCCTGCTACTCTGTCTCTCACAGCACACATTTGTTAACCTTGTGTTTGTTTCTTATGCTCTGAGGTTTCCTAAGTATTTCAAAGACAACCATGTTCCCTAGTTTATCTTTCTAGAAATCACAGACACTTCAGAGATGAACTCACACTGGATATGAAAAAACTGGCACAGAGCTGTCAAAACAGGAAAACCAGCAGTGCACCTTATGCATCTGTTTTAGCTCTGCCACTGGCTGGCAATTACTGTGAGGATTAATTATCTAGTACATACTATGCCAGTCATCCTGGTACAGGGCAACATAATTAGGAATTTCTTCCAATACTCTGAGCAGCAGATGTGCATCTAAAATGCTGTATTTGGACAACTGATGTGAGCAAGTATGTTCACTCAAAGCATCAGGCCACTTCTTCCAAAAGGAGCATCTTGCACTCTTGACGAGATCCTATACTGACATTTCAGGAAAAGCTTGAAAAATCACTTGGGCAACTCTTGTCTCTCAACACATATAATAAATTATTTTAACTGACTAGAAACAAATATAAGTACTTCATTGCTCTTTACTGCCACATTCAGCCTCCTCCAAAACACAAAGTACCACAAATACTGGATGCAGATGGGGGTCCCTGGACAGATGCGTGGGATCTACTGAGCCCACTGAATTTCACAACAGTTCTTGTGGCTTTTCAATAAAATCACAGAATTGTCAGCCTAACATTTTACAAGGTCCACACACAAAGTAGGTTACATGTTGCCTCAGGCAACGTTTTGCAATATACCCACGTGAGTGTGGCAGATTTGATAACTTGGGCATGAGAAAAGATTCTTTAAGGAAGACGTGGGAAACACTGAGTGGCTGAGGTGCATCTGACAAAACTTAAATAAGAAAAGCAAAATCACTTCACCAGTGAAAAAGAGACAGTGTGAATGTAAGGCACTGTTTCAGAAGTGATTCATATTCTGATCTTCATCCTCTGGCATGTATACTGTGATGTTTGTGGTAAGGAAAGTTCCATTCTCCTTGACATAAGCACCATATATTTTCATATCATCCTTTCCCAGCATGCTTATGCTTTGCAATCTAGTGCCTTGGGGAATCTCTGCCCCAGCACCAGTAAAAAATACTTTTAATACTGTAGCAGTGACAAAGCTTGAATGCTGACCCCAGACTCCAGCATGTTAGACACTTGAGAGACGAAGACCAAGAAGAGGGCTGTCAACTCCAAAAGCTTCCACTCAGACCCCCACACTGTTCTGCTTCTCCTATAAAATTCCTTGGCCTGCCAGGCTTGCCCTCCTCCTCTGTGAGCTGGCATCACAGCACCTGTCACCACTGCCTGCAGTCTGCCTGGTTCTTCTTCCCCCTGACAGGGAAAGAAGAGCATAATTCAGCTGCCTGGTCACGTATCTAATAAAGGGCTGCTTGATGTTGAGGGGCTATGCCACTTGGTCTCCCTTCTTCTCCAGAAGGACTAATGTTTGCCTAGGTGCTGCTGGCCAGTCCCCCACAGATGTCTGTACTGAACACCCTTATAACCTCAAGCAGTCCTAGATGCCAACACTTAGTGAACCAAACTTGCCCACAGAAATCTCTGGTTTTGTCATCAGTCATAGCAGAAAACAAGCCATCTTCCACAAAAAAACCTATTTCTTACCATTTTTATTGGTATTAGTTGTCTTGATTGTAGAACAAAATCTTTAGTTTTACACACTAATGGCTGCTTATAGTTACGTGATAGAAGGGGAAGGACTGTCACTCCTGCTACTCAGGAGTAGCAAAACCAGCTCAGTCTTGACAAGGATGGACAAGAGACGCACAGGTCACTCTCTAACACTGCCATACCTACTTCTTAGTAGAGTCTGCTGCAATAGCACAAGGTGTAAGAGTTTTAAATTGAAAGAAAGTAAATTTAAACCAGATATAAGGAAAAATTTTTTTACAGTGAGGGTGGTGAAACAATGCCACAGATTTCCCAGAGAGTTGGATGTCCCATCCCTGGAAACATTCAAGGTCATGTTGGATGGGGCTCCAGGCAACCTGATCTTATTGAAGATAATGCTGCTCATTGCAGGGAAGATTGGACTAGATGGCCTGAAGTTGTGTCAGGGGAGGTTTAGGCTGGGTATTAGAAAAAGATTCTTCACCCAAAGGGTGGTAGGATGCTGGCTACCCAGGGAAGTGGTCACAGCACCAAGCCTGACAGAGTTCCAGAAATGTTTGGGCAATACTCTTAGGTACATGGTGTGATTCTTTGGTATGTTGCTCCACCTGGGAGCTGGACTGGATGATCCTTGTAGGTCCTTTCCAATTCAGCTTATTCTGTGATGCTGTGATTTTAAAGGCCCCTTCCAACACAAACTGTTCTAGGATCCTATGATGATTCTACTAAAACAAAGAAGAATCACACCCTTTTTTCTTAATTAGAAGTAAATATGGCAGTAAAATAGGGACGTGCCCATTTCTGTGTATACAGTGAGTGCACACCCAGCATACACGTAGACCCCTCAGACTTTCCTGTTAGGATGTGGTGTGTTCCAGGCCAGCATCTAAAATGTACCCAGCACATTCTCAACTGAATTAGTGTGCGAGGAAGCAGAAACAAACATTAATGTGCTGCAGAATCTAGAGAAGAGGCAAAAGAGACAGGAGAGAGAGAATATAATCAGATCAAGCAGGAACAACTCAAAGTAACGCCCATGTACTGGAGGCCACCAGGAAATCCTTGAGGCAGGTGAGGTCATCACTGTGGCCCGGGCAAGCTGCATGACTTGGAAACAAGGCAGAGTTTTGTTCTCACTTACTTGCAAAATTACCCATTTTTTAACAGGCTCAGGAAAGCAGACTACTATAATCAAATATCTGCCTTAAAAATATCAGAAGTCTCTCTTTCTAGATCATAATTAAGCTGAGCTCATCATTGTGAGAACATGCCAAATTAGACCTTTTCCTATGGTTTCCAGAACAGCCAAAATTAGAATCAAATCTGAACCATACTTACTCTGAATAACTGAAGCTCAGTTGTCAAGTCTTCATAAAATCAGTGTCATTACCCAGGAGTTATCAAGAATTATAATACTACAGATCCAGCTGAGGCTGTTCAGACCACACTGCCTGCAAAAGTCTTTTTCAAGTACTGCTCTCCTTGCTTCTGGAAGCAAAGTTAATTAAATGCCCAGCCCAGACATAAAGCATTACTGATTTTTCAAGGAAAAATGAGAAAAGGCTCAAAAGTTAGAACTGTAAGGGGTGTGTTTAGGGGAAAAAAGGGTCAGGCCTTAATTACCACTGAGGTCACAGATAAGTCCAAATGACAGCTGGCACAAGGCCACTGTGAGTTTCACAATAAACTTCAAACTCATTCTTTAAGAATCTGAGTCAATGCCCGTGGAAGAAAGATCTCTCAGAACTCTGACTCAGTTCAGTAACAGTAAAACAATTTTCACCAAGATAATAGATAAATAGTTAAGAGCTCCTATGACCACAGTGTTCCACAGCAAATGCCATCAGCATTCAAAGAGCTGAAAAACTTCTGTGGCCACTGTTGAGATCCTGACACCCTGATGAATTTCCCTAATGTTTCAGCTTCCTAAAAACATACTTAAGCTTGTTTTTAAAGGAGAACTTTCATTAAAAATTATACTTATGGGGGAAACAGTTTTCTGTAAGTTTTGAGAACATGAGTGTTTTAGTCCCTTCATCTTTAAAAAATTAAGAAAACAGAGTGGCAGTTCTAACTGCATGATAACAAATAGACCTATGCCATAAGTAAAGAATAAAAAAAAACCACCTCTAATACAAAAAATTGTATTTGTGTACAAAAATAAATATTTACTAGACTGACACATGCAGCATGATTTGTGAGAAGCACTCTAAAATCCTGAACAGGCTGTAACAAGATCCATGAAGCATGTAATTCTCAAAATATGAGATTTGCCAAAACATTCCCATGTGACTGATCTGCCAAGGAAGTTGCTTCTCCAAAAATCTTCAAGAGTATTTATTTTACTCTACAGACTTCTCACATTGCCCCACGTGAAGGATGAGTGTGGCTCAGCACAGAGCAGGCTCACTCCCCCAGGTTATCTCCCCCTCCATGGGGCAGCCAGGCGCTGAGCTGGGCTCCATGGCCAGCTTGGTGCCACGCCAAAGACCAGGGAGACAAAGCTCTGTGCAGACTGGCATGCACACTGACAGCCTCCCCAGGTCACCCCTGCTCTTTAATCTCCTACTCTAAACCCAAACTTACTGCTGGGAAAAAGCCCAAACTCCAAACACACACCCTGCTCACAATCCTTGTTTTGTTCTGAATCCTGTACTAAACTTCACTCATTCTGTTAAAAATATCCAAGCACGCAGGTTTAATGATGAGGATTTACTCTTGGTTAGGAGGATGGGAGCAGGGCTGGGCAGGGCAGGGGCAGCCAGAGCGCTGGGCTGCAGGTGGTGCTGCTCCAGTGCTGGACACCCTGCCAGCCAGGCTGGCACACACACTCATGCCAGGTCCCTTCTGTCCTGCTCACTTGCAAGTAGAGCCTGACAAATCCAGTTTTAGGCCATTTTAGTGGTTCCAAAACTCATTTTCACTCTTTTCTCTTCCTGGACAGCCTAATAATCCACTCTGCAGGAAACAATTCTTGTGGTCCACAGAAAATAAACAGTTCTTTATATCATACACAGGCGTAATTTTTCTGTTTGAATATGTTTCTGGATATTAATTCTCACAAATAGTAGATAGAGCTGATGTTACTCAACTTCATAAAATTCCTTTACGATTTTGTTAAGGCACATTTAAACAAGTCTCTTTTACAGAGTGAGTTAAATACCACTGCTCTTTTTTTAAAACAGATGTTTTCTAACTGAAGAGTCATCCTTGATTGCATCCTTGGATTCATCCTTCACTTTCTCATCTGGCCAGTGCTTTATACTCTATTATCATGACAACCATAACACTCTTGCTGTGTTCCATCCCTCTAACAGCCTGTCCTTGTATCTCAAATCAGTCACTTTTCTTTTCCTACATTAACCTTCACATTTCTCCCAGACAACTCAATCATTCATTGCCTTCGCACACTCTATTTTGCCCCTGCCCTCAATTATTCCACGTCTCTGGATAACTCAATTAATCATTAAATATTTGTATGGCTTTAAGGTATATATATACTCGGGCTCAATTTTAAAAAAATTAATTAACATGGCCATTGCTAAATCTTACTAGATATCAATATATTTTTCTTAGCTTCCCACATTTTTGTTTCATGAAATGCATTCCGGTATTTTCCTAATCCCCAAATCAGCAAGTATGTAAGCAGAGATATAATCTTACATATATCAAACAATAGGACACAAACACACACATTGAGGAGTCCTTTTGTGGATCTCAGTAGATGTGTGATATTTGAAACAGCATCATTGTACAGAAGAACTTTAAGCAAGTGTCCTAAATGTCAAAGGTCCTTTCTGCTTCCTACAGGAAAAAAAAAATTGGCTCCATTAACACCATCACAGAATGAGCCAGATTGGAAGGGACCACAGTGGGTCATTTAGTCCAACCTTCATACTGGGGTCACCCAAGAGCACATTGCACAGGATTGTGTCCAGATGGCTCTTGAATATCTCCAAGTAAGGAAGACTCCAAAATCTGTCCCAGTGCTTGGTCACCCACACAGTAAAGAAGTTCTTCCTCATATTCAGGTGGAAGTTCCTGTGCTTCAGTTTCTGCCCTTTGCCTCTTGTCCTATTGATGGGCACCACTGAGAAGGGCCTGGTCCATTTCCTTGACAACCATCCTTTAGATACTCATACACATTGATGAATTCCCTCTGAGTCATCTCATCTCAAGGCTCAACAGGCCAACTTCCCTCCACCTTTCCTCGTAAGAGAAATGCTCCAGTCCCTAAATCACCTTTTTTGCCCTCTGGTCCAGGAGCTCCATGTCTCCCTTGTACTGGAGAGCCCAGAACTGGACATATCTCAAAACATTTTGAGGAATGGGCTGGAAGGTTCTCTCCAACCCACACTGGTCCAACCACTCAGGCTATCTCCCCAGGTCCCACTCCACTCACTTACTATCATTATCACAGCACTACCCTCTCTGCTATTAATCCTTGGCACAGCCTTGGTTATCTGCTTGCAAATTTGCATACTGGGATCAGCAAATCCACCTCAGTGGAGCCCCTGCAGATTCACAAGCAGAAATGCATATTTACTAATGTATAATGATATCTAGTCCATCACTGCTACAACCTAAATTTCTAAAATATAAAGTCACAGAGATGTCCAGCAAGTTTTAGAATCTACTACACTGAATTAACCTTCATTTTGTGGATAGCTCTAGGATAATATGAGGGGCTGATGCCACATATGGCATGTCATATGAGGTTCCATGTCACTCCACTCATACTCCCAGCCAACAACACTTCTTGCACCAGTTGTGATTTCAAGGCATAGCATGTCCATCTCTCCTCCCTCTTTTGCCCCACTGCAATCCTTTTAGATTTTTCTTCAAATCAGTACATTTTGTTCTGATGTTTTTGTGTATGAAAGATATTTATAAATTTCAGAAACTCACAGTGTGACTCACAACCTGCTTAAAGCCTCTGTGACATCTGTTCTCTCATTTTAAACATGTTTCATTTACAAAAGTATAAATATGATAAACAATTAACGAAGAATATAAAGCAAGTATCACTAAGCTTCACTTCACATGGCAACCATCTGAAAAAAGGCACTCTCACTGGAACTATAACAGATTGATGCAGATGCAATTGATGCAGATTGAAATCACTAAAGTAATAAAAATATAAGCTTCACTAAGGAATTTGGCAGTGATTGGCTTCAAGGCTCAAAAGCTGAATAATACTACGCCAGAGAAGAGTTATGCCTTACAAGGCTGTCAGAGAATAGTCAAAGTGTAAGGACTGAATAGATCACCTCACTCAGTCCCGTACAGTTTGGCAAGAAAACACTAGAGATGCTTCTCTAATTTATTCTTGAAAATCCAAATGAAGGAAACGCAAAACACAGTACAAGTGCTTCAGTGTTTGACTACACTTACTTGGCTTTACAGAGAGGGACATTTTTCCTCACTAAATCTTCTGTAAAATAAACTGATGTTTTTGTTGTCCTTTCCCCTAAAGTTTGACCTCAGAAATCATGTGTTCACCAGCCTCTGCATAAACACTTTTTACACATTGAGGACACATTATCATGTCACCCTTCAATCTTCTAAGTTTCAGACTAAACAAACTCAAATTATCACAATCTACCCTTGATCTTCCAAGAAAACTTATATTCTTACTACTTTAGTAGAGATAGCTACAAACCTCTTGTCCACACAAAGGTCAGAAGTTAATGAAGCCAGGCAGAGTTTCACAGGCAGGAGCCCATAAGCGTGGCTGTGAGAAGGCAGAATTACAAGCCGCCTCCTGGTCTCAGCAGCATCACATGCTGCCCACAGGCAGTGTGAAGAGCTCGTGTGCAGTTCCTGGAGCTCCCTGGGCATAAGCCAACACAGCCCAGGGCAAGCAATGAACCCTGTCAGGTTTGTAGCAGGGCAAGAATTATAGCTGTTTCTGACATGACAAAAGGCTGGAGCAGAGAGATGTACACACAGAGAGAAACAGGTATACCTTTACCTACAAAGGTAAAGTCAGAGCTTCAAACCTCACTGGAGGATGAGGTACAGTGAGGGCAGCAGGCACTGGGATGCTCCCTCTCAGTGAAAGGTCCTTGCTCATGGGTCTTGCCTCCCAGAGCCAGATGATGCTGCTGCAGCATCTGACAGCACCCATGGCAGCAGCAACAGCTGATGGCACTGGCTCTTCCCAGCACCAATTGCAGCCATTACTAATGGCAATACCCCAGCAGGCTCTTATCCTTTCATTCAAGTTTTGTGACAGTAATCTGCTAGTGAGACTACATGTGGTAGCATGTAAAAAAGTACAGACATTCCATTTGCACCACTTCTCCTTTGTCCACCTGCCTTCAAAGACCAGATGTTCCACAGTCTCTCCAGGGAGAGAAATTAACCTGCAAGGTCCATAACTGCTCATTCTTTTCTTCTCCTTGGGAGAGAGGTATTATTATGCTTATTGTAATTGTGGACTTCTAGAAGTCCCCCCTCCCCTCTGAATTCTTAAATAGAATGATAAAATGTTACAAATCAGTTAGTTACTAACTGTAGGATAAATAAAGCTGTGTGACAAGAAAATGTAACTTACCAAATACTCTTCAATCTGCTGTTTCCTTACCTGAATTTCACCCTCTTCTTATTAAAATATATTTTGTCAAGTCAGCATTTTATAGAACAAAGAGACCAGAGTAATTCAGACATATCCACATTGGTCAAAACTATTTATTTTTTCTACTCCTTGGTAATGTATCCATACTACTTTTTTCTTCATGCTCTGTCATAATTACAGGGCCTTTCTCCTGTGATCTTCCATGTCACATTAATTCATTCCGGACCTTGTACTTCTCTGATTTTACCCCACCTTGCTTCATTAACTCCTTTATACAAACCTTTAGTCCTGATGCCCTTATTTCCACTTCTTGTACAGCTCCTTTGTATTTCACACACCTTGAAAGCACCAGTATTTTCTATACAATGTCTCCTACCTGTTCTGCCTGCCTGTAGCCTGCCTTTGTGCCTCTTATACAAACACCTCCAATAACTGCCAGATCTCCTGCATTTCTGCCTCTCCTGTATTACTTCCCCAGGAGACCCTACCTATTGCTTTATCCAGTTCATTATTTTGCTTTTATGTCTCATTTCTCTCTTTGCTTTGAAAAGTGAGCCTGGGATTTACAACCAACTGCTTCCAAATTACCTTCCTTTTTCAAATTCGGATGCAGTCCCTCCCAGCCAGTCCAGACCTATCTAACTAGACAGCTTTGATAGCTGAATCTGGCAGGCTGAAGGTCTCTCTGGCTGGCATTTCACTCACAAAACTTGCCCACACCAGAGGCAGCCACCACAATTCCTGCAGCAGGCAGGGAACAGAACAGAAAGTGTGGTTTGTACTCCTGCTTGGGGATGAGCTGAGCCACAGAAATGCCTTTCTTACATAGGCTACCAAGGGCTCCTTTGTAGGTGTTCAAATGCAGAATTCCACATTGTTCCTCCTGTGAATTATGAGGATAAATGATTTTCCCCATCACTACACAGTTCTGTCTTTCCAATGCTAAGTTAGTGACCAAAAAATCCACCACTGACTTCCTTGACCCAGATCAATGCCTCCAACCAACAGCAGCCATACTGCCTTTTTTTTTCTGCTTTATCTTTGGCCACAGACATGCCACAGTGTTTCAGTACACTCAGTTCTCATCACCCTTTGTGTTTCCAACTCGCCCTCACCATTCCTGGCCTGTACTACATGTTGTCAAATGTAGCTTACCAGAAAGGAATTGTTTAAAATATGCAGATGTAATGCTGACAACATTAAACTCAGCTCAAAACTAACCCTCACCAAAGGCAATACACTCCAAACATGCCTGAAGCAGGTAAAAAATACTAAGGCTGGCTGAAAAAATATTATTCCAATTAAAATCAAGGTGTTCTAAGTTGAGAAGCGTTGTGAACACTATATGATTACCTTTAAATGTCCCTGTTCAAAGCACCATAAATGCCTTTAACAGAGAGCACATTTCCTTACAGGAAAAACATGTTTATTCTGATGCCTTCTTAGGTCCTCATGCAGCAACACATGTACACCGCCTCAGGGCAAGCCTCGCTTTCCAGAGTATGTGAAATATTGCTATAGAACAAAATACTTAGGTAATGTTTATGATTAAATGCTTGAAGTTGCTCACTGTCTGGAGTCCACATACTGGGGCAAAAACTGCTCCCAATGGAGCCAATGGCACAGTTACATTAGCCCAAAGGGAGCTAGATCAAGCCCTAGTACTTCTAAACTGATATATAAATTATTATTAGATACAGATACATCAAAAGTATATCTAGATAAAAATAAGCCCATGCATAATTTAACAATTAATTTAAAAGTCAAAACTTAATTGCAAATGCTAGAATTTTGTTTCTTGCAATCTCTAAGGAATAAATGATACTAAATAAAATCTATGCTGAGAGCTAACTGCAAACAATAGACTGAACAAAAAGAGAATTAATTGATACATTAATATATTAAGTCTATAATAGCAAGTATATTGATTCTAGTGGTTCTAATTCATCGTGCAGTCATTGCATGGCAGACTTAGTTCTCCTTATACTCATTCTTTCTTATAAGAGCACCTACATAAACCAATTTCTTAAAAAACCACACAAAAGCATGTGCTCAATTTGTTCAATAGGGTTGCATGCCATAAAAATATCAATGTGCTCCAGCTATCCTATATTACATGCATATTTAATTTACTGGTTTCAGTTATTCTCTTTCCTGTTCCCAATTAGTCATGAAGTCTGAATGCATTAAAGAGGATCAAATAAACTTTAAATCTGTGGCACAGTTTTTATTGACTTGAATTTCTTTGTTTATTTATTTGCTTGCTGGCAGAGAGATTTTTGTGATGTAATTCATCATTAGCCTTTGAAAATTTGTACAATTTCCTCCTCTTTTGCAGCTTTAATTTGTGGCATTTGTCACTATTTTTCCTCACTATTTCCTGGTTACTTTACTACCTCATCTGAACTTTGCTTAAACACCAAAAAAGTCCCCAATTTGCTTGCTGACCTGCTTTGCAAAGAGCTACAGATTATACTAAGCAGTGTGGTTTACCTCCAAGTGGAGGATTTTTGAAAAAAATTGTGCATAACTACAGTTGTGCATATTTCCAGGGAAAATAACAAAAACTCCTTTATACCATTAACTGATCATGTTCTTCAGGAGTTATTTTTAATTATTATTTTAGGAGAATGTCTCAAAGAAAATGCACTTCAAGATCTTTTGGAATTAGTCCTGAAAATACAACAGCAAAAATTTTTAGAAGAAAAACTGAAATACTCTTCTGTCCACCTGTAAGACAGCAGGCATAGTTAAACAATTGAATTCCATAACAGAGGAGGAAATACTGATACTTTAGCTGTACCCAATGCCTCAAGCAAGCTGGGGACCACACTGAAGTGGAATTTTATGGAAGTTGCACCCAACGCATTTTGCAGCAGCTGTCAGAATAAACTGGGAGGAAAGCATACAAAGCTCACTTAGATGCACCAGCACAGCAAAGAATCAGTCTTATTTTATTTAACAGAGGGGGTAGAAAAGCAGCTTTTTCTGAGTGTGTTTCAAAATCAAAAGGTGCTAAATTGAGAATTTTTTTAAAAGCTACTAACATTAGACTAACACCAGGTGCCTCATCCTTTAAATACCCATGTAGAGCTACAAAGTACTCATTTCTAAAAGCAGAGGTGGGGAATTTTAAATGACATTTTAACTGCATGGCTAAAAAAGAAGATATTGAGAGTAGTGCTATCTAAAATGACAACCACTAGTGTCAGTAAAGTGCCAGCTTTCAGCAAGGAATGACTGCGCTCTATCAGAACAGTCGATCCCGCTGCCATTAAGGTCATACCTGAACATTTTACAAAGTAATCGACCTAAGAGGCCATTTGCAAACTGTGTACTGCCTGAAGGACACACAGGAATCAATAACTTCAGGTTTCTGTTCTGAATTATTCATTTGGTCTTTGCACAACAAAAAGCTGTTCTCTCTCTCTTGCTAATGTACTACCACTGCAACACAGTACATGGTTTTGAACACTGGGCTTTAAAACAGTTTCCAAAAGCATTTTGTCCTGCTACTCACAAAAGCCTTCTGGTTAATAACACCTTTTAAAATTACTTTTGGAGCAACTAATGTCTGTGAAGGGATGCTGCCCATTGCTCCCATGAGCAGCTTGTTTCTCCCAAGATAAGGTCAGCCAAGGGCCTCAAAAGCCAACCCACACTGTGGGTGGCACCAGGTGGCTGGGCTCCCTGTCAGCGCCATGGATAGGACAGCTGTCCACTCCAGAGAGCTGCCCAGGCATCCAGACTGCTGCTAGAAGGCCAGTTAAGAGGCTCCCTACAAGTTTTTCTTCTATGAAAAGGAAGAAACAATTTCCCTCAAAGGGAAGATACCTGGGTGTGCACTCTATCACTAGCCAGTCTCTGCCTGCCTTGCCTCTAATTCTATTTTCTGTACATCATAATTTCTGATAAAGAAACCAAACATTTCAAAATAGCCCATTTAATCTCTCTGGACTAAGACCTGGCACTACAAAAATACTTTTTAATTCATTTGAAAAAGAAAATCAACAACAAAGAGGAAGTAATCTGCTTTTATTCTGTTTTCATCAACAGCTTCTTTAATTTTCTGACTTCTCATCCTCCACCTGTGTTTCATACTTGCCTCACTATTTCCTTATGTTTTAGGGTTTCAAATTCAAAGGACATCAGGAAGATTTTCTGGGTTTTCATGGAAACTGGGTTTCTTCTTGGTCACTTTATGACTATAAAAACACTACACTAGAATAAAACTTGCAGCCACAAATTTACCTGTTCCTGTCACATCAAGGGTTACTTACTGCCCTGGCAAGATTTAACAGCCTATTTTTACAGCAGCAGAGTGAAACACTTGCTGGAAGCAGAGGCTGCTTTATATAAGGGAGGAGATTTCTACCCCACCGCCACACTACACTGGCATGTGAGTTTTCCCTGGAAGCTCATACCATAGCAGCAGGCAAGTCTAAAGTCCAATATCTCACCTCTCCAGTCTGTATGTCAACAAGACATAAAAGATAACATTTAGACTGGAGCCACACCATCAGACGGCAAACAAGAGGCTTAGCAAGTCTAAAGCTCCAATCAGTCCTCAGAAAATCTGTTATCGATTCAAAATAAAAATTACAGCATCAAAAAAAATAGTGACAGTCCACTTGACCTTAAACTGTGGAATTCAAAGATAACTTAAACAGCTGAATTTTGCAAATAACACATTATGTACCTGTCAAAAACTAGGTATCTCGAGAACTTGAGCAGGAAATGTTTCTGCAATGACTATGTTTCTATTTTAGCAAAGCATACAACATGCTTTGCTACTCAGCTAAACTGACAAGGGACTAACACTGCATTTTAAATATTATGTACTTACATGCTTTGAATCTAATGCAACTAGAAATGGGCAAACAGACAGCAGAAGGGTAAATATTTATCAGTCATCTTGTTGTGTGTGGTAAATCCCATAAATATAGAAATTAATTGGAAGAGTGACAGTAGGCTTCCATGCAATTCCCCAACAAAACATGAGAACTCATAAAAATGTCATTGCTGCTGACTTAGAATAAAACCTCTTGGATACACTGCTATAAAAGCATGAAAATTTGAGACTTTCTCAAGGACTGCAGGAGAATGAGTTTAATTAGAATGAGTAAGGAAAGCATTAAATAAGAAAAGAAAATGTGAAAATAGATGAGAAAAGTAAAAGAGGGAAAAAAAACAAACAAAAAATAATCAGGGGACAGAGAAAAGAAAAAGGAGAAAGAAAGCAAAGAATACAAATAGGAGGGAAAAAAGATTAAATAAAAATGTGATCCATCCCCATGCCCCCACAGTGGGGTCATGTCCAGATGCGTGGTCTGGTCTTTCCCAAGATCTCTCATAATTTTCATTACCATCTTTTCTGCTTCTTGTTGAACCCTGCACATGACAGACAAAGCACACTGATTTCCTTTTACAGTCAGTGGAGCAAAAGCATTTTTTAGGATACAATTCAACTTCCCCTTAGGTAGATGTCTTCGTGAAGGAACATTTAAAAGGGCGTGTTCCTTCAGCTATCTACTAGAGAAGTCTGGGTAACCAGCTCAAATAAAGTTATTGCAATGCCTGATATGAGAATTCCCATCTTGGTTTGTCTGAAACAAGGTATTGGCAGTGAATTTGCAAATATGAGTTGCATATGATTTGCATTAAATATGAGGTAGCTGAAACTGAGGGCTCAAGTTCAAGTCAATGCCTTGACTAGGAGAGGTTCACTATCTCTGCTAGAAATGCACTCATTTACTCTGCTATTTTTTCTATAGTCCCTCCACAATGTAGTGTTTTCCAAGTATGCCCTTACATCTAGATAGATAGAGAACATTTGGAAGATTGATTTTAATTTCCACACAAGTCACTGTTCCAGAAACAACTAAGAACAGAAATCTGACAACTGTATCACCACCTGCTTTCAAACTATTTCTAGAAGATAAGTTGAGCTGCTATACAAATTCCAAGTTAATGGAAGAGCTATAGTCAAACTATATCTGTGTGAGCTAGCCCCCCAAATTGAATTCTAAAGTGAGCAATCTGAGATGAAAATCAAGGCCAGCAACACAGTCAACACATCCCATCTGTCTCATCTACCTGCATCTATTCCTCTGCAATTATCCAACCCAGAACTATTTGAAAATGAAGGCCTAAGGCCATTGACCTTGGAAAGCAATGCAAAAGGATTTAGAGTGACCTCTTTACCCTCATTCCCTTATGGCTTTAGAGTCTAAATCTTTTTTAAGCTACTCCCAAGAGGTTGACAGCATGGCAATGATGACTGTGCGTGTTTTAGAAACGTGTAAAATGAAGTTGTATAGAAATACAATTTTCAGTACGCTGCTTTTCTGTAAAATAAGACACTATTTTTAACTCATATTAAAGGATTGCCCTCCAAAAAGCTTCAGATAGGCTTTTCTGCATCCCACAGAAAACTAAAGCTGCATTTTTAAAATGCTTCTCTAATACACAAAAACATGAGTAGCCCCTATAAACATGACAATTACCCTCAATTAGATGAAGAAATGCCTGATGGTTAATTTGGATATTGCATTTTACTGCCAGAGTACTGGCAACCTTCCTGGATTTTTTTTTCCTTCAAATCTAATTTCTCTGAAACAGTCTACAATGGATATGTTTCTTATATTATAAACATGAGGTAAAATTCAGAAAAGGAAGGCTGCAGAACTGCCTTTTGTCTTTTCTCATTAGCAAGTAAAAGACTTCTGCAGGGACATGAGGACACTTGGATGTTTCAGGAATACAAGGAGGAGGCTTCTGTACAGAATGGGTGCCTAGAGCAGCTGTTCCTAGATACAGCACGTTTCTCTTGGGTCTTACAAATTCACAAAGGAAAACCTATTGGTATGAGCAGTTCTGTGACTCCAGATTCACCCTGCCCACAGAAGGGTTGTATGCTGATGGCAGGACCACTCGTGATGGCTCAGTCATGGTGAGAAGGACCAAAAGATCCCTCTGCAAGAGAAGTCTCTTGCAAAAGACAAAATTGAGTCCAACTTCAGTTCCAAGCCTGGTTAGTTTCCCACATCACACCATTTCCAAGAGCTACATACATTTCAAAATTCTAAAAGATGTGAAACAAAAAAGGTAGTTTTAAACATCCACATCCCTGTAGAAATTCTCTTTTGTTTCAGTGTCCAATATTTCACAAATACCTGCAAGAGCAGCCACAAGAAAGAAATAATGAAGTTGTTCCCTAAAAAGCTCTATTTTTCTCTAAACATGAATACAAAATCTTTCCAACAGTATTTGAACATTGCATTCGTTAATTAAATCTCAGCTCTGACAGTTTGCAGATACATTTTTATTTAATGTGATTCTTACATGAATTCAACCTTGGAGTGGGGGGAATATCAAAGGAAGTTATGTCAAGTAATTATACAATCTATTTCTCCAGAGAATTGTCTAGGCTAGACAGCTGGCACTGAAACAGAAGATTAAATTTAGAACTGGAGGGCCATGCAGTGAGGTGAAGTCACAGCTTTTAGTTCTCTGTCAACTAAAAGCTGTACATGTTGTTAAAGTAATATGCTCTGTCCCTGAAGCAAAGTTCACTGCTATTCAAAAGAAAGATATTGAAAAGTGACTTTTGCCCTTGGAAAGCCTTCATTTCTAATCCATGAGCAGCATATTGATGCCACAGGATGATCTAGAGATCTCTCTCTCAAGGTCACTCTCCTCTCCTCAGCGCGGTACTCCAAATATTTTTTTTTCTTCATTTGCCTTAGCTGTGGTACTACAGCCATGACACACTAATTTCAGAAATGAGCCTAGCCTTATAGAAAGAAATCAACTTTGACTCATTTTAATTTCAAATTCAAGTACTCAATTAGATCACCTTGAGCAGCATTTCAACTCCCCAATCACTCCTCAAAGACAAAGCACATGCATAAACCTCACAATTTAAGATCTTCCTTATACATAACACAGCTGCATCCTGAAATCAAACATGTAGTAAAAGACACAATCACTGCTGTAGCAATCAGTCATCCAGACATGATAGAAATACCAACTGACCTTCATGAGATGCTGATTTATCCATTTTGTGAACGTCTTCTTTTGTACTTTGTCACGCTCATCTAGAGATAAAAAGGAAAAACAAATGTTTTACCAGCTCTACAAATGATGCAGATTTTTTTATGAAGATCTTTATAAAATTAATTTTCTAATAAATTTTAAAAGCAGAAAAACCTGCAAAAGCTCCAAAATGTTTAATCAAAATAATAGCACAGAAATGGTTTTTTTGGTACATCACAGCATGATATGAAAAAGTTTCTTGACATTCCAGGTGAGTTCCTCTAGGGCAACAGCTCCTCAGGTACTACAGTAGCCTACTGAAAAAAAAAATATCTAACTGCCTAGAAAAAGTCGACTGGCACTCAAAATGTACTGAAAAGGTCATGGCAAACTTTTAAGAACTATAAATGCTACTCATAGTCTATATAATCAAATTATCATTAATGTATTAGACAATCAAAAATTTGTTGCAATATGAAAGCTAACTTTTTCAATCATCATGCTTTTCAACTGGAATAGCACCCTTGTTCAAACAAACAAAGACTAGTTACAGCTTCAGTCAGGGAAAGGACTCTTAATTCTCTACAAAATAAACAGGTATGTCCACTAACCCAGATATGGGACCCAGCCACTGCCAGCAGTTTGCTCCCTGGCGTGGCAGTTAGCATCAATGATTGCCCACAAATTGCTGTGGAGAAATAATAAATAGACTCAGGGTAAGAAAGCAGCCCACTCGAGGGTAGTGAGCATATGCATGTATTCTGTCAAGCCACACTGGAGATAATCTAACCATCACCTCAGCACAAGCGTTGTCTCCAGCTACTTGAGCAGGGCCACAGTCAGCACAACTGCTACAGAGCCTGGTCACCTTCCCAGAGCTCCCCAGAGCAGGAGTCACAGTGCATTAGGACTGGGACCACCCGTGCAAGCCTAAAATAGCAGGAGCCCTTCAGCCCTGTACAACACAAGGGCAGCTGTTTCATTGACTCAGGCTATTTGCAGTGTGGCTGAGAACGAGCTCAGGTAGCAAAACAAGATCCCTATGTACCCACTGCCATCGCTAAAAGACTGAACCAGGTCCTGTATTTTACATTAAAAAATACAGTTTTCAGGTTGGTCAAATATAACAATAAATTAAAATAAATTCACAAAAGGTCTTTCAAGGACTTGCAAGTCTCTGGTGTGATACTGAGGTCTTTCAAAACAGCAAGACATTATACAAGAGTCCATTGTGGGCCAAACTGAGCACCATATGGGGTTCCTAGCAGTAGTGAGAAATCAGTATTAGGGAACAGAAACATAAACAAAACAAGTAAAAGCCTGTGAAGCCTTTGCACAGTCATCTTACGTGACTCAGACTTTCTACATGCTCATTCATATCTTTGCATTTAATAGTCATAGTTACATTTTTTTTTTCTGTTATTTTTTCCAATCCTTTTAAACACACCTATAACTTTTATAGCCACAGCTCACTGTGGCAATGAAATATTCAGGCAGTTTGTGTAGTGTACTTGTATGTTCGGCTCTGTACAGAAGAGTTGCTATTTCCCAAATGCTTTTTCCACACTACCCAAGATATTCTAAGATCCTGGTATATGTCTTTTTCCCCCATGTCACAGTTCTACAGTCTCTTATTCTACTTGAAGACCCAAATAAAGAAGAGAAAGAGAAACTAGAGAGCAAAGCTGTACTACTTGAAAAAAAAACCCAGCAGATTAAGAAAATATTTTGCTATATGTACATTCCTCCCTAGCCTTCATCTTGCAAGATACCATTTCTAATGCAAGTTATTCATCATTATAAGTTAATGTAGAGAACAGAAAATCTCAGAAATAAAACAATTCCAGAAACACTTTCACTTTTAACTGTTTCATTATGAGCAGCTGTTTTAAAAAGAACACAAAGTTTCTCAACTGGAGAATTTCACAATGTGTACAACATGCCTTTTTTACTAAGATAAACCCATCTAGTTTTGACCAAGTATACAGAAATTCACATTTTGGGAAATGTTGCTTTGACAGTTAAAAAACCAAAAATATTGAAAAATCCACTTTCTTGTATCTCATTAGAATACGATATCACTATTAATTTCAACTCTATTTTCAATTAAAATGCTAACATACATAAAGGAATTTATGCTTACTACCCTTGTTCCTTTATATATACATATATATTACACAAACACTCAGAAAAATTCTGTAACTGACAGACCCAAATGCATAAGGAAGAAGAAAGCTGACACCTGTCATGTTGTGAGAAACACCAGTATTAAAGGGGGAAAAAGGCCACCAAAACACCACAAGTGTGATTTTAAATCAAAAACCCAAATGCTCCCAGAAAAGCAAACTCACACGAAGAGAAAAAATTGTGTACCTTATCAGCCTGTGCCACAGCACCATAGTGTTCAGTGTGCTCAAGCTCAGAGCAAATGAAAGTCCCCAGATGAAGCAGAAAACAGGTAAATGACCACATAAACACCAGCTAAAGAAGGGAACCCACAGAAATCCCCTGGAGAGAAGTTTCCCCCCGAGAGCTGTGCCCTGTCCCCTGCCAGCCCCGCTCCGCGCTGCATTACTGACCCATGCAGCACATGATTCCCACCAGCTCTGCACTCTGCTCCTTCTTATCTTCACCACACTCTCTCATTCTGCCCTTCAAAACTTCAGAACTTCTTCTCTTTTCAGGGAAGGGAGAGCCAAGGAGTGACCAGGGCTTCTCCTGGCTGGCACACAGTAGCAACACCCCTTTTTTTAAAAAAACAGGAGCAAACAGCCCACGTGCTGTCAGAGCTATCTAAACTGTGAGCCCTCTGGCTTTAACTCACAATGAGAAAAACTAAGGATCTGTGTTTGAAGGAGTTTTTTGAACTTTTGGGTGCACTAGTACATATTTGAGTACAAATATTGAGCTTTCCAAACAAAGTCAGTTTTTTTCCTCTACCAGCAGTGAGCAGCAAGGGAAAAAAAGAGTCACCCTGAACCCAGCAGCTGGATACTCATTAAGTCAAGGTAATTTAAGAATGCAGGTGAAGCAGGAGTGCAGAAAAAAAGCACATATTGCTAGATAATCTGATCTATTGATTATCACAATAAACCCTCTGTGGTTAATTAATCAACTTAAGCTTGTCTGCTTTTACCTGCAGACATTATTCTGATATATCAGACAAACTCAAAGTCTTTTATGTTTTATGTGCCTGGAAATCAGCTCAGTAAAATGTTGCCAGTCTGAATAACCTGACAGCCCACTTTATGAACCTACACAATAACACAGAGGCATCTAAAGAGGTTTCAGATTAGAATATTTGGACTTAAAATTGCTGCAACTAAGATCTCCTTATGTGCGTTTTTGTCATTCCTCAATTCCAAGCGCAAACTCAGGAGCCAGATCCTTCTAACACCAATGCTCCCTTCCACAAATCACTAAAAATTACATGGCTCACACTGTCTGGAAGTCAGAACAGTTTCTCTGGAAGTCAAGTTCACTAACAGGATTACACCAAAGGCAACATATGGCATTGATGCCTTTCTAATGCTCTCCTGGGGAGAATCACAGACCTACTTAGGCTGGAGAAGACCTTTAACAACAGTTAACAAACAACTGCCAAGTCCACTGCTAAACCATGTCCCTGAATGCCATATCTGTAAGTCTTTTAAATACCTCCAGGGATGCTGATTCAGTTACTTTCCTGGGCAGCCTGGTCCCATGTTTGACAACCTTCCTGTGAAGAAATTCCTCCTGATGTCCAACCTCAACCTCTCCCAGTACAACTTGAGGCCATTTCCTCTTGTCCTGTCACTTGCTGCTTGGGAGCAAGTCCCTTGAGAGAAGGGACTAACCCCTCCTTGTTACAGACTCTTTTCAGGCAATTGTAGAGAGCAAGAAGACCCCCTATGAGCCTCCTTTTCTCCAGGCTAAACACTCCCAGCTCCTTCAGCTGCTCCTCACAGGACCTGTGCTCCAGACCCTCCACCAGCCCCACTGCCCTTCCCTGGTCTCACTCCAGCCCTTCAAAGTCTTTTTCATAGTGAGGGGCCCAGAACTGCACACAGGATTTCAGGTGTGGCCTCAGCAGTGCTGAGTACAGGGGGACAATCACTGCCCTGCTCCTGCTGGCCACACTATTGCTGACACAGGCCAGGATGTCACCGACCTTCCTGGCCACCTGGGCACACACTGGCTCATGTTCAGCCAAATGTAAACCAGGATCCCAGGGTCCTTTTCCACCAGGCAGCTTTCCAGGCACTCTGCCCCCACCCTGTAGCTCTGTGTGGGGTTGTTGGGGCTCACATGCAGAAGCCACTGAGTGGTCCTCTCTACCTCAAGACAAACTTGAAATCTTCTCTGAGCAACCACACCAGATGCCACCAGCTTCAATGAGCAGAACAGTGTGCCTGTCTCCACACTGATATAAAGAAATGCAAAATGAGTGCAGGAATACAAACTCCATATTCTCCAGATAAGCCTCCAATTTCTATGCTGCTTTCTTCATCCTAATGGTGACAATATCGAAGTCTACACCAAGTGACAGACTTAGAAAAAGAAATCTCCTTTTCTTAGGCAGCTTTTGGCATTGGTGAGTTATGTTTGCTTCTCTGCTATTGGTTTGCATACATGAATGGCCAGATAATCAACAGGTTTTTCTACATTTGCCCAGGTATTTGCAAAAGCCATGATAGGTGGTTTTCCTATATTTATATAAGAAAACTCATGTCATACTCATATAACTGACTTATATTTATACTCATATACAAATGCAGTAGTTTTTCTATACATATTGTTGCTATTTGTAATATGTACTGTATTTTAATAGTACCTTTTAAGAAAACCAATGTCTATAGCATAGAAGAAATGCTACTCATTTAAGAAACAGTTATTCAATAATGTATTTCATGTTGTTGTTGAAAATGGAGCACCAATTCATTCATTTTTCAAGCTCTGAACACAAAATTCATTTTATGATAGGTTTTTCTCTGGTATTGCTAACATTCCTTCTGTAAGCTAGACCCTGGTATCTCCAACATCATATTCAGAAAATAGAGCATAATTAATGTATGGTCTCTTGGGAAAGCATTAGTTTTAGGGCATTACCCAGAATCACATAATATGTAAGAAATAGGGAACAAATCCAATTCTCCAGTCTGTGCCAAAGCTCTACCTTGGAGGCTCCTGCTCATCCAAACTTGATCTTAACGTGTCACAGGTCTTCCATGTCAATGCCAATTATTCATTCTTGCTCATTAATTAGGAGCTGGGGGACATTCAACAAACCTGTCACCATCTGAAACTGTCTCCAGGAAGGTAGGATCTCAGTTCAAATAAGGCTAGTTTGAAAAGTTAAAACTACAGATTTTTCCAAAAGAAATGGTTGAATAACCTTAATAACAGGTAATCATCTTTTATATAATTAGTGAGTATTCTTAATTATAGCCTTACCTAGATCAATTTAGGAGCAAATAAAATAAAACTACATTTTGAAAGTGTACAAGTACTGACCAATGCTATAAACTGTCTGCTATTGTGTCAAACTTCCATTAAGACACACACCATGTAAAATCTTACACACTTTAGCAATGTCCTTTCCATAATAAAAAAAATACATATATCCTTTCTACTGTAAAAATATCAAGCTATGGTAAAGGTCCTGTAGAAATTCTAAAAAATACTGAAAAAATAGACTCAGGGGCTCAGGTGGTTTTGTATATTGAACACCAGTACAGTATTCAAGATAAACAAGTCTAACAAGGGTGACAGTTGCAGGACCAAACCCAAACCTCTGAAATACTTAACCACTTAAACTGACAGAGAACTAGAATTGCAATGTACACTTAGTATTTGTCATGAAAATTTAGGTTGTTGGCTAAAGGATCTCTAAGTTCTTGTTATCTTCACCTTCAAAATCCTGGGTAAATATGACAGTTTTCTCATAGTAACCTCACAGGAGAATCTAGCTTCTTCTTAGATATTTGTTTCCTCTAACAGAATATTTTGCTCCAGATAGTGCTTTACGTTTTATATTTCAAAAGAATACTTCATGCATTTTAATGTATAATGCTGCTATTTTTACATCAGCTGTTGAGTAGGAGACATCTGTCAAACTTAAAAGCACATTTTATATTTTACCTCCTCTGTAATTTTTTTTATTGATCAGCTTCCTTTTGGATTTATGGAATCAGAACTTGCAATATTTCATTTATGTCCCTGTTGGTATTCATATATCAGTTTAGGGAGTAATGTTAGCAGTTTGTAGAAACTTGTCTTGGAGTCAACATCACTGTTTTTTTTTTTTTGTTTTAGGATTGAATGGAGGCCTTGTCACCCAAATACAAAATAAGTGGATGACTAAAGACAGACTGATAACGTACACAATTTAAATACACAAGAAAGACAGTATGGGCGTGAATCCAGAGAGAGGCATGGTCCACACGAAAGAAGGAAAGATTCAAACTATATATATATATATATATATAAAATCATACATCTATTTAATGAGTCTAGATAGTGAAAGAAGATATACAGTGAAATCTCTTATCTCTGGATGAAAGATTTCAGGCAAGATATAATTGTGGGGTTTCATCCTGTTGAAAGAACTGAAAGAAAAAAAATAATCCCAGGAAGCAGCAGGGCAGACAAGCAGTACACAAAGGATCCTTACACATAGGATATAGCCTACTATTTAAGAAATGCAAGCAAAAATGAATGGTGTTAGGCACTCATAAGTAACGCACAAACTCTTGAAATGTATTGCTTAATTGAGGGTCAGTTAAAAATACTGAAAACCTAAACCCCACTTTTAAAGTCTTATTCATTCAGGTGAAATTTATTTATTTATTTATTTCATTTCTCTTTCCCACTTTCTGCGTATTCCATCACTTCCACATTCATGACAAGCTTCAACTCCAACTCATCTGGCCTAGGGATGGGAAGTTTCAACTACCATTTATGTGGTCCACACATACACAAAGAGGCATGAAAGATGCTGCCACTGCATATATATACATGCAGCTTCTCAGAGAAAAAGATGAGGCACGAGGAGCTACTTTCTCACTGTGCTACTCCCACATATCTGAAACTTGCAACTGATGCAGCACCACAGGGGAAAGTTAGGTTATGTATGCAAAGTTTCCATGAGCAACCAGAATAACCTAGGGGAAAATTCTCACATCAAAATATTTTTTATTTATGTTTAAACCCTTGAAGAAAAGCTTGCATTATGTGCTGGTATTTCCATCACTGCTAGCAATATTTTTAATCACACACCACCCAAGGATGGGAAAAGTCCCATTGGATCCTTCTGTACTGTTCCCAAGACATTCACTACCAACTGCTGTCAGAGGGGGACACTGGTGAGGTGGAACGAGGCTTCCTCAATGTTTGTCACGGTCAGCTGCCACCCTCACAAACAGAAATTTGGCAATTGGCATCATCTATCCTGTGTTTTTCAGAAAATGTATCCCACTCAACGACTGCCCTCTGATGAGGTCTACACTGATTTGGCAAGGTTCTTTCAAAGAGTGACTCCTCTTCTGCATTCTCCTAATCAAATCAATTCCCATAGAGCTTGACTTTATATGTCATGTCACATCAGATATACACACAGTTATGGAAGAATTTCAAATTTACACCTCTCCTAAGCTTTGCATTGTTAATTTAAATAGCAATGAAGTGCAAACTTCAGTTTAGGTCTTCTCCTAATTTTTCTGGTTGCCTCCGTCTGTGAAGAATTTAATCTCTCTCCAGTTTAATTTCCTCTGAAAACTAATCAAATCTCTTACATATTGGGATGAAAAGTCACATACACAGCGCATCTGATTACAAAGATGAATCAAAATAAAAAAGTTCTGTCCACTTATTCTGAAATATAATTCCACTTCATTCTCTATTTTTATTAAACTGTGAACTATACACACTAAGTGCTGAGGATGAACTAGAAATTACACGGTTTTCTTGGAATTTCAGTCAAATAAGACCAAACTCACACTCATTGTGAGGTTAACAGCTAAATTTCACTAAGTAAAGCCCCCATTAGCTTCTATGTCATTAAGGTTCAGCCTTCATTAAATAAAAAATGTTTAGAACCTCTGACATTTTTTTTTAAACAGAATATTTATATTTATCTTTTACAAAATAGTATTGGAAATTTTACTTGCGATACCATTTCTGAGTATACATTCAGCTATAAAAATGCAAATGTTTTCAGAAAGAATCTTCTTTAAAGAAATGAGCAATGCAATTTGTAGGCTGAATGTGAACTAAATTTGAATACAGACAAATGCATCAAAGACTGGCAAGTCTTATAAAATTGGTGGAAAACACATAATAAAAACTACAAGGACTGAAAATAAACTGGGAAACTTCAGCATTTTTTTTTGCATTACATTCAGTCATCACTTAAGAGGGCTTCCCAATGAAGTTGTCTTGAACGCAACAGCTGCAAACATAATCCAAAGATATTGCCTTTTCATCTGTGCTTTACTTGATGCATATTTGTTCACCCAGCTCCAGTGACCCATTTCAGCAGCTTCCCAGCCTTCCAAGCAAAGGAATGAAACAGAAGTGCAGATGAATTCATGGAGAGAAGATTTAAAATATTACAAAAGTTTAAATGTTGTGATCTGGAATGATACTTATCTTTGAAACTCTGCAATTCTTTGCAATTAAGTATCAGGATAATCTATTTGATTAATATGCCTATCTATTAAAATCTGAAATTAATTTCTTTCATATATTAGTAGTATACTTGCAACAAAATCAAAAGACTGATGAAATAAAAAGTCCTTAGTCACATGTAAACTGTTCTATTTGCCCTTGTAAAAGGCTTTGCAAAATACAGTGCTCTGTCTCAAAGATATGTTGCTAGCTTGCTGTAAAATCAAATCCAATATTTAGACTCATGCCCACAACAATTGGATAAATGATTAGATGGGCTTATCAGGTTCTCATATACAGACTCAACAATAAAATCATACCATTAGCTGCATACGATTAAAATCATTCCCTCCAGCTGCACACACACCGGTTCATGGCCTTTTTCTTACACAAAAGACACAATTCTATACTCAAACAAAAAGTGCATTTCCCTGAATCTGTGTAAGATATTGATCTAGCAGAAAGAACTCCAAGAGTCAGCCAGAAGGAGAAGACTTCTCTGGAGTCCCAGGAGCTCAAGCTGCCCACATGGCTTGGGTGTACCTGCTTCCTGGACACATGGAAGACCTCAGAGTCCTGCTGATGGACTCTGGACATCCTTTAACATCTATTTTGAGTAACTGTAGTAAACCAGTTGTATTTGGGACCATGAATTACACTCCAGGCCACAAACAGATTTTTCAGCTGACGAACAACTGCTATGGCTAAACCCCTCCTGGTTTTCAAAGTAGTTGCTTCCCATGAATGTCAGATGGGTTTGATTAACATCAATATTTATACTCCAGACTGACATAACAGATATCAAGAGATATTTGCTGAAACAAAAAGTCTGAAGGCACAACACAGATTAATGTTTTATACTCTGCTAAAAACAAAATAAGACTTTTTCATAATTTCGGAGGTCAGAGTTTAATCCTAAGTGCAGATGAATGAGGCATCACTGAACTTCCATTGAGTCTCACGGAGCTATGACCACCTCCAAAATCAAAATCAAAATCAAGACCATGTGCAGACAAAATCACACAAAAAATCTAAACTACAAGAATAATTGGCTCGCCATTTAAGCTTGTGCTATTCTGTAATATACCCCAACCCTACAAATGCAGATGAACATGAAACCACAATAGGCAGCAAATAAATGCTTTCAGTCCTGGAAACACTCAGCATTTGCTAACTGCACACCCATCTGGCTCCATAGGAAACTGCACTCAAATTTTTACTTGGACCATTTCCTGCCACTACTTGCATCTCTGCTTGAAGCAGGATGAAGAATTCAGCTGTCCTGCTCCTGAAATACTACATTAAAACTGCAGGCTTGCCTGGCTTTACCATCCCATGCAGAAGATAATATGTAAAACTTAAACTACTGGAAGAAGAGCTATACCTCTGGTATGATTTGCAGGAATGTAAATTAAGAATTTCCACAACTGTATGGAAGAAATATTGCTATATTTCAGTGTATGCACAGACATCAAAACCAAGAGGAAACCCAAGGGATGACTTCAAAATTCATACAGTCTCAGTTAGCCCTTTGGCATAGTTAAGTAGCTACTTCAAAACTAATCAGAAGAGACATGAAATTAAGTTCAAAAAGAATTTCCTCTAGTGTCTTCCAGTCCCAGCAAAGCATGTACCAAAAGATTTAGAATCATAAATGAAACAAGGGTCCCAGCTGCTCAAAGTTGATAGCTGAAGAATTAGACAAGAAACCAACAAGAGATACAAACAGATCACTGGAGATACACCAGGAGATAATAAATCAGTAGTCGTTACCTATAAGCCTGTTCCACTTAGGAAGGAGAAAAAGAAACTCAATAGAGCATCCATCTTTCTTATTTAGGCATTTAAAAAAACATCATTAACCAATTCAGATTAACTGAAGCCACAAAAGAAAACATTCTTGTCCTCTGGAACACTGCAGAGCTCCATGTCTTGTTCCTTTGTGCCCAGAGGGTCACTCCTGGGTAAGTACTGAATTAGCACAATATCCTGTGAACAAAACTCCTGAAGCTCAGTGAGCTTCTACAGTATTTTCTTTTGTGCAGAAAGCCCCATAGCAGGACACATGCTTAACTATTACAAAGAGCCCAACGAAACAGAACTGCACAGATGGCAACTAGCAGTACTGGAAAGCTATAATGAAAATAATCAGTTTCCAATTCAATTCAATTTTCAGTATTATTTGACTTCTTCCTTCTAAATGAAAGAGAAGGCCCATGTGAAAATGTCACATCCACTTACCAAGACACATGCAGCCTGTACATAGTCCAACAAAAAACTCAGTAGACAATACCTTGTACTGCAAAATTTATTGTAGCACTTCTTGACTTGTGGCTGTATCACCCCATGTTAAATTGCCTCTCCAGCCAGAATTTAAACTAATAAAAAAAAAATGTTTGTGTGCTTTGTGTAAGGACTTTAACATCACAGCTGTCTGTTTCAATAACTGTTTAGGCCATACAAAGATTTTGCCATGAGATAAGCACAGAATGGAGAGACAGCTCCACACCTGGTAGAAGGAGGTGTGGTTAGCACATCCTGGGTAATGTATCCAGAAAGAAATTCCCACTGTGGCAAACCACGTGAAGAAGCAACTGCTCATACGCCTATCAACAGTCAAATTAAGATCACCCCAAGTGATAGGACAGATGGCAGCTGTGACCACCAAAGACCATTGAAATCCCCCCACAATATTCCTCTGTGGATACCTGAAACGTGGACTGTAAATGAAGCCATAGTGACAGGAACTTGAGATAAGAAAGGTGGTATTATTGTTCCAAGTGTTCTCAGGACTAGGGGGAGGTAAACAAAGCTGGAGAGAAGAATGTATCACTGATAATGGCAGAGTTTATGGGTCACAAGGAAAGCCAACTCAGCAACAGTGCTGAAGTCAGCTCAGACTGGGTAAAAGGTAATTCCAGCAGTGGGAAATCACAATGACCAACTCACAACCCACCAACTCAAAGGAAGAGAAACACTGAGCAGGAGACTAATTAAGATTAGCCAATAGAACAAGAAAGATGTGTAGCCAATGAGCATTAACTGCTTTGTTTTCTAAAATGCATAAATAAGTTTTGAATTACCTTGGGACCTCCATCAGCAGGAAGCCCAGGGTGAGTAAGGATCAATGGATGGCACTGGATCCATGGATGGTAACTATCCTCTGCCTAATCTGTCTTGCTCTCATTCTCTCTCTCCCCACTCACCCCCATTTTCTATTTCTCTCTACCTCACATTTACTGTTAAATAAAAGCATAATTATTGATTTCAGCATGTGGTCTTGTTCGCACCCTAATTTGGGCACAGACAGCTTTCATTTATCAGATCATAGCATTTGGTGGTTGTTTTTTGGTTTTTTGGAGGTTTTCATATGTGATCAATGAAGTTCTGACACAAATCGAAAATGGGTTTCTACACCACCACATGACAGCCTATATATTTTGAAATGGTGAACCAAGTTTTAAGAGAAATCCCTCACTGGAAAGACATGTCTAACTAAACAACAAAGGCTTATGAGACTAAAGCCTATTTCATCAATCCAGTGCAAACTCAGGTCACAGCAGCTTACTGTGTGTATTGCATCACTGCACTAAGAAAACTGTAGGCATTTTCCCCAAATCCCCAGTAGGCAGTGGAGATCTGTGCTGATTTTGCATATGTCTGTCCTTTGATCAAGCCCTTCTGCTTTGCTTTTTGTACTCTCCCTTGGAGAAAAAGCAGCGGGCTGTGTTCCAAGAAATCCCTGTAAAGGTCCTGATAGAAGAAAAGAAGACCCAGAATAGCATTCCCTTTGCAAACTCTCAAGCCCTCTGCCTGCATGACCGTACCAGCTCCCGACTGCTGCAGAGCAGAACTGGAGGGAGAGCAGCAAAGTTTCCATGTGACACACCCAGCTTCTGAACACCACAATAGTCCACAGGGCCATTACCTCAGTGTCAGCTAAGACTCTGAGACTTCAATGTAGCATACAAAGTACAGGAATATACCCACTAACAGACTCTAGAGAGCTTGAAAAGAGGAGATATGAGCAGAGATCTGTGCTGCTATGTTTGGCTAAATCATTAGGTCTTTCTCCCTCCTCTGATCTTCAAACTCTTTAATATACTTATATTAAAGGAGAGTAATTTGGTTTGCATGTGTGATGTCAAAATAATGGGAAGAAGAATCAAAATCATTGAGCATTAAAATAAAAAAAATCTCACCAGATGATGTTTACCCCATGGACATATATGATACTGTTCCTCATTCATCTCCACCAGCACACTCACCCGTTGTTCTCCCTTCAGTTTCATGAACAATGAAAGCTTCTCTTCCACAACAAAGAAATGTAAAAATAACCACTAGGATGTTTTCTGTGTTGTAGGAAGACAAAGAGTATACACGTGGTTTGAAACCACTATCAGATTTCCAGAAAATAAAAAAGTATCCCAGCCTGATTCAATCTAAAGACTCGAAAAAACCCGAAGACCACATTTTATTTTTAACACAAGTGTACAATAATTTGAAAATTTCATTGACTGCTTTTCTTGATTACCACACAAACCTAAAGTAAATATTTCCACTGAGTTGAACAGGTTTAAGCATATTGTTTCACTGGGAATACCTACTGTCTTAATCCATTTCATAAAGACCTATCAGCAAAGCGTTTCTTCCATTCATGTAAAGAGAAGTTGACTGAACTGTCATGCTGAGATGTGCAAAATGATCTTTAGTAGAAAAATAGGAAAAGTGTTAAAGACTGACATGTGACTGCTTTTCACATACAGGGTTGCTGTACTGAATGTGGAGTTTCTATACAGCATATACAGCTGTACAACCATCTGGAAAAGCAATGGAAAGCAACTGGAAACAGCATGCTAGGGAGGGAAGTCTACCTGGGCAGGCAGGTGGCCCTGATCACAAATTATCTTTCATATCTTAAATTCTTATTCTAGATTTCAGAGAGCATGCAAATTTGCTGAGCATTTATCCAATTTCTGCATGTCCCCATTTAAGGCAGACTTGCACTATATATTCACAGTCTGTATCAAAATGTATTTTTGCCTTTAACTTTACAGAGAACTGTGAAAGTTCTGTAGGATCACAAATTTTCTGTTCTTAATGAAACAACTCACCTATGCTAGCAAAAGAGGGCAACCACATCATTTCTCTGGGTAGCTATGCTGGTATGATTAAGTTAGAGTGAGAGCTGTGAACTCAGGATAGAAAAAGGAGTAATAGTGCTAATTAATTAGATACAAATTATCCAGAAATAATTACCACTCTGAAAGTGAATTTCCACACATAAATAGCCAACTAAAATGGCATATTTTATTCAATTAACCATTTCCTTCCCATACTCAGGGCTGCAGTGATTAAGAAAATACAGCACCATTTGAATTCTCCATTATGATCATGCAAAATTTATCAGTCCTGAGATACTACTAAAGGTTATTGAACAAGGGGTCAGTGGGGCTTCAAGATGATATGAGGGCAGATACCTGTTTCTTCATTAAATTTACTATTTAATTACTATTAAATTTACATTTAATTACCATTTAAACCACCTAAATGCACTTTCCCATCTAACTGTACCACCACATCCAGAGATTTACTCTGCTGTGCAAGGTCCCAAGGCAGCACTCAGGGACCAAGGCAGCACTCAAGACCTTTGCTCTTCTGATCCCTTGGAGTTTGGGACACCTAAACTCCCTCATGGACCTCTGATAACTTACTGTGAATAGCAGCTCCATGCTGTCTAATAGCTAAGAGAAATGCCACCACAGATGGAGATTTTAAGGCTCCAAAGGAGATGGAAAGGTCAGTTCTGAGAATTCATTGCCATGCATAAACAGCAGCTGATAAAGAACAAACACAAGAACCACAGGTAAAGGGAGTTTTGAAAATGGTACTGTCTGAAGAACATGAAAATTTGAGGAATGAGAAATGATATGGCAGAGAGAGCTGTGAGTAGTACTGGAGATAAAGACAAGAAGCTAGTACATTAAATAGTGCAAGGAGAGGATTCCAGGGCAGCAATATACAAAATCAATGTAAAAAATGTAAAAATCAATGTTGAAATGAGTGGTTAAGCTTAGCATCTAGAGAGTTATAAAGATGGAACAGGACTCAGGCCTCTCTGTAGGAAAGCTTATGCTGCATGCACAGAAAGAAAGGCAAGTTTCCAGAACCACTCCGTGGTCTGAGAAGAAGTGCTTGAGAGAAGAGTGACATGTTTCAGACTTAGAGGCTGGTAGGTGCTCTTAACAGTGACACACACAGGAAAAAAAAAAATACAAGTTAAAAAAAAGGAAAAGTGATTGAATATGCAGACAGAAGTTTGTGGATCAATACAACAGGGAGTTCTGAATATCTTCACTACAGCAACAGATTTCACTAGGATGAATCAGACTGCCCAGAAATCCTGAATGGGAGGTAAGACCACCAAGGAGCCATTTCAATGTCAGAGGAGCAAGGAAAATAAGGACAAGGGGGGGCTCCATTCAAGGAAAAGCCACTGGAACAATCACAGAGAGCAAAAAAAGGGAAGAAGGGAAGTGCAGTTACTTGTTTCAGTGTAGTCACTGAAGTCAAACAAAGTGAAGAAGGATTTTAAAAAGTAAAGTCAATACAAAGCTCCAAATATGCCAAAACATTCCCTGAAAATAAACAAAGTAGTCACATGTAAAATCACAGCTAAATGATGGATTTTACACATCTTTTATTTAAATATAATATTTGCCATATTTAATTATTTACAGAAAAAGCTATGGAGTAGTGTCGGATCTCAAAAATCTGGAGTTTTTGAGCTTTCTGTGCTTCCAGGCACAGACCCCCTAAAAAACACTGCTCTGAACCTGAAATTGTGCAATTGTTCTTATTTTCTTTCATTCAAAGATGAAAGGATCACAGGATCTAAAAATTATAACCAGACTTGACTTACCACGAAATATAACCTTAAGTTCTAATGGATTCCAGGACTGGGAACACAGGCCAACAGAAGAAGGATGACAGTAAGTGAGGCAGGCTGAGTGACATGCCACCTGCCTGTCTCAGGCAGAGGGTTTGATTACCACCACTGGGGTTGCCAGAAAAAAATTTCACTCTCCATCCAAGTTAGGATATATTTTTAGTCTTTGAAAATATTACTGGACTATAAATGGATGTTGTTCTAATAGCTTTTTATTATTATTGCAATATAGAATTAACAGTGCTTTTATGCACAGGGATTTGACACCCTAGAATCAGAAATCATATGCTAGGAAAAAACCATCATGAACCCCAGGAGCCTTGGTTAGCTCCCCCTGACAGGCATCAGCCAAGCAGCATGTCAGGGAGTGCTCCTGACACACAAGGCTGTGTCACAGAACTGGGAAAAGGAGAGCAGGGGACAGCAATGACCATGGAGGACAAAAGGGGCTCCCAGAAGAGCCCACAGCAGCTGTCATGCAAAAGGAAACTGAATCATGTGCTCAGCCACAGAGGAGATTTGCCTTCTCACTTACACTGCTCTCATTCAAATAGGAAGGAAACACATCCCCACTACAAATGGATGGACAAAGTTACCCACTGTGGTAGAGCCAGAACCACCCTCCTGAAACCAAGAGCAAAGTTCCATGCAGGCTAACAGCACAAGGACTGGGTAAAGCAGGCCTGGTTTCTCTCTCTTCTCTTGTGTGTCACCACAGTATTAAGGACAAATCAAAGTCTTGTCTTACATATGCAATGATGCATACAAGAAACACTCCAAACAGAGTTTGCCAGGCCAAAATAATTGTTTTGCAGCTTGCAAGCACGGCCATGGCCAGTCCAGCCAGAGGGAACGTGGAAGGGTGTAAAGGAGATTAGTTTATGGTCACATAGGTCAACCACTGAGCAGTAAGCCCCCTATCTGAAGTGCTGTACTATCCACACTGCTTTACTAAAAGCAAGGTCAGATGCCACTTAAGAGTGTCTAAGTGTCTCAGTCCTTTAAAAGGAGGAGCTTTTTTATTCCCCAAAAGCTAAGAGTTCAAAGCTCTGCTTGTAAGCCTGAAATAGTTACTGCCTGAAATAAAAGGATCAAATTAATTACTGTCTGAAGTTACTGTAACAAAATAAGATGCAAGTCTGCCTAGTCACAAGATGCTGACAAGATATGAAATACTTAATTTTACAGTAGTCTGGTAACAGTGTAACTACAACTTGGGGTGAAGAGAAATTAATTTACAATTTCATAGGATTTTGTCAACAACCAGCTTGTTCTACACATCAGCATTACTTTACACTTGCTGCAGCAAATCCAGCCTCATGAAAATTGTGCTCTTTCATATAAGGTACAGCTAAAAATAAACAGTAAACCTGAATAAATTATCCCCTTGAAAATAGGCAATATTTTCTGCTAATAACACTGAAGAAGGTATGAATGAAACTTATCTTCAGCAAAGATACTCCATGAACCACAGACAGACACGACCCAGCAAAGTCCCAACACAGAACTTCTGAAACTGACCCCATACCAGAATGGGACTATATATTTCTTATCTATAAATTACTATGAGGAATATCAATTTTCTGTCAGTCTCATGGAAAAAAAAAAATACTAGATCCAGAGTTGTGCAGACCATAAATCTAAAACAAGGAGTAACTGGGCCAGATGCTGCAGCAACAGTCCATGACTCCAAAACCAGTCAGCAGGACAAGATCTTTCAAGCAAAAGTGCAGGACACTTGTGCTAGAAGCTATATTTTAAACACTGTATTTTTATGACTAAAGAAGTAAAGATTACTGAATATTAACAATCAAAAGGTAAAGAATGCAAAAAGCTGTCTAACAGGCAGGCCTGATACTACTGTCTTTGCAGAGGCAAACATTTTATAATTGAATGGCTTATGAGGTTGTACATCACCAAAAAAAAAGCAAAAAATACAATATTTATTAACATTATAAAGCTTAAAGCTGGATCAGAGACCAGTATCCCAGGCAGATCAGTATTTCTTTGGACTAGTGACGCAATTCTGAGGATTGCCTCCAATATCTCTGAGGTATACATGCATGACACTGTTATGGAGGGAGAAGATTATTAAGGAAACCAGGATTTTGCAAAGCATTACTTAAAATGGTAGTCACAGCAGAAGTCCTGGCTTCTGTGAAAATATGATTATTTATGAGGGAAAAAACTTCTTAAGATTGGCTCAGACAATGTTCCTGGGGAGGTTAAAAAATAAAAAAAGAACCCAAGTCTGTATTTAATTCTTTCCTTTACATCTTCACTGGACTGGCTGAACCAAACCAGCAGGATGCTGGATGTGTTTATAAGCATAATTACATCCATGATTTTCAAGGATACTTTTCTTTTTTAAAAAAATCATACAGCCTACAACAGAGACACTATTCATTTTCAAGGACTCTACAGGCACTGTAGGTGTGATGGATTTTGTCTCCCTAAATGCCATCCAGAACAGCTGCACAAAGCCTACTGACTAATAAGGGGCAAGAATGTCACCCTGCAGTAACAGCTCCGGTTACAACACAATAGTGATTGTTGAAATATTCACTTCTAGGTAGTTTGCTGTCATACAGACATAACCTAGGTTTCCAGATTGATTTATGGTAGACAAAAAAAACAAAACAAAACTGAACTGTAGGAAAAATAATCAGAATAGCTTAAGAAAAAATAAATTCATGCTTAGAGTGTTAAAAATAACACAGATGAAGTCATGGTTACCAATAACAAATTGAAGCTCATGCCCTGTTTAAAGTGGTTTGCTTAAACATCTTCAGTAAGAAACATGATACATATACAAACACATCTGCTTTCAAAATAAATCCCTTGAAAATAAAACACAAATATAACATTTAAAACAGAAAGAAAGTGATGATAAATGAAAAGCAGTAATATGCCCATTGGTCCTCAGCTCTACATATTTAGGAAACCACCAGCACAACAGAGGAGTGAAGGCATTAAATGTTCTCACAGTATTTTTTAAGTACACTGGAAAACCTCCAACTTGCATCGAACACACCTAAATAAATAGGTGATTAAAAATGTTTTAATATGAAACAGAGTAACAATAAAGGCACCAAAGCTATTCCTGTCACTCTCCTACAGTCACTGAGGATGTTGATGCCTGTAAGCACCATGTAAGCAGTGTGCTCTGACACTTGGCTGTATCTGCCCCCACTACTTCACTGGCCTTGTGTCTGCAGTACAGCATGAACTGTGTTTCACTTTTCTGTCTTCACACAGTTAAGTGAGGCAAAAGTCAGAAGACAAAAGACAGAAAAAAGATAACATATTTTATTCCATTTCTTTGTTAGTTTGTTGGCACTGTGGTAGTGACTGTCATCCATAGTGCAACTTACTCAAAAAATATAGGAACAGACACCTACTGCAAACTTTTCTTTTTTCATTTTTAGGCCACACTTCTGCAAAAACCGTTTTAAACCAAAGTCTCCCCCTGAGAAAAGTTTAAAGGAAGTGAAAATAATCTTACAGTTCCATTTCTATTTCTCCTTGTACCACTCAGTCCAATAGGAATGAACACAGAAAGCAAAGCAAGATGAAGCAACACGTCTGCCCAAGAGCATATATACATATCTGTAAAACTAAAGACTTATATTATATAACTGATAGAAAATAATATATGTGTATATAATACAAAAAATAACCTCCAGGTTATGGTTGTTATGCAATGGGGTTACAGAAGAGAAATGCAATTCCAGAATGAAATAGCAAAGCCCCTTCTTGCAATGAACCTCTCCTTCCAATACTAATTTTAGCATAGGATTTTATCACTCTAGTATGGTGCAAGACCCGTGAACAGAAGAAAAAAAGATAAAAATCAACTGGTTTGGGAAGTAACTGAAACAAAAACTGTAACTTCTTGTCAGTAACAAAGTAACTGCAGCTCAGCCATACAACCACCCTTATTCATACAGAAGGTTCCTACAAGGTTGCCTCAGTCATGTACGATTCCTCTGAACTAGTTCTTAGCACAAGCAGTGATTTCCATTCTGAGAGCCTCGCTGTAACGCTTGAAAATTTGAAATTTCCAAACTTTCTTCTTTATTTTTAGTGATACACCCAATTCTTACAACTTCAGCATACATTGGAAAGAGGGCATGCCAGTTACAGATGCAGTCAAGAAATAAGGCAAATTTTAAAAATATTTTAAATTAACTAACCTAACCCGATGAACACCATTGCCATGTATTATTACAGTTTTAACTGATTGTACAGACAAACTAGATAAGAGCAGATTAAGATCAGTGGAAATAAATATTCTTATGGAGCCAGCCCCTCCACCCAAGGAACCCTGAAAGTGTGTGCAGACAAGCCCTTTAAATCCTGCAGTTAAATTTTAACAAGTATTATTAACATTTACCTAGACTGCTTTAAAGACACACTCAGATTTTTGGTCAGATCTATCTGTAAAGATCTGCTGAAATTTTTATCTGGATTTGCAACTTTCATACAACAAATTCCTATTCCAAGGCAGGGCTCTTGATTTGTAATTATACAGTCTTTTAACTTAAAACTGAGGAAAAAAAATTAAACTAGTCCAGTAAGAGACTAGGACCTACTCTTTCTACCAAAGTAAAACCTCTCTCCAAAGTCAGCTTTTTCCTTTCAAAGCTCTTGAAAATGATAATACCCTTTTTTTTTTTCCCCCTTTTTCAATAGCTTTTGTTCTGCAAATGCACTTGTAAACAGAAGTTGTAGCTCTCTTGCACTTTTCTAGCCATGGAAATAGCCTTCATTAAGGGAAAGCTTCTGCCATTGCTCCCTCTGGTTCTCGCCATCAGAGCATTAATTAGCACCGTGCTGATACAGTGTCTGCAGCACAGCTCATCCACAAGCCTGTCCAGTCCCATCTCCAGCTCAAGGAGAAGAGAGGAAAAGGGAACAGCCCTACTAGGTACCTGGAGTGATGGGGTCAACAAACCAGGCAAGACAGAGTAAAAGGTAAAGTTACTTTGTCTCACTGCAGCTGTAAGGCAGACCGCGCCTGGCAGAAAAAATTAAAACAAATGGTAACACGATCTGCTTGAAGTAGTCCAAGAAGGAGAAATACTTTATCTTGGTTCCAGGAGCGGGCAGAAGAAAGGACAGGGACCAATTGAACAATCCTTGAGCAAAATGAAGAGAAATCCAGGTGACTGCTGCAGCATTTCTGTGTATGTCTTTGGCTGTCCAACAATGCTGCGGCTGAACTGGCTCCCAAAGAAAAGAAATGTCTTGTTAGCATTCTCTCTAGCTTTCCTCCTATCAGGGCACAGCTGGAGCCAGCAGCACCTGGTGCAGGGGACAGGGAGCTGCAGGCTGGCCCTGCTCTGCAGTCACTGGGGCAGGACCTGCCGTGGGGCCAGGGCAGGAGCCCCAGGAGGGATGGGATGGGCTGGGACAGCAGAGCTGGGGTGTCCTTGGAGCACAGTCCTTTGTCAAGTCCTGATGGACGCACCTTAGTGAGCTGCAGGGGAAAGGCTCAACAACTTCCATTTCATCTGAACAGTCTCAGCGTGTCATACCACCTCTTGTAAGAGACATTTTAAACCTACAAATGAAATAGGTAATGGCATTCCACATGGTGTGTATATGAATTTGTGTATTAATGCAAACTATTTATCTCTGTAATGATTAGTTTCTGTGATAATAAGTATCAACAGCGTTACAGAAAAGCTACCATCTGATGTCAGAATATTTTTTTTTAAGTTACAGAATTAAAATTGTACGAAGTGTCTACTTTTCTTTCCATTCAAGAACAATGCCACAGTCTAAAAACTGGATTTCCATAAGAGTGATTTGTATCAACAGTCTGCCAAATCATCCTAGTTCTCTTCTTAAGTTATCTTTTTCTCCGTCTGTCTACACACTCCTATGCACTTGGTTTCCTTCACACAGAGAACAGATGTATCCTCACCTCCCACTTACCAAAATGGCACTGTAATAAAAACATTTAAATATTAATAATGGGTGTGCCCTGCATCCACACAATTCCTTTGCCAAAATTAAATCACCACTGAAACGGAGAGATTTGCCTCACTGTTCAACAAAAGTAAAACAACAACCAACTAGGCCAAAAATGATGAAAATAAATGGACTATCAGTTGTTCCAGGCACAACTAAGTTTTTCCCCATGCTCTCCCACAAAAAGCATTAGAAAGATTCATACATTTTTAAAACTATTTTCTCCTTTGATAAGGTCAGCTGCTGCACCAGCACAGGCTCTTACCCTCTATGTCATGCATTCAGCACTGCATAAGGAACATACTGAATACAGCTGTGTTCTTCCTCTTCTGCAGCAGCTCCCAGCAATAACTGGGACACATACATATACAACACATTCGTCGTGGAGATGAAGGCGTGCTGCTGCTATTGCTTTTGAACTGTTTCTACTGACTTGTTTAGCACTAAATTACTTGCCCAATGCTAAGGAAAGATCTTTATGGGTGAACACACTTGGGGAATGATCTGAAAGATATAAGACTAAACTGTACAAATTCTTGTAAATCATTGCAGATTTAAAAGTTCAACAGAAAATTCTTCCGGGTGGCAGCTGTCAATTCAACTATCTGAGCTTTAAGAATTCAATGTTACTTCAGGGTGGGTTTAGTGCTGATCTCAACCACAGCCTATGAGCTGGTCAGAAAGAATTTAGAAGTCTTACAGCATCCTCTGCTATTCTAGCAAGTAAACCAAGTAACTCGTTTTTCAAGTGAAAAAACAAACTCACAATTTTTAACTCACTCTCACTTGAGAGTTTCACCTCTTAATCTATTTCCTGGGGGAGGTCCTTTTCATACTTCTAATTTAATCTGCTTTTACATCAAATGCTTAAAAAGGCACTGAGTCTATCCTACAAAGCAGGTCATAAAACCTCACTTGGCACCTTTTATTCAAAGGTTCTGCATAGTAAAAGACATCATTTCCTCATATAATTAAATACTCATCATCATCTTTCCCAACAGTTTTAGTTATTTTTCACAGAAGGTAAATACAATCATTTTGGTCAAGTTGTTAAAACAATACCTGGCACTGCAAGTACCCTTGGTCTTACATGTCACCAGCAGTAAACACACACTCTGTCAAGCCCTCCCTGTTCACCTAACCCCAGCTGTAGATTGTGCTATTATACAAATACCCCACAGATATCTGGGCAATTCCTTTTTTCCTATTCAGCCTGAAGCTAACTGCAGTAGCTGCACTTAGGTTTGTTCTTTGGGTTTTTTTTGCCATAGTAGCTCTTTCAAAGCCATCTCAAATCTCTGATCTGGAGAAAATATAGCTTTTGTATTACCATGTTTGATATCTGTGAATAGTTCTGACTATTCACAACTCTAAAAAAAACCCCAAGTTTGGCTTAAACAAGTAGAGTTTCAAATCCACAAAGGCAGATTTTTTTCCTAGGGGTTTGCTGGTATTGTTGTGGGGGGGTTGTGTTTGTTTTGTTTTTAATAGCCTCGCCTCCATTGTTTTCAGCTTTTGAATCTTTAGGATTCATATTACCAAAATTTTCACTGTTATCATCCAAGCCAAAAATCTTACCATTTGTAATATAAACTTAGATTTTTCTAAAATCATAAAAAACAGAAATGCAAGTTTTAGTACCAACAGTCAGTGTTGTAGGGCACAAAAATAAGAGGACCAGTGATAACACTATACTTTATAGAAAGACATACTAAGGAAAACCCTGAGAATTCTGATCCCAAATGATTATATAAGGAAGTGTCAAGTATAATATTTGTGTGACAAGTGCACTAGAAAGGTAAGATATTCATGACTCATTTCTATATCACAGTTCATCATTTTTACACTTAACTCCTTAAACTTCAGTGGCATGAGAGTTTCCCAAATGTGCTGCATTGTGAATCATAAGCATTTCTTTAGTGACTTGACTAAATACTGAACAACTCATATAATCTCAGTTAATCCTAATATGAACAACTAAATCCTTGTATACTTCTATCTTAAAAGCTTACAGTTCGAACAAAACATGTTACAATCAAAGAGAAACACTTCTGTTAACCTCAGTGAGATCAAGATGGAGACTTTATTTACATAAATGTGACTGTCTGAGAGCTGACTGTGATTCCAAAGGAGAAAGTACACCATCCTTGTAACAACAGCTGTCCAGCCACAAAGACCAAACTACCCAGAGGCAAAACCCCACTCCCATGGCCGTGGTATGATAAGCATTCTAAAATGGTCTGGCATTTTCCAAAGGGCCACCAAACCCAAAGATACAGGCCTGATGACAGAGGGAGCAGCCATGGGGGTTAACATGAGAATCCAAATTCCCAGTATCTGACTTCAGTTGCATAAAACTTCTGGGAAAAGAAAGCTTTAGTTTTCAGTTACAGCCACTGAAAAACCCAGATTGGGACAAGCAGTGATGTTTCAAAACAAGAGTCATATTTAAGTGAAAAATAATAGCATCCGTTTTTAGTGGTGCCCTTTTGAAGTAGCTAAAGAAACAGATTGATGACTAAGACAAAAAGTAGTGACAAGTATAAATCCACCATGGGTTTCAACAATATATTTAAATCATATTTTTATGTCAGTGGAATAGTACAGATGAAAATTAAAACCTTTTATATTGACAGCTGTGGAGCAAGAGGAGTTCTATCTCCCTGATAGTAAAAGAGATTGAAGTTAGAAACTTGAGAAGCTTTCAAGTCCTTCAGCTCCCACTTCTGTTACATGCATATTTGGTATCTCAGGAGGCAAACAGCAAGGAGACAACCAAAACACTTTCTGACAGTTTTCCTAGCACAGGTATCCATCTTCAGTGGCACGCATTGGAGCTTTGCATTTTCAAAACAGAGACCTAGCAGAGAGACATCTTCCAGCACAGGCATTTTCAGGAGTTCCTCTCCTTTCTGTTACAATTTTGTGAATTATTTTTCACACTATGTGATTTCAAAGGTGCATTTTTTCCATAAAAGCCACCATTATCTTCGTGTACGATTTGCATTTGTCTGAATAATCAGCTATACAGTTTTCATAAATATTTATCACAGTGAAACAGCAGTAGTGAAAATGAGAACATTTACCTTAGCATTTCTCTTTCGGGGAGCAAATGCTCAGGTCCATTACAGGAAAATAGGATCAGAATTCTGCAGGGAACCACCATGATCCCTTGATACCAAGTCTGCTAGCTTTACTGTTACTTTACTGCTAGCTTAAACACAAATTAGTATAATAAAGACAGGGGAGAAGAAGCTTGGGAATGCACTCCTTACTTGCTGCCAAAATATCCTGTTAGTGTTATTTCAGTAGGGACTGACTCTGTGAGGAAAGTAAGTTAACATGATTTAAATTTATTTTTAAATAAAACCCTAAACCCTCTTGTAACCATTAAGTATTACCATCTAAAAATAGATTATTACACTCCCTGTCTCTTATTTTCTAGAAACAAGATACAAAAGCACTGCTAATATGCTTAATGCAGAAAGCTGGGAGGTAGGGTTAATATTATTAGACTCTAAGTTTTAGTGCTGTGGAAACCTGGCATTGGTCTGATACAGTCCAGGATGATGGAAGGGATGCTGAAATAGCCAGAGAATGGGATCAAATCCACGTTCAGAAACCTGATATGAGCCTCTTGAGCCACATGTGAGGTAGCAATGCCAGAATGCAATATGTGTCCTCACCAAGAAAATGGATTCAGCGTATAAATAAATCAGAGTGAATTTAAAATAACTGACTTCAACTTTTCCCCTCCAGGGATGAGAAATTGGAAAGTGCTGAGGGATTCTGTCTTGTTACCTAACTCCTTTTAAGAGACATCTCATTACAGAGCTTCCAGAACCAGCACTGGAAAGCACAGCTTTTTTATAGGAGTCACACTACTAGCCAAAAAAATCTTACAGCTATGCAGTATGAACTACAGGGATATGTTCTCCCAGGCAGGCTAGCTTCCTGATTCAGCTCCCCCAAACTTAAACACCCAGACCTTGAGGAGCATTCCTACAAAAAGCAAGATGGGTGAAAGTAGAAACAACATCTGAAAGTTTAAGCTTCTTCTCTTTTGGTTTTATTAGTATTCAAATTCTAATTCAAATAGCCTAAATGATCACCTTAGGTAAAGGATGCAATTGGTAGCAGATGAATAGTGGAACTTCTCACTAAGCAGCTGGGTATCACAAAGAGCACCTGCAATAGCTTCAAGCAGCCTTTCAACAAAACTGTATTTCTAATTATATCTGAAATAAAAACACAATCAGGAAACAACTGCAGACCTCCATAATTACCACAGATGAAAATTTAAACTACCAAATAAATGACTTTAGGAAAATTACAGAAAATCAAAGGTTCAATACTTCACCGTTGTTTGGAGTCAGCTTGCATTGAAGATAAGTGCAGAATTAAAATCACATCTTTACACTACCTCGGGAAGATCAACTGATTTCCCATCTGTCAAAAGAGGGAGAAAGCCAATCCCACCATCTGACAACATGAAGGCCCCCCAGCAGACCCCAGACAGTCAAGAACAGTTATCACAACTTGACAAGCTGAACTCAGCTGTTGTGCTGCATCATGCAGAAAAGGCAGCTACTCAAGTCTATATAATCTAAATAATGTTAGTTTTTAATTTCTGCATTCTAAAACATACCTGGAAGAAAAAATTAAGTCTATCCAATCTTTATAGAATTAGGACAATGTTCTCCAAACAGCCAAGCTGACTGCTTAACTATTCCAAGAATTAAAAATTTCTCAAGCTGGAAAGAGATAGAAAGGATACAAAAGAACATTTCTTCATCACATCTGAACCACAAACTAGAAATAAAATACCTTATATCTATAAATCTGTTCCCCTCTTTGAGAAACTATATAGGCTTTTAGTTTATTAATCCACTACACTTATATAGTCAGAAAAAAAAATTACATCACCTGGTAAAAATTATTGCCAATATATAAAAGAACCTCTGAAGACAACTAATACTCATGCTCAGTACTACCTTAGCAGATTGCTGGTACTATATTCAGAACTGTGCAAGAAGATTTATTATGTGGCATTAATAAATGGAGTCAATACATAGGTCAAACTATAAGCATGTAGTAAAGCCACAACACATTTTTCCTATTTACTGCACTGGCTCACAGTGCATTACTATTTTCACAGTGGGGTGCTTTTTCCTCCTTAATTTCCTGTTGAGAATGACTTATAAGAGTAACTTAACTCCTCCAGCCAATTTGGTCTCTCCAGTTCTTTCAAATAAACTGGAGAAATCTGAAATAACAGTTACTTCACCAGTCATAACATCACACTGCTCTTGCTCCACTAGACCCTGCAAAAATCTTTTAAAATGTAAAGCTCTTAAAACTGTAAGATGAAGAATAGTAATTCATAAGACTAAAAATGAAAAAAAAAAAAAAACCAACAAAAAACCAAGCTTGTTTTGAACTTTTTGAAAGGATCAATTTGCAACGCAGTTTGTGTGGTTGCCACAAAGCTCTTTGCAAGGTCTTCATCCACAGTCCAACAGAACTTGCGGAGTCAAGGTTCATCTAGAACACATAGGTACCACAGAAATGGAAAACAGTAATTTAAAAAAAATTTAACTACAAAAAACACAAAATCCACTGTAATTCTATGTAATCACCAGACTTGGAACAAGAAAGGATGACACAGAGATCTATCAGTGACAGTCAATCTTAGTTATTGTGCCTTGGCCCTGGATGCAAATCAGTTGCAGAGACATGAACATTCCAGTCTCTGGACTGATGGCAACAGGCTGCAAACGATTTACCAGATGCAACGAGAGAAATTTTTGCATCTCATCTAGTCATACTGAGTGTTTTTTCCAAAGGTCTGAGGTAGGGCAGTTGTTCTTGCCAGGAAGCTCTATTTGGCAGGCTCTGACTTTTCCATCTGTCCTTTATCCAACAGCAAGGCCAAAATAAATTCATCACATTTACCTGCCAGTTTCTGCCTTCCAATTTTCCTAGACCTTTCAGCAGCATATTGAAAATTCATTACTACTGACAGCAGAATTGGAAATCAGAATGTCAATGTCCTCTTTACCCAAAAATGCATAGCCTTAATGTGCAGCAGGAGGTAGTGCCATTATGCACTGGCACAATAGCATGGTGTCTAATATTTAACTGGTCAACTTCAAAAGTTACTACCTTGACTCAAAATTATAGAAAATCCAAGTATATATGCATACATTTCTTTGGTTGTTTGTTTCCTCAAGCACAACTTCGGAAGCATGGGGAACTGTTTAGAGAACCCTAAAAAAAATTCTGTCATGGACATGAATGAAAACTTAATTCAATATTAATTAAAGCATGTCTCTATGAACAAAACCATGGGTCTTTTCCTCACTGAGGAGGAAAGTGGAACCAGTCATAGATAAGAAACAAACATCTCACACAGCAAAAGTTTTTTTACTCCAGTGCTGTCAAAGCAGGTACAAGGAGGGTAGAACTGTGAACTCAAATCTAGTGCAAACAAGCCTTTTAATCACTCAAATCAGGCAAGAGGGCTGCTGTGGTTGCAAGAGGTAAAGGTGCTTATTCCAAGACAAAAAGAAAGCACTGGGGGAGGACTGCAAGCCCTTTCGCCTCCATCTGAACAGTTTTCACAGTATTTTACATTTTCTGGACTATTTCACCTTGAAAGCATCTCTTCTTTTTTTTTTCCAATTCTGAAAAGCCAATTCTTTTGTCAATTATTACTCTCCAAGCATGAGTACTTTTCAAACTCTGGACTATCCATCACTATTAAAACATTTTTGTTACTTCCAAACCATTTTTGGAAAATGAAAAAAAGACCACAGTTTCTTGTAAATAGTGTTAGCAGAATTACTGAGCATAATCCAGGATTATCCCAGTGAGATGAAATAGAATAAATAGGTCAGCATAGTACACTTCACTATATTCTTTATTTTTCACTATCTTTACCATATTCTCTATCTTTCAAAAAATAGCCAACAGAAATACTTTTCAAAGTTTTGCCATTTCTTTTTCATGAGAAAAAAATAAAATCATATTTTATTCCTTGGTGTCAGGTATCTGGCAAACCACTAGAAAAAAACCACAAATAAAAAAGTGTTGAACAATTCTCCTTTTGTAATAAAATTCAGGTATTTACAAGGTCAGGTTTCAACTTTAAGTAAGGAAAATCATAATAGTTCTTTTTAGCAGAGATTTTGGCCCAGTAATTTCTTTTTTCCCCAGAATAAAGCAATTGCACAGTAATGCTATTACCACAAAAATACACAGAATGTGCATGACCCAGCAGCTTTAGAGAACTCACTACCAGAAAATAACACTTAATAGTTTGAACTTGAGATGATGTGCACTTTTTTTTCACTAAGGTTCCTCACTTCTTATTATTTATATCTGCTTTCTTCTCAGTTTATGGCATTTGAAGATTTTTTTTTTTGAGATAATTTGTTTTAGGAAAATCATATACAACTTCGGAGTGATATGACTAAGCTACTGGTCACCCATGAAAAAAGAGTGAAAATATTTCAGTAAATTATAATGAGCATACATTGTCCAGAGTCTTGTGTTATAGATGGAAGAGGATTTTTGACACTAATTTATGCACTCTGACATAGGACCCCATCTAACAAAATTTTCTTAGCAAAGGACATTAAAGGTCCTGATAATTTTTTGTTCTGACAGCTAAAGGATGTTTATTATAAGTAGCGAATTTAGCAAGCTTCTTAACTTGCTGAAACATACATTTATGGAAGGTCAAGTCTCATTCCAACCAGGTCATCAAATTCCTGCTGCTTCATGAAATTAATCTGCAACATCACCTAACCTTTACCAACTACCCACATTTTTTTGTGACTACTAGATTTTCCTGAATTGATTTTGCATCTCAGATAAATGTAAGTGGAAACAACACATACCATGAAAGTGGGTTAAAAAATAATATGGCAAACATTTGACTGCCAATGTTGGAAATTCTGTAAGTGTCAAAAATAAGAAAGCACAGTTCTAAATTGTAATTAGCAACTATGAGTGTTATAGAGAAGGTTGAACTTCCCTAAGCATTGGGCCACAAATCCTGAGGAACTTTGGGAAATAATTCTTGTCTTCTTGCCCTGTCCAACGCCAAGCCTCAACTCAAACGAGGTAACCATTTTATATTTGGAAGATAAAATGCATAACCTTTTAATCCAAAAGATGTATAAAGTCACAACACCTACCAGATAAAAGTAAAAATTTTTGTTGAAGTTTGGTATCTATTTTTTTACACAAGTTGTCTTACAACATATAGATCAACCAAAAAAAAATTAAAATAATTATTTTTAAGGGGGAAAACATCAGTCATATGACTTCTGCAACCATATCCTACATTTTTGTATTTGATACCACAATGGATGATGCTTTACTAACCAAAGAACAGGCCAGATCCCATCAGCACTAATTCCTGTCATGACTTTAGAGCAGTTGCACTGAAGGCAAAAACGCAAACTCACCAGCTTGCAGAAGTTAATCCTTCACCACACTTTTATTCTGGGGGAATTGATCAAAAAAATGGGCCAGATAATGATGGATTTCCAAATGTTTGTTAGCATTCTGAAAGAGTATTTAGCAATTATAAGGTAAGCTATAACATTCAGAATTGCCACTGGTACTTAAAATATAAAGATTTTTAACCACATCAAACACACGCCTTAAAGTTCATATCTCCTCATGGAAAAGGAAATGTGAGTAAACATTCAAGTAGGAATGTTTGTCAGCCTATAGAAAGATGTCACTCAAAGAGTAGTGGCAAAATTAACAATTCAAGGTGTTTTTCTACTTTTCTCCTACACATATAAGCCACAATCATTATAACTATTACAAAAGTTTTTAAAGGGTCAGCATTCACAATCATAGGCAGATTGGTTTTTCAGGAAGGAAGTAAAAGCAAATCTGCTTAGATTAGCAGAGAAATACCAGGTTTTCTTGGCTGGAGTTTAACGTGTTGGAGACTTGCTTCTTTGTATTATGTGTCTATAATAAATACCCTGATGCTCTTTGAACATCATCGGCTTCTTGTGCTTAAAATGCACCATGACCACCTACTTCTACAGTCCTCCCCTAAGTTCACCATCCTAATGAAATAAACTTTGTAGACATCTGGCCTTGAGCATCCTCATTGAAGCACAATCATGCTCTCATGTTAACTCAAAAATAGCATGTGAGATCACTTTTTCAAAATAAGGTTTTGCTCTTGTACACCATTACCCAGCAGACTGATATCAAGTGTTGTTCAACACCATTTTAAGGCTGAATCCACTGGTTCTAAATAGAAAATAAATCCTAAAATTTAAACACCACGTTGTCCGCTAGTGTATGGCTTGGCAAAAAACATAAAAGTTTCTTGGTTTTCCTCTCTTCCAACGTCATTACATTTGTCTCCATCATGTTACATTGTTATCAGTCAGCACCATTCTTCAATTTTCAGTGAAGAATTTCTTGGATCATCTGCTCACAATCCATCAGGCAATTTCACTGCTTCTTAGGCCACACTTAGACTGCAGAATATCCATGCTCTGCAACAGGCTATAAGATTATTCACACTTGAGTGATAATACTCACTGACCTGAGTACACTTTTAATATCTTACATCCTCATACCCATGTTTTCTTTCCTTGGAAATCAGGATTCAGATTGGGTAAAGAAGCACAAGAAAAGGAAAAATCAGCACTATGGGCTAAGGGCTCATCCCAGTATTAAATCAGACACGGGCAGGCTGTGAGGTAGGACGTGTAAAGCTTTCTGTAGTTAACAGAAAGGGGTACATCCAAAAAATGTGGTTCTAAGTTTAGGAACCACAGTCCTAATTCTGAGAATTCAGTGAGGTGAGATTACTCTCGACCTTCACATTTCTGTCACAGCCCCCTGCATGCCCCTCAGTACTGTCATGACTGGTATGGGGGTTAAGTTGTTTGGCTTTTTTGTCTGGGCGGGTTTTGTGGGTGGTTGGTTTGGGGTTTTTTTTTTAATACAACAGCAAGCACAAGAGTAAGGTGTCCAAACACATCATCCATTTACACAAGGAAAAGACAAAGCTACAAACTCAGTGGATTTTTTTCAACAAAATGTTACTAAAGTCACAGCTTTGATCACAAAAATGACAACACACATAGCAGGATCTTTTATTACAGCTAGTCTCACTGTCTAGAGCCACAGTCCCAAGCATTCCGCCAACACCATGCAGAAGTAGTAGTGCAATTGTATATATATAAGCAACTGAAATATATTGAAATATTAACTGCAATAAAGAAAAATAAAACTGCAATGGAATAATTTAATATTAAGTCTTCTATAACAAGTATCACAGAGTATTTTTTAAAAGCCCATGTCTGAAATAACACTTATGTAACTTATTATTATTATTTAATGAATAAGGGCCTTTAAAAATGCCTCTCAGCAGCACTACTTAACATACCTTCATCTGAAAATGATTCATGCAACCAGGCTAATTACAATTTTTTACCAAAAAATACCATGTATATTGTGAACTACTTTTACCACTAACAGATATGAACAAACAAAAATAATTTGTTATTTGATAGAGCATGACCAGTTTTGGATACCTCAGTCTTCAGCTATGCATCACAGTAATTCATCACCAAAAAAACTTGAAGTCAAAACCAGTTTAAACTCAAGTTCAAATACCATCTTGTGCACCCTAATTTCAAAATACTTCTCCAGAATAAATTCTACACGCAGGAAATCAACCATCATTCAGTGACTAGGCAAGGGGAGTGAAGCTGTGTTATTTAAAGTTGTGAAATGCTCCTGAAATTTCCTCATCCATCATATAATCATAAAGCCCTTTAACATCTAGCAAAAAATATATAAACTTTTAGAAGTATAAACACCTATTATCATGGTCCCCACAGGGAAGAAGAGAGTAACTATTACTCTCCCTCCTTCCCTTCTGTAACAGCAGTCCATTACCTTTTTTTATCCTCATGAGACACGCAGTAACAGTACTATGACATTTATCAAGATCTTCAAGTGATGACTGAATTTAGATATTTTATTACAGCAGTGATCTATTCAGCCCACAGTGTGGGAGGGTGCCTTTTTATTTGAGGAATTTCTGCATTCCTTTTCACAGTTTTATTTGTCACATGAAGACTCCCATATTGCATGGCTATTTACTTTCTCTTTTAAAAAATCTAGATAAATAAAGAATTATGGCCAACTAATTTTTCCTAAAAACTTCTATTAACCCAATGCAGTGATCATTTCAGTTATGCAATGTAATTGTAACTCCACCATGGGAGAAATGTCATGAAGACAAGAACATTATTTTAGGAATTGTCTCCTTTCCACTAAAGACATCAGCTCTTTTAGGAGTGTTTGTAAATCACTTTATCATGAGTATCATATCAACAATCAACACTGGATTGAATGAGGTCTTGTCTTCTGGGGCCGGGTGGTCACACAGACTCACATGCTTTCAGAGTATTTTGCTTTAGAAAGATATTTAATTGACTAATGAACAAATTCCTCATACTTCAGAAGGTTAGCCTAAGCCACAAAATGCAGTGGCAGTATAAAAGAAACCATTGACTTTTGCAAAGTAAGCATTGCCTTTGATCTTATCTGCTACAAATTCAGTTACTCCATATCACTCCTGGAGAGCCTGCTTTGTGTTGCTGGAAACAGGAAGAAGGTATCTATGCCTGTATTTCAAGAGGTGATCTCTGCAGTTGGCTCTCACAAGCATTTGATGCTATTTCAGATTACAGGAAAGTATTAAGGAAAAAAAAAGTAAATGCTGATTAAAAAAAAAAGGAAAAAATATGCACAAGCCTAATATATATTTCTTAACATTAGCTCTTCCTAGTCTGCCATATTTCCAGTACAGTTTTTTAAATAGTTCTATTATTTCACTGTTTCTGCTACATACACCTCCACAAGCATAATGAATATACCACAGTAAAAATAAAACTTTGCAGCACAGCATGGTATTCTGAGCTCAGATTTATGTATTCACCACAGCTTTTAGATATTTTTCTGATGTTTTAGTCTTAAATGCATTCTGGTTTGCTGGAAAAGCAATACTTTTTATCTACTATTTGCATTTTCATTTTCTATTCATTTTGCTACATCTTTACATTACTCAATCACTGGTGACAATTCCATCTAATTACGTGGTTCAGTTGCCTTGAAAAGAAGGAGTATAAAAATTTTCCCAAAGTCAGTAAGTATATCAGCCAGCAGCATCCCAAGCTGGAGAATCAGATGTTTCTGAAACTGTTCTGAATTCAAATGCTTCGGCCCAAAACTTGGGTGCCACCACAGTATATATTTTTTGATACACTGATACAGAATACACTCCTTGGTCATCCTTTTTTCCCTTTCCTCTACCAATAGAGTTATCTGAAGCTGAAATTAGTGTTAACTCTAATTATCAGATTGTGCATTAAAATCTTTTCTTCGAGGAGGCTGATGCTTACTATTCAACTTGTTCAATCTGTCAGAGGGTACAATGCAAATGAGTGCAACTCACTAGCTGCTAACCCACCATCTTCATATCACAGTGAAAACAATGACTGGGAAGTAATCCAATTTCACTCTACATCTCATACATTCAGTGGCTGCTCTCCCTGAGCTAGGCTAACTTGTCAAAAGGTAATGAGAGCAATTTAAGTTTTCAGGAAAGATAAAACCGGGGAACAATGTATAACCCAATATAAGACAAATTGAATGTGGCCAAAGGAGTGAGTCTGAACATAAAGTTAGGTGTCCAGGGCAAAGTTAATGTAAAGAGAATGGGGGTATCTGACAGCTTAACTAGGCACATATGTTACACAGTACTAAACCACATGCTTGGTTTAGTACTGTGTAACATGTACTAAAGCAATGGCATCAAACAAAAGTGAAATTCTCTGAGAAGGGAAACATGCATAAAACACTATTATGCACATCTAAAACAAGAAAAATAAATGTCAGCAACCAGGCCAGACATATACACCTCACAGTTCAAGTGACACTAAACACACACAAAACCAACCACCATGGTATAGGGAGCAAATGCTTGTATCAACATGTAAGATGTATATAAATAAATAAATGCAATCATGAGAAGATTCTTTCTGTGTATTTTTTTCCAGCTATCCCTAGTGACAACACATACTCCTCTCCACGAAGTTCCAAGTAATTTATGTGGCACTTGGCCACATCATAAAACCACATCAAAAGCCACAGCATCTCACCAGCAAAGTGGTGAACATGGCGCTATAGAGAGCAAGACCTGCATTTCAGGGGTGCCCATACTTCCTAGCATGGGATCCAAAGCACATTCCCACATCACTTTGGAAAGGTCACAGTCCCTCAGGCTTGGTGGCTGAAAATATTTATGGGCTACCATGGCTTTCCAATAGCCTGTCAAAATGTTGTTGATGATGGGCAGTCATCTGCATGTCACATCCCACGTCTCTGCACAGCAGAGAGTGACCGGCAGCTCCTGAGGACCAGTGACAAGCTCGGAGATTTATTACTTTATCACCTGGTTTCGGTTTTTTTCAGTTGCCAAATATTATTTGGGTTTTTTTTTTTCAAAATATAAATATAATTTTCATATTTTGTATATATATATATTTTTTTTTTTGCTATGAAGCAAAAGAAAATTCCCATTTTTATAAACTTATCTATTGAATATCTGGACTTTATATAGCCACTACATTTTTTTAAATGACAATTTAATGCTGCACAGCCACAGCACAGGTTTGTGTATACACAAGGACAATTAAGTGCTCTCTGAAAGACTTCTGAAGAAGTCTTAAATCAGTTTTTTTTGCTTTAAGAAGGTAAGCTATCTTTAGGAAAAAAAAGTCTATTATTTTCAACTTTGAGAGAACAAAATTAATGCCTTCAATATGGAAAAAGGATTCAAAAATCATCTTCCATACAAACTAATTATATTTTTAGAAGTAATAAATCTTACCTAAGAGAACTATCTATCTTTCACATTACATGAACTCTTATTTGGAGCAAACATATGAGGAATAACCCACTCCATCAACATAACCAAGAAAATTACTTTTGCATTTTTCATAGTCAATTTTACCAAAGGCTACAGGATAGAACATAACAGTAGCATACAATCCATAACAATTTCACAATCTCAGAACTCAGAATTTTTTACTACAAGTCTACAAATACTGATAATTTGTAAGGCTTCAGCTTTTAACTCTGTTGTACATTGTTATTCCCTTTTCACCTCTAAACCAGTAGCCACATTTCCACTGCACTTAAGGTAATATCTGCATGAATTTGACATATTTCCATGTTCAAGTAACTTTTCTATTACCAACAATACGAAAATATCATTAAAAACACATACAAGTTAGTGCATACTCCTTGCCCATTGGGCCTAAGAAGAAAGCAAGCATCTTTGGTTAACCTACACTTCACAAGCTTTGCTAGCTTCTCAGGAAAGTACCCAACTTCTCAATGCTCAAATACAACTTTCTTGACCACTTAAGCATTGTTTGGAACATGCAGTGATACCACCAAACTTTGAATTCACTTTTTTTTTTGTTTCAATCCTTCCTGAAATGTCTTTGGCATAAGTTCATTTATCCTATGCACTAAAATACTCCCCTGTAAAAAAAACATTCTAAACACAAACTGAATTCATAACTGAAAAGCCATGACATATAAAGAGGTGGGGAAAAGCACTGAAGCCTCTTATTCAAGCAGATGGCATACTTTCTCAAACAAATAAAAATCATAACAAATTAAATAATACGTATTAACTTGGAAATTTTTCCCTTAGCTTGATATCCAGAATAAAAAGCCTTTGCTCTAAATCTGCACATACAATTTTTCCAATCTCACCACTACGAATACTCCTTAAAATAGGACATCAGAATTTAGATTGCTTAATTAATATGACTAGAAAGCAACTGTCACACTTATTATAGCCTAGTAATTATAAAAAACTAAAGTTGCACAATTTTTTAGGACACTTTTCAGACTAGATCCATACTAGCAAATTAAACACCAGCCTGGTGTTCATGGGGAGCAGAAGTGAATCCCTCCATTCTAGTAAGTTTTTGATGGAGATATCTCTAGCTTGCTTTCAGCCCATGCCAGCTGCACACCGCCCAGACAATTCTCAGGCACAGTTCAGGGTGAGCATGGATCATCCACCATTCCCAACAGAGCTTGGCTGTAGCCCAATATAGAGAAAAAGAATTTCAGAGCATGAATGAAGGCTCCTCTATGGCGGTGGGCATCAGTGTCACAGAACTGTCCTAAGCATGCTAATTTACTGGCATTGATGTAACCAGTTTTGTCTCAGCTTTTTAATCCAGGTTTCAAGGTATTGCAGTGACTGTCCTGAACTCTTTACCTTTAATCCTTGCAAATATCAATCATGCTGACTGCTGCATTCTGGAAAAGGAAATGCCTTCCCAAGACAAGTGGGGGACTGTGAGGCCAGGCAACAAAGGGACACAGAGCATATCAGATATATCACAGTTACTCTGAAGCAAATGTCAGATGTGCCTAGAAGCACAGTGCTTGCTGAAAGAAGAGTTAGTTACATCCCATTTCATCAGTGAGCATGAGCAGGCACATGAGGCAGCTAATATAGATTGGCTCATGCACTGTAATCTCTCATTTTATCTTAGTCTAGAGCAACTTGTGCTTTTGCAACACCACATAGCAATTAGAGTCCTTTCAGATGCAGACAGGCAGTATTAAACTCGTGATGCTTGTGAGGCTGGGCATTTCTGAATGGCAGAAGCCATCACGTGCCCTGGGTCTTACTGGATTACAGTGTACAAAACTCTCATACCCTGTCACAACTGAGTCTGTAACTCCCTCTGCACATGACTGGCCAACACCATCCTCTCCACAACAGACATGGAAGAGCCATTCCATTGGACAAGCAGCAGCTGAAACACTGTTCTCCTGAACTGAACATCTGATCTAGCAGTTCAGCCCAAAGTGTACTGCTTGTATTGATTGCTTGGCTATTCAGAGTTTACACTACCTTGCTGCTGGCACCTACTCCCCTTCACATCTGTCCTGGAAATCAGTGGAAGATGCAGCAGCTGGTCTCCTGGAGTGAGCCCTGATGTTCAGCTGGAGGAAAAGGTTACCAGACAGCTGGCATCTTGGCAAGATTAACTAGGTTATGCACTTTAAGATTATCTAGCTGTGCCTGCTTAGCTTCCACATACCAAAACAAACAGAGGAGGCAATAGCCAGTAAAAGAATCAGAATCTTGTAAACATTAGACCGGCATTTATTTCTTGTGTACTAAATGTGGTTCTAAAAAGGGAAAATTCATCATTCAGAAATGAACCACAGGAATTTCATGGTCCTGGTGAAATGCTGTTGCTTGGAGACTCAGGTAGAAATTTGTCACTGAAGAACCACCAAAAATAGCTCAAGTGATATTTCATTTGGCATGAGGTCATGAAGGCAACATTCATGCAAGGGGAGATACATAAATTTCAAAATCATGGGATCCCAAGCTGACCTTGCAGCAATGGGCTTTTTGACAGCTTTAGTATCATGACATAAAGACAAGATGCAGAAAAAGTATCAGTGGCAAGCTGAAGTGGAATTCAAAACAAAAATGTTGCTTGTAATGAAACAAATAGTCAAGGACTGTCAGTAACAAAGTCTACATGAGTCTGTACAAGACTCTCTTCCATACTTCAACACATACTTCAGTCTCATCTATCAGACGATCCCCTGCTCTAAACCAAAACATCCAGGGCTATATCCTGGGCTATCCAGACCATGCCAAGGAAGTATATTGCCAGCCACAGGGACAGAATAAACACATCTCTTGTCCACTTCAACAACTCAAACTTTCCTTCCCGAGCAACATGATACTGCAAAGAAATCTCTGCAAAGATACCTTGTTTAAGGAATATGTAACAATATTAGAAATAACCACTCTACAGTGAGAGAAATATAACAGTGTATCAGGTAGGGAGGGAATGATGCAGCATGTGCAAAGAGATTCAGCAGCAAGGTGTTTATTAGCCCTGCTGAAGTGACAGCCACTGCTGCAGAGCCATCAGCCCTTAGAGCTGTCTTAAGGCTCCTGGACACATCTCAAAACACCTGGGGGATCCCAATCAGGCCGGCCCCACTCAGAGGTCACGGGTCTGGGCCCTGGGGGCAGCTTGTCCCCAGCCTTGTTACCACACTGGGTACCCTGTCCCTTGGAGAGCAGCCCTGCTTGTTGCTCCCCAAGTTCCAATTTCTTAGCCAAACAACAGCATAGAAGGTGCTATGGAAAGGGAAATCTCAGTTATCTTCCAAATCTCCACTGTTGTTTTCATAAATATTGCTTGGTCTGCCTGCCACAGTTTGATTCTGCTGGAATTTTTATGGAGTTTCCTATCACAGATGACTGTGTGGATCCTCTCTTCTCAATGCAGTGGAGGACATCATCAGTGCTTTCAATGAAGACAGTTGCATCCTCAAAAGGCAGTATCAGAACCTCTTGTGATATTCTTCTTGTTGACATCTCTACGTTTTATATGGGTTGTCGCTGTGGAATGCATCAGTGGAATTTCTTTGGCTCTGGTTCTTTGTGAAAGTGTTACCATCCTGTAGAGTATAGCTCAGTGTTCTATCCTATCCTTTTAATTTTTTATGGATATAAACAAGAATAAACAAAAAGCAACCTTAGAGGCAAAGACCAGAACCTACACTTTTCTTACTTGCATGCCAATCTATAACTTTCTTTCCTTTCAGCCTTTTTACTCCTACACGTCCACCCAGCAACTCAGTTTTAAAAGAAAAAATTATATTCCTACCCAAACGGCAAAAATACTCCTGTCATTCTGGTCGCAGATAATCAAAACTCTTCCTGCTCAGAAAGGCCTAAAATTACACCTAACTCTCAAACACTCAAATCACTACTATTCTTATGCAAATTCACACAGAAGTAGCATTCAGTTTTGGATTAGGTTTCCCTGGTTAGTAAACCACAGAAAACATTCAAGCAGTTTGCTATCTGACCTTTGGCATATGGTGAACGCTAGGCAGAAGACAAGAGCATCACCTCTGGGAATGCAGTATTTCTGAGAAGACACAGATGCACTAATACTCCTCATACATTCAGATAGCTAAAGAAGATGGCAGTGGTGGAAAGCAGCTAACCTGGACCACTGTATAAAACATCCTGAGTCAGGCAGGATTTAGGACTGGATTTTGTCCTTTGTCTTCTATATAGTTTCATTATATATGCCTGTACTTCTAGACATCACTGAGTTTGCATTAAGGCTTTAGTACCTTCTCATTTCCTGGCTGCACCAAACAAAGGAGCTTTCTGTACACTGGGTGGCCTAAGGGGTGGGCATTAAATCAGCATAACAACACACTTCAGAGCATTTCTTACAAGAACCACAGTATTTTCCAAACATTAATTATGTTTCCAGCTAGCAATACTTATGCATAAAGTGCGAGCCTCTTCTGGCTCCTAAGGGAGTTCTTCCCACCTCCTTAGGGTCTTGTTAAAGTCACTTTTTAGAACCTTTTAAGTTGTGCAATGAATTTGTTCTCTGGATAGTCCCTGTCCATCATTGGGTTGCTAGGTTAAAGTAATTAAGCACTGCTAATGATAATAATAAAAGCCATTATGTTCAAGCACACGTTTGATCTTCCTGTCAAGTCATCACACAATGGCAGCACATTAAACAGGATGGTATATAACATAGCCTGCCAGGAGGGCCCACAGGTGGAACTCAGCAGTGCCAGGCTGTGGGGACCTGGAGAGCAGCCCTGCTGTGGAAACACTGGAGGGTCATTCCCAGGGGGCTGACACAGAGTTCCAGGCTGTGGGATACTGGGGGGAGGCCCAACAGGGTGGGCTGGGACATTCAAGCCCATTACCAAAACCAACACTAACAGCAACTGTGATACCAATTTAAACATAAAAATAGCTTTACCCTGATGTCAAAAGCCCAGTGTGTGAGATAAAAATGCTCCATTTGCAGATGAAACTGTTGTCATACTAAAAATATCAGCAGCAACTGACACATGAAAATTCCTGTTTACAAACTCACAGAAGAACCGGATCACGAAGGACCCACCCTTCACAAAGCAGCCGACAGTGTCCATCAGCAAACCTTCAGCATGGGCAAGACAGTTGGGAGAAGAGGCAGACATAAACATATAGTTACTGAAGTTAATAAAAATGCCATTCCAAATCAGAAAAAAAAAAAAAAATACTGCTAATTTTAAAAGGTTAAATCTTAAAATCATGATTCAGTCTTTGTTTTGATCAGTTGTCTCAAGATAAAATTTAACGAGACATTTATCTACATGATTACAGAATGTACTGTCAGTATTTTGGACAAGACTGAGGATGACTAGTATTTAACAGTGAGGATTTCACTCCATATGTCTTCTTGTTCAAGTTTCAGAGAAATTTTAGATCAATATGTAGCTACCAAACAGTGAAATATCATAATGCAGTTAAGGTTTCAAATGTCAAAATTTATGTTGGATTTCAAAAAGGCCAGCAATAGTATCTCTAAATTACTTATATTAAAAATAACCAAGATTTATGTTTATAAAACAAATAAAGCATAACAGGTAAGTCACACAAACAGGAGGAACTGAAACCAAAGCTGCATTGAACAAATACATATCTTAACATGATAAAATAAGAAAACATTAGGTACTAAAGGAAATTTTTGTTTTACAGTAGACACATGTCCCTATTTTCTAGAATATCCCCACCCGTTAAATGTACCATATGAAATAAATAACGAGCAAGGAGACCAGCTCCTTTTTAACGCCTTTATTGAGAAATCAGCTGGGGGGCGAGGGCAGACGGGTCACGTGCACCGCCGCTGCTCTCGATGGACAATCCAGAGGAGGAGGAATTCAGCTTTGCTGTGCAGCAGAGCTGGACTTTCTATCCTCACAAGAGGTCCTAGGGAAACACTGGCTGACTCGTAGTCTAGGGATGTCATGGCGATCAGGTGCTGTTCATGGTGACAAGACAAAAGAGCCCTGGTTGGCGATTTCATCTTCTTCACTGTTTTCCTTACTTGAGAGTACCATTTTTAGTTTTTGATGTTATATTGGCTCGTTGTTTTTAGGTTTGTATTTTCTTTTACTGAGTTGTGTCCCATAAGCACTTGCGGTTTTCTTATTTGCCAGGCACATTTTGGGAGCAGCGGTGGCATTGCCCGAGGAGAAGGGGATAGGGCACAGGGGCAAGGCAATTTCAGGGAGTGAGAACCAGAACAGAACAATACTAACAACTAACATAAAAACAGGGTGTTTTCCACAGTTAACAGAACATTAACAGAACAAACTTGCGAACTTGTTTGCAACACCATAGATATTGGCAGATGATGGAGGAAAGTTATAAAGTAATTTTAAAACAGGAAAGAGATTGCAATGTTGATCCCTTTCCCATAAATGTTAGGGAGTAATATTTACTCTGGTACCAGAAGGCTAGTAGACTAAATGTCCAGTGCCATCAAGTAAACAGGCACATGCAACAGAAAAATTTTCTGGCATAGCAAATTTCTTAGCCAGATAGAAGCCCTAACCAAACAATGGTGGGAAAATCAGGATAAAAAAAGAAGCAGGAGACTTAGTAACCGACAAAGTAAAGAAGAATTGTGATACAAAAATCAGACAATAACACACATGTTCACAGATGGATCAGAATCAGGGAGGCAGTGAGAATAGACAAGCCACTGCAAAGGCTAAGTATCCGAATGAATTCTTTAACGAGTAAGGACATAGGCTTTAAGACAAAAATTTGTTTTTCCCTTCCTCACAGCCTCCTTTACAGAAAAATTACCAAGTTTCATCACAAGAAGAAGTCTCAGAGAATAAATTATTTAGACAGGAAACCCAAGCACATCCACCTAAGAGCAGCACACCTAGCCATCTACTACCAACTAACTACAAATTCAGAATGGACTTAAGGTATCAGAAAGAAAAAAAAAAAAAAACTGGTTACAAAAAACTACACTAAAATAGATCGCTGTTATCCAGATAATTTTTAATAAATAAATGAAAAAGCTTGAGAGATTACTGGTGTAGCTCTGATCAGTTCCACCAAGAGTAACTGAAACGCACAAATTTTAAAAAATGAAGCCAAACCTAAAATACTGGAAACAATACTTGCAATGGAAAATTGCAATGTGATGTAATATAATGTAATGCTCTGTAATGGAATGGAGAAGAGCTTCAAAATCACTGAGATCAAACTTAAAACTAACACTGCCAGCTCTACCACTAAACCATGTCCCCAAGTGCCACATCTACAAGTGTTTTGAATCCCCTAGGGATGGTGACTCCATCACCATCAGTGAAGTCACCATCCCTCAAGTCACTGGATGGTGACTTCACTAGGCAGCCTGTTCCCATAATTTCTGTCACGATAGACCAAATTCCTCCATAATTGTTTGATTTCCTCTGCGTTAAAAACAAAAACAGCTATGTGTATGGCTATATATATGTGTGTGTGTGTACACATGTAAATACAAGGAAATTTGACTCATTTATGAAAGCTAACTAAAACCAACAATATAGGGCACAATCCTTTTGTAGCCTGGAAAATTACTTTTAGAAAAATAAAGTCTAGAATTTTGGCTGTCTTCCAACATGAGAAAATGGTGTGGTTTTCCAGAAGCCAACAATGCATTCTACATTTACTGAAGAGCTGGAGAAGGCAGCAAACAAAAATATTCAGTTTTGTCTGATGATACCAATGTGTTCAGATTGGGAGAACTACAAAATGTTAAGACTCAGACTCATTAACTGAAACTAGGAGAATTATTAGAAATCATAAGGTAGGAAATATGATTTAAAGAAAAAGTTAAAGAAAAAAAAGAAATTAAAAACAGAAGGCAAGCATCTCTGAACTACCAAAACCATCAGTGGAAAACTGTCTGCTAACTGCATACAGATCAATACATCTTATACGAGGTATTCAAGAACTACCTAAAAGAAAAAAATAAATCAAAGGGAATTCTTAAATTCATATCAAAGACATACTACATAAAACAGTAATGCAACAAAAGTACTACATTCAATCACACTCACATCACAAAGAACATCAATAGTAGGAGCACTGAAGAACATCTACAGCCATTAAACGCTTTAGTACCATGGCACAGAAAGAACTTGGAGAAGTGGAGATTAAAAATCTTGAAATAGAGAAGTAATAACATTTTAACTGACAAAAAATTATTAAAATAAAAAAATGTTTATTAGACTCCCTTTTGCTTGTTGCTACACTGACAAAAACAAATTGGAAACAGATTCTGTTATTTCATATTGAATCTAAGCCATTGGTCAACACTAACTGCTAGGTATCGAGACAAATACTGTGATAATCTGTTTATTTACTGAAAAGAAAAAAAGCAAATAAATCAATTTATTTATTAGCCAAGTCATTAAGCCAACATATGGGAAACAAATCTTTGGTGTTTCAAATGCAGTTAAGATACAGAAAACATCTTGATGTGTTTCATAGTTAACTTAGTTGCACACAGCAGGGCGGGTGCATTTGCTTTCACTGGCAGTGCAAAACCAGACTAACTCTCTCACCCTGAGCATCAATGCTCACACATCTAGGTGCAAGTCAGAGTACTGAAGTCAGGAGCAAAAGAAACAGTAATTTCAGAAGCATAGATCATGCTATTGTCTGTCCCCTTGGTGGTGTTCCCTCTCTCTGCACTTTCCCTGACAGGGATTAAGCTAGCCTTGAATTTCTCTCGCAGCAGGACACGAGCACATCAGTGCATGACCTGATACTCAAGTTCCAGTCAGGCTTAATCCTAACTCTAGGAACTCAAGTTCACAGCAGAAACCAGCACACGGCCACATAGCCTGAGAAATCTCATTCAACACACAGTTTTTACATTTCATTATTATAAGGAAAAGCTCAAAGATGTGTCTACAGCTTCAAGTACAGTTCAGGGAGTGAAGTTCACACTGCTTCCTAGGACTAGAGCCAGTGCTCCAGAGTGGTCCCTGTGCCAGTGGCAGGCAGAAGGAGAATGGAATAGAGGACTTCTCTTTTTCCACCACGAGAGTGAAGGGACCAGCCTGATGAGGAAGGACAATTCAACTCCACAAGAAGCACCTCAAAGGAAACCCATCTTCTGCCTGCACTTTGCAGGTGCAGGCCCACAAGGAATCCAACCTACAGCTAAAGTTTAACTTACAAGTAAGGAAGAAAGGGGAGCCAAGTGTAGAGTAACAGAATCACACTGGGTCTTCCAGATGCTAGGAACAAAGACATGGGGGAAAAAAAAAAAAACAAACAACAAAAACTTCCCAACTTCCCCAACTTTTAATGAAGGAGTATTCCCAAAAAAGCCACATGATCAAAGATCAGGAGTAGACTCAAAGTGTATTAGGTAAGGAAATGCAAAGAGAAAAAAACAGTTTCCAGCACAAATTATACAAAGATCCATCAACAATTTAGTCATACACCCAGACCTCCAACAGATGATTCACAGTGTTGCCACTGAAATAGCTACAAAAATCTAGGCACCAAATTCAAAGCACATTTCAAGCTTAGAATAAAGATGATCACCCAGTTGCTATTGGTATTTAATCAAATCCTTACATTTGATATTAAATTGCAAATTATTGCAGAGACACACAAGTTCTCAAAGTGTAAACTTAATTCTTTAAATTCCCCTGAGTATTATGTAGTTCCCAAAGCAAAGAAATGCTGCAGTACAACAGCCAAAATATCAAGGCATAAACATGTATTGTTTCTAGGACACTAATATAATCTTTATAAATTAGATTCTAACTGTTTGATGCTGCTCAGTTCTACCATACACCCACTTTAACCAGCAAGTTAGAAGGCTGGACTCCATTTAATCCAAGATCTGAAGGAAATATATATCCATGAGAAAGCAAAAATAAATGTACAATTTAAGTAGAAACATACAAGGTCTACAAGAACGGATGTGACTTCATTTAATGCAATTTGCAACAGCAGAAAATGAGAATTTGGGTGGCTATTTTCAGAGATAGGATAGATCTGGTCTCACAAGAAGTATATGGAATTCATTAACAAGGGCTCTATTTTAAAATATTGAAACAAAAATGCAATGCAAAAGTATCCTGTTGAGCATGGTGAAATTATAAGGTAATTTCATCAAGGGACCTAATCAACTTTGGCTTTCTTCCTGTGGCTCATCTGTGTCTGCTCTTCTCTACTTTAAAGAGATACTGAGCCAAAGGCTGCTTTAACTCCAGTGTAAACTGGAGGTAGACAAACATTTCCAGCAAAGCAAAATGAAAACCTACACAAAACCATAACAAATGTTTCTCAGCAATTGATAAAAATTAAGAGGGTAGAAGGCACAAAGTCTAACAAGTCTGCTCTACAAAGAAAATTTCAGCGTTTGAAATGCATGTTTCTTTCTGATTCAGAAACCAATTTTCTTTCTAAAAATTATAGTTATTTTTCTCCAGAGAAGATTTCATATTTAAAACATTTCAAAAACTGAATTTTAAATGCAGAACTAATCTATAATACATGGTATTATGAAATGGCTTCCAACATCAGATTATGATTGCAATAATGAAGGTATAGACACTGGAGGAAAACTTCCAAGGCACAAACAGCAGGGAAGAGCCTAATTGCTATTAAAGGTCATTGGGACTCACAATCACATTGCTATACATTTTTTCGAAAATATTCTACTCTGAAACCATAACTACTTTAGCAATAATACCTTCTTCCCAGAAGTTATATACAACTACACAGTAGTGGCTTCTCCAGACAAGTGCTCTAGTCATTTCCTAACTCCTAGGATGTAATGTAAACCCTTTATCTCAAAATTAAAAATTTATCTAAAGGCAAAGTAATTTAAAGCATTAAGTATTTATAAACATCAATAGCTAAGTTCCTGACTCACACCAAAATTAACAGAAGTTTTGTTTGAATAAAAACCACAGCACTGAAAGTGCCATTTCTCTTTCAGAAAAGCTCTTCTGCTTGAACAGTTCAGGATGCTTTATCATTAATATTACTGCAAAATGTCTGTCCAAATGATTACACTCATTTTCTAATGCTGCTTCTACTGTGCCTAGGAGACTTGTCACATGAGGAGCACACAGAGGGTAATCTGACCAGGCAGAAACAAAGTCTATGAGCAGACTTTGATAGGATATCCATTTCAGTACCCAGCAAAAGACCTTCTGAAACTTCTCTGTTCACCCATATCCTCATCTGCAAAATGCCCAAAACATGCCTCTGAAAGCTGTATACAGAGTCAAACTTTTACCCATTTTGTGAACTAAAACATACACACATCTCTCTAATCACAGTACAGAAGAGCTCTACTAATTTTAGATCCACGTGGTACCAAGTGTCACAGCTGTCAGATAGCTGGATACCTGAACCTCAGGCCAAACTAATTTAGTTTTCCAACACAATTAGGTTATGAACCCCACTAAACTGCTAATCTGTATTTATATGCATTGCAGAACACATCATTAAATACTGTAATTTCACATGTTAACTATGAAACTGAACAATGGAGATATGTTTAAAAGCAAAGCAAGTTCAAAAGGGCCATGTGGCTATAATCAAGAGCAGATTTTGGCCTGTGCCACTGGAAAGCCCATCAGAGACCTAATCCTCCTTGTCTTACAGAAATAGTTACACTAATTGTGTGATTGCGAGATGCAGAATTTAACCCTCCATACATTTACCTAGAACCTTCACCCTTTCACAGGTTTATTGGCCGCTATTGTCATTTTGTACAAAATCCAAGGAATTAAAAGATTAACAGTCCAGAGCAAAATTATGTACTCACCATGTAAAATAAAATTAAATCTGAAACCACACTGACTTGGTTTTAATGCAGCTACAGCCAAACTGGAATACCATACAGGAGGCCTGATTTTAGGAGGAATATGCCTTATCAAAGGATCAACTATTACTTGGGCCCCAGTCTTGGGAAGAGTCTTGCGTGGGTGGGTTTCCAAAGCCAGTCTTTCCCCACAAAAGCATGGAGTCTGCCTACACAGATCAACTTGTAAGGTCTGGCTATTAACATGCCCTTCAGGATTTGACCAGCAGACTGAAGTGTCTTTGTAAGCATTGTTTCACCTGTTTGAAAGCTGGGCTGACTGGAAGCATTCAGTACATGAATATTTTCACCCACTACAGAAAAACAAGGCTTTGTTAAATTAAACGGCATTAATGATGTTTTATAGGAAACATTTCAGGCATGCAGCAATAAGCTGCATTCATATTTGACATTTACAAAACCTTATTATTTTAAGCCTGAACTTATAAAATACTTGCACTTAAATTCAAGCATGTGAATAAGCCCATTTTTATTTTACAAAGCAGTTAAATCCAAGTACATGCTGAAATGGTGGAATGAATTCTTCAAATCAGGCATGTTTTAAATAGCATAGAGGAAAAATAATAAAGCATAATCTGGTTTTCAAGAAAAATACCACTAGAAATTAGCCAAGTTGATTGAAGAAAACAATTACTAACACCTCAACCAAAAATATAGATTGAGACAAAACAAACATTTTAACTCAATAGTGACTGAAGCTTATTTTCCTCCCCTCATACTTCACCACCTCTTGGTTTTCATTCTAAAAAAAGAATTATGGAACATTCCTATGAGCTCTATTTAAAAGATGTTGCTGACTCAATGAGAATTGGGAAGTAGCAGAAAAGCAACGAAGCAGACCTTCGATATCTGCTCCAATTCACATACCACAGATATTTGAATCAATGGCCAAATTCTGTCGGCCTTAGTCAACCAAACAGATACCTATTACAATCATGGAGAAGCAGCCATAGTTTATGTATACCATCAAACTGAGCTTCAGAAAACGCTGCCCAAATCTCAAGGTCGTTACACAAACAAACCTCACTGATTGCCCAACATTCAGGTTCTTGTTATTTTACTCCAAGACCTCTTCACTTTAGCTCAAGTGAACACCTCATACAAGTCAAATCAGCAAGATTGATTCATATTTACGATGAATGTACTCAAGGAAATATCCCATCTCCAAGCCCTTTAGAAGTCAGAATTTCCACTTAAAATAAGGAGGAATGTTGAAACCAAGTAAAACTTGAGGTTTTACATTTTAGGTGGCCCAAGTTGTCCATTAATTTTGTCCAACTTCAGACAGCCCAAAAGCTATTATGTTGCCAGCCCTAACTGAAGACATTTTCTGTTGGCTACAATTCTTCTTTCCCAGGAGGGTAACTCGTGGTAGGAAATGTGGTAGGAACATGGGAAACAACAGGGTTGTCTTGCTGAAGATTGGCACGGTGGTGAAGAAAGGATTAGGTGACATGCAGCTGGATAATCCACATGTGCCCACTAGTCAGTCAAAATAATTTTCCCATTTGAAAAAAGGAAAAAAAAAAGAAAAAGTGATCAAGCCCAAGGCTAGATACTACCAGCACCTGAAAAGAGGTCAAAGAAAACCATCCATAGTGGAAAACACCTAATCAATTACTCGCTTCAGGATTTCCTTCTATATTCAAAATCAGAACCCTGAAGCAGAAGATCCAATTAGTTCACAGCTGAGAGCCCAGAAGAGCGCAATTTCTGCTGACTAAAAATTCAGGTCCCCAACTTCAAAGCATAAATAAGGAAATTCAGAAATTCACATGTTCCAGAGCCAGGAGCATCTATAATGGCCCCTACCGTCTTTGCTCTATGAAGTCATATCTGAAGAATATCCCTGGACTAAATCTGATACCTAACATATTTAGGAGCCTCCAAATTCCTAAAATGCAGCAGCAATTCATTTTCAGATGTATAAAAACAATTCTGTGCAAATGCTCCCTTCTTGAAGTCAGCTCAAAGGAGCTGGACAACAGGCATCTACTGTTTCTGTCTTAATTCAAAACCTGTACCCAATGTCAAAACAGCTTTACTTGACACTACCCTCAATCAATCATTAGAACAAATTACATTGTCTCTGAACCCTACATAGGCAACAAAATGCATCAGATGACCTGCTAGCTCTCATCCATCCCCAGTGTCTTTGTTCTCAGAATACAGAACCAGAGCTGTTTGCTGTGCTTCAGCTGGATGTATAGTATCACAGATCGCTTTAAAGCAAGAGAGCAATGCCAACAGGGAAACAGAATGTACCAAAGTTTAACAGCCTGACCTGAGCTTTGCTGTCCCCAGCCCCAGACTCAGCCCTCCTTCCTACAGACAAAAGGGCTATGCAGCAAGTCCAAAGTACCCAAAAAAAGCACTAATCAGGCATCCATTCCAAATAAAATATTCATAGGACACCTTTCCTAGCATGAGCAACAATTTAGTGAAGTCCTTGAAAAGCAAGACTGTGTTTTTCATGGGCAGTCATGTCAAGTTGAATTTTCTAATAGGTCTGTTTCCTATAGATGTAGATATATAAATCTTTATTAAGATTTATAAAACTAAATTAAACTTTAAGGTCTTACATAGTTAAAGAACGTTGTTGAACAACTATGATTTATTCAACACTTGACTCCATGAATTAGCTCTTTTCCAGATACTGCAATCATGCTGTCATTAACAGATGTACCCATATCAAAAGTGATGTTAAAATGGAGACAACCTAGTTACATGATCAGTCGAAATCTTTCAGAAAAGGGTCATTGCAACTGCTATTCAAATAAAATTTACTACCTGAACTGAAGAATACATTAAAGAATGACCATTTCAGAGGGATTATATATTTATATATAAAGTTCAGTTTCAGTAATAAACTTCAGATTCTCAGTTTGTTATTTCAGATTTATAGCAGAGGCAATCTAATTAATGTACTGCATTTACAGCTTAAAATCATAATCGTCAGATATTTAATGCTCAAATAATAATGGCAGAGAACAATGCATTCTTATGCCATATGACAGAGATGGCACTTAATGTTTTAAAAATGAAACGTATATGATATACTATTGGACATTTTCTTATTTATCAAAAAGGCTACAGCTAACAATTTTATTACATTTCATTCCCAGGCAACTGTGAGGTAACTTACAGAGCACCAAGAATAATTTTCTAAGCTCTTTACAACCTCCCAGAGAACTCAAATACAGTTTCTGAGAAAAAGTGGAATCTTTAGTTATATTAACAAATATTTGTATGACTTCCCATATTACTATTCAGTCACAAACAAGATGTGGAACATGTAAAATACTTCTGATAAACTATACTAGATGCTTTATTGCCACTCTCATAATAAAGGGTTTGCGTTTGAATTCTCAGAGGTGCTACCAACAAAAAAGCATTTTTTTCCCCTGAGTAAGTAGCTGAATTCAACCTGATTTCTAAAACATCTGAGATAATGTGACTTTTTCCTCCATCAAAATGCTTTAGAAATTTTGCGAAATAATTATTAATCAAGGAAAAAAAAAATTGACAGCCAGCAACTGAGCTGACCAGGGATCAGAAAACAACACTCTCTTCTCCCATAGCAAACAACATTTCTGTGGTATGTCAGATTTAGCAAACAGTTGCCTAATTATTTACTGTCACAGCCAGAGATATGATGAGCAGAGAGAATTTGGAGACACACAAATATCCTGCTTTCAATTTTCAAAACAACAAGGTACTTGGTATTACGTGCAATAGGTATTGCAGCCTACTTTGGCAATAGAAACAGAGGAAGAGTAAAATTTCACTTTTCTACATTTAAAAAGGACAGCTTTTGTCTTCCTTTGCCTGATCATCTTAATGATGCAGCATCATACGATCCCAAGCCTTCCAAGACAGGCAATGAATTTTGTACAGCTGACTCTGCTAGTTACAGTGCTCAACAGCTGGGACATAGATAATTTGGCACCCTGATAATGGCCTAGATGAGTATGAAGCATTCTGCAGACTGTAAAAAGGGAAAAATATTGAACTATCAGCATTAAAATTATAGATTGAAGTTCATATTATAAAGCCACATAGTTCACATTTGATTAAACAATTTAGTAAAGGAGGTGTTTACAAAACTGAGAAATTCAGAGAAATGGCACTCCCTCTTCAAATGCTATATTGTAGCAATTCTTTTCTGATTAGATCAGCTCCCATAGCAAGTCATGAGAGCAACAATCACTGTAGTGAAGTCATACTACTGGGACTCAAATGGGAAATCATGACCGGCTTGAAAACATATTTTAGAAAGTAATGTGTTTTCCAGGTTTCCAATATATCTTAATTAAAACAAGTCCAAACCTTTACCTTTGCTCCAAATGGCTGAATAAAGTATCTTGAGCAGCAAAACATAGCAAACCAATATATAAAACATGACACTAAAAGCTGAGACAACAGACATTGGATCCTTACAAATAATTTCAGGATTTGGGGGTCACTGTAAATAGCATATGAATGGACTCTGTGTTACCCCACAATAAGACATACTCAAACATATTCAGAAAGTGCTTTATTTCTTACAGAGATGCAAATTAGTTTTCAAAGTTTAATTGAAATCCTATTGTTCCTCAACATATAAAAACCAAACCTTTCAGTCCCTTTCCTGATAAAACTCCCATTGAAATAGGGGAAATTGGGCTTAATCTCTTTCCCAGGTTTTTAAGCAAGTAATTGGTATGAGAAGAAGCCTCACTAAACCTAATTCTAGCAGGAAATAAAAGGTGATCCAAAGCAGAAGAACAAGCTTTCTCAGTGTTTATTTACAAAGTAAACAGCCTACTAGCTCCAAATTTTTGCAAAAAAGAGATCAGCAGCATATAAATTGAGGATTTAAAAAAAAAAAAGAGAAAATGGAATAAAGATTAGCTTTTGAAGATGATGACAATCATTAAATGTTAATTATTTCTCAACTAAAATGCACTAATGCATTTCAGTACAGGAACGGTGCACATGCTCCATTGCTGCATTGACACAATGGGCAACAGACACAAAGGAGTCATTAGTCAATACTGCTAATGACACATGAAATTGCGAGTGACACCAGCATAACGTACACTCAGACCCAACAAGTTCTCATAGTCAAAATAACCATCTGTTGAGGGTTTATTTTTCAAAATACTGCTACTAACAACACAGAATAAACAAAATCATTATCAGTATCTTCAAATCAAGCTGTCTTAAATTATGCCACTCCCATTCCCATCAGTGGAAACCATTTAACAAAAATCTTCAGGACTGATTGAAGACATACAGCTGAAAAACTTCAGATATGAAATCTAACATCTTATTCCCTAACATTACAAAAGGACTCAGTTCTGCAAATGTCAGCATATGCTGTGACATGCTGTAAAAACTATTTCAGGGATGAAGGTTCAGTGTGAACAGTTAACTCCATCCTTTTCACACTTGGATTAAAACCAGAGCTGTGACACTTTTGATAAGCTTCTTCAGATTTAGTACTACTAAATATACTGAAAAACAGCAATGAATCATCCACACCATCCCTTCCACCCCGATGTGCTTAAGAAATCAGTGCAATTCACATTTCTAGGATGATTAATTTAGCTGCATGCATCTTCATTGTGATAAAGGCGTTTTTCCTTATCTTTCTGTATTCGATGAAAAAACTCAGATGCTACACGAACTAAGCTAATTCTTTGCCCTAAACCAAAAAAAAACCCCAAACAAATAAATAGGTAAAAATAAACCGAAGCTTTAAATACGAATGCATATCGAGCCATAAATCCCCGGGTCCGCACTGCACTCGAAAAAGCGAGTTTTAAGCACATGAGAGCGCCTACCACACTGGTGAGGTGACAAGGTATTTATATCCATCGCACAAGCCGCCCACGTCCGTTCCCCCCAGACCGACCCACGCGGGGCCACCAATCCTCCCCACCTGGCCACCAGCGCCTCCCAGGTCCGCAGTCGCCACACCCGGCGGGGCGAGCGGCCGGGCGGGGAGCGCTGCCCTACCTTTGTATCTCTCTAGGACATCTTCGTAGGCTTGCAGGTACTCCTGCTCCTCGGCGTAGAAATACGCGCCGGGGGAGAGGTAGCCAGCCATGGCCGGCAGCTAGCCCAGCCCTGCCCGCCTGTGCGGCTCCGGGCAGCNTCCCCCCGCTGCCGGGCCCGCTCCGGTGCGGTCCCTGCTGCCCCGCCCCCAGCCCGCCGGTCCCCCGTGCTGCGCACCCTGCCGCGGGGGAGGCGGTGAGATCCGCGGGCGGCCGGGCCGGCTCCGCAACCCCCGCACTTGAGGCAGCATCCTGCGGCNATGCTGTAAAAACTATTTCAGGGATGAAGGTTCAGTGTGAACAGTTAACTCCATCCTTTTCACACTTGGATTAAAACCAGAGCTGTGACACTTTTGATAAGCTTTTTCAGATTTAGTACTACTAAATATACTGAAAAACAGCAATGAATCATCCACACCATCCCTTCCACCCCGATGTGCTTAAGAAATCAGTGCAATTCACATTTCTAGGATGATTAATTTAGCTGCATGCATCTTCATTGTGATAAAGGCGTTTTTCCTTATCTTTCTGTATTCGATGAAAAAACTCAGATGCTACACGAACTAAGCTAATTCTTTGCCCTAAACCAAAAAAAAACCCCAAACAAATAAATAGGTAAAAATAAACCGAAGCTTTAAATACGAATGCATATCGAGCCATAAATCCCCGGGTCCGCACTGCACTCGAAAAAGCGAGTTTTAAGCACATGAGAGCGCCTACCACACTGGTGAGGTGACAAGGTATTTATATCCATCGCACAAGCCGCCCACGTCCGTTCCCCCCAGACCGACCCACGCGGGGCCACCAATCCTCCCCACCTGGCCACCAGCGCCTCCCAGGTCCGCAGTCGCCACACCCGGCGGGGCGAGCGGCCGGGCGGGGAGCGCTGCCCTACCTTTGTATCTCTCTAGGACATCTTCGTAGGCTTGCAGGTACTCCTGCTCCTCGGCGTAGAAATACGCGCCGGGGGAGAGGTAGCCAGCCATGGCCGGCAGCTAGCCCAGCCCTGCCCGCCTGTGCGGCTCCGGGCAGCCGGCAGTCTCGGAGGTGGCACAAGAAAAGCCCCGGCAGCAGCCGGCGGGGGGCGGGCGGGGGGAGGCGCTGCCAGCCCGGCCAAGGAAACGCCCCCGCGGCCGCTCGGGTTTCGGTAGCCGCCCCTCGGAGCGTAGAGGGGGCGGCACCAGCCCGGCAATGGCCACCGCCTCCTCGCCGCAGACCCCGGCTCCAGCCCCATGGCCAAGGCACCGCCCGCGGGGCCGGCGAGCTNAGCGCTGCTCCCGCTAATAGCGCCGCTAGGATGGGAAATGGTGTCCCGGGAGGGACCCACGGAGGCGCATATATAATCGGGGTGGTTGGGGAAAACAACAGCGGTGTTCCCAGGGAGCACTGAGGACCGCCGCATCTTTCTGGAGTTCTTTTACAGGCGTTTTCCAGCTTTCGCCAGAGTGATGCGGACCTCCGCCCTATTTTCGACATCAGTTGTCGCCGGGCCTCAGGCACACCGGGGCGGCTCCGTTCTGGTCCCCGTCCACCCCAAGCGCAGCCCCGGCCCCGAGCGGACAAAGACTGGCGCCTGGTCCCCCGCCCCTCGCGGAGCATCATCGGCCGCCGCGGCCTCTCCCCACGCTGCGGGCGGTCCCGCTCCGCTTCCACCAGGCCGGCCGGGGGCTGCCTCGGCCTTGTGGGCCGAAAAAAGCGCCGGCCCCGCCGAACCGGCCCCCGCCGCGGCTGCAGCCCCTGGCCGCTGATGCCTTTTCGCATGAAAGTTTAATGGGCGCACCTGCGCGCGTTTCGGCTCGCCTTCCACACGCATCGGTTCACCGAGCCGGAAAAGGCGGCCAAAGAGCTTAGTCACCGCCCGGGGGGGCCGCGCTCTGAAAGAGAAGGGACGGGGGTCCCTCCGGCCCCCGGCCGCCCCCGACCGCGCCTTACCGGCGATGCGCAGCACGGCCCGCTCGGCAGGGTCCAGCACCGAGCCGCCCTGGATCTTCCGCTTGGATCGCTCGTGTTTGGGCAGGTTCCAGGGCAGGGTGTCCCCCGGCGCCGGCGACACTGTCCCCGACCTCTGGCTGAAGTCCTCCTCGTCGGAGAAATCGGCGGAGGACGACATGGAGCATCGGTAGGACGCGTTGCCGGAGCTCTGCACGGGGAGACAGATAGACAGACACGGTGCGTGGGGAGCAGCTCGGGACGAGGGGGCTCAGGTGGCGCCGGCGAATACCCGCCCCGCGTGGCATGGAAAAGCATCTCACGGGTAAAGGAGGATAGGGGAGAGGACTGCCGCTCACCATTGCTGTGATTTTAGAGGGGAAGGGGTGCGTGTGCGGAGTGCCGAGGGTGATCCTCCAAAAAATAGCCGGTCTTTAGCGGGAGTGCATTTGGAGGGATGTCGGGGTAGAGCCGTGGCCTGCGGCTGGGCAACCAGCTCGCGAATGAGCCTCCCACTTCCCCAACAATAAACCCAGTAGCAACAACAGCCGAAAAAAAAAAAAAAACAACAAAAAAAACGACCAACCTTCCCGGCTACAGATCGATGGCGTTTGGCTCCCCCGCCAGGACAAGGGAAGATTTGCCATCAGCGAGCTGCTGGTAAATCCTCCCCTGGGACAGACCCAGGCCCGCCGGGAGCCAAGGCGGGCTCTCTATTACTGCCCCGGGTCTCTCCTGCCCCGCGTTCCCGGGGACAGCCCGGCTAACGGGGACGGAGGGAAGGAGGGGAGGAAGGAACACGATTTCCCAGAGCAGCCCTTCGGGCAGCAGGGCACGATGGGCAGCCTTCGGTCACACTTTGCCAGGCGGCTTCGGCAAACAAACGACTGATTTCGGAGTATAGACTGTCCACTTTCAGGCTTCCCAGCTACTCAAAAAAGAGCTCTTCCAGAAACGTAAATAAACATTGATGCAGTGCAGGGAGAGGTCTGCTGCCAAACTGTTAATGGCAAAGTGGGAAACGGAGATGTGTGAACAGTAACAGTTTGGCACCACGTTGAAATTTAAGATACATCATTAAACACCTTATCAGGACCCAAAGGACAGCAAGGTGCTATTCCTGTTACTCTGTATTTTCTGATTGAAGTGATCTGTGGTTTCTCCAAGGCACAAGACAAGAAAATGATGGCTTTGATTTGTCATTTCATGTGGGAGCTACTGTCACAGGCTTTCAAAAGCGCAACCTGATGTTTGTCCAATTATGTTAAGTTTTAGGAGTGTGCTGTTGTCAACTTTTACAGGTGTGGTAGAATCACAGACTCACAGAATTGAGTTGGAAGGGACCTTTATGGGGGCAGGGACACATTCCACTAGACCAGGTTGCACAAAGTCGCATCCAACCTGGTCATGGGCACTTCCACAGCTGCTCTGGGCAACTTGTTCCAACCCGTGCCTCACTGGAACTTCATAGTGAAGGATTACTTCCTTATATCTAATCTAAATCTACCCTCTTTCTGTTAAAAGCCAGCATATTTTGTTACACAGCAACAGCCCCATTCAGCCATTCTAGATTCCAGATTTGATACTGATGCCTTGGGTTTTAGCTTTTATATTTTTCAGATTCCCTGCTGCTTAGTATGTAACTCTGAAACTTCATGTTAGATGTTAGTAAGTTCTCTTCACAGGGTAGTTAGACAAAACAATCCTTTCCTAGCTAGAGAATCAAGGACAACTGGTACCCAAAAAAGCATAAATAAAGGTGAGGGAAAGGGGGCAAGCCAGGGGGCTGATACTTCATAGCCTGGGGCTCTGGTTGGATAATTGACACCAATATGGAGATGAACCAAAACTTGTAAGAGTGTAAAAACTCATGACTAGGATCTATCTTGGATTTCATTTGGGTGTAGCCCTGGCCAGGCTTTTGCACTGCCCAAGGTGTATTCTCTCAATAAATACCTGTTTTATCCCTTTTGCTCTGTCTAGTCTTTGTTCCAGGTCAGCCTTTCCAGGCATAAATACTAAACCAGATAGTATTTTAGGCTTGTATTGTAGCCCATTTCTTAATTTTATTTTTTTATAAGGGGGCTTAAAGGGTACCTTTACTTAAAGAAGAAATTTGTACAGTGGTTGAGATCTTATAAAATGTATTGTTGCTGTCTGATTTTTTTTTCTGTCAGTTGTCATGGGGGATATTTTACCCATTTAAAACTCAGAATCTGCATAATACTGAGAAACAACATGATGCACTCTTTGCTCTTCATAAAAGTAAAAATAATATACAGTTAAATAATCTGCTATAATAAGAGGAGATCACTTATTAATGTTTTTTCTTTCTGACCCTCTTCACTCCTATCCCAATTCTCTTTTCTCCTTATACAGTACTCTATGGTGAAGTTTGAAACATGCAAGCTGAGAGGGAGGGAATGAATACATAAAACCAATTAACTGAATTCTTGTTCACTGTACTGTGATGTTGAGAGAGCAGAAGGTAAGTGCAGAAAAAGAGAAACATGAGATGTCTGATACCAGCTCAGATTGCCTTCATAATTAGTTTTAGTGCAGAGACTATTTTGCTGTCAGTTTGTATAATAAGCTAAAACTGGATCTCATGAAGCAGGATGGTCACATACAGGTGTCTTCCTGATAGGAGCTGGAAGGGCTCAGCTTGCTGCAGGACACTTTGCTGTACCAGCTGGGGCTACCAGGGCCCCTCATGCTTAGTCAGGGATTAGGTTCTTTTGAGCCTGTCCTTAGCTCCAGATTTTGCCATAGAAGAGAAAGTGCTGCCTTTAATCCCAGCTCTGAACATCCTGCTTCAGGCCTGTACCTTCTTTTGGCTGATCAGCAACCCCCAGTATCTTTGGATCACACAGACCCACAGTGACAGATTCTGACTTTCATTTTTTTCACCTTCTGCATTTCTATCTTATAATGCAAAAGCCCAAACACAGTGTTGTGAGGTGCTATAGCAATAGTTTGCTACTATTTATCTAGAAGCTTGAAATATGCAAGAACAAAAAGTACAATAGCAACTGCTACTGAAGTTTTGGGGAAAGATCTCTCAACACTCAGATTCATATTTGAAAGTAAGCTATAAATTTTAGCCAGTAGGATTTCCTTTTTTTCAAAAGAGGCCTTTGTAGCCCATTATTATATTTCATAACATTTCCTCCCACCTGTAGAAGCCAAAAGCACTATTGAGTGGTTGTTCTTTATGCACTATCAGTCTACTGAGATGTCAATTTTAGAGAAAAGGAGTCTGCCTTTTAGTCAGCTCTGTTACAACACTGGAAGATAAGCTATATGAGAAGACTCCACTTACATTTTATGAGAATTAAACTGAACAGGCAATGGTAGAGCAGTCTTTCGCATGTGTGTGTATTACAACTAGCTATCTGCTTTTAGGTTATCCTACCTTAATTAATACATGCAGTAACCAAATGAATAATCACAACCCACTTTAGCTTTTAGCTCTTCAAGAACCATGTTGTTTCATTTTCAGAGCAATGTAGGAAGTTCAGAAAGGAATTTTTCATAACAGCAAAATCTGGAAAACATTAAGAAATGTCAACTTCCAACTTAATTACAGTCTACTGTCTTATTCAGCATGGAGATACTTCTGAGTAATGTGTACACAGAGATATTGAGCACCTAAATATTTCTGACTTTGCTATTCCAAAGATGTTTATAATGAACTGAACAACTTTGCTTGAGTAAATTAACAGCTTTGATAAGAATTTTGTAATTGTTCCTCTTTTGCACAGGCAAAACCACTCATCTCACTGGAGTCTATGTTTCTAGCATACACATTTTCCATGATAGAGTTGTACATCCCAAATAAGCATTCCATCATCAGAGCAACATATTAAGCAGTTTTAAAAATAGAACATAATGTAGAACACATGCACTATTCTGAAAAAGGTTCCTAACCCATTAGGACAACATGTGAAAAAAAAAATAAGATTGTTATACTCTATTAGAATCAAAACTTGTAAGGCACTTCTGTTATTTCTGTATAAAGTACATTGCTGTGTGCAAGTGAATAACAACAGTTAATAACACACAATGCTTTTCTGGGCTACGTGAGCAAAGTGTCTTTTATGTTGCCTAAAATATTGATCATCCTTACTTAGCCCACTCTTAGGGACTTAGCAAGTGTCGGAGCTTGACTGCTCTTAGCTTGAAGACCTGTAAGGTCACAGGCCAGTTGCTATAGCTGCTTGTTCTCTGCCTCCGATCGTGCACTGGTGCTGCTCAGCAGCCTCTCTGCAGTGCAGCTGTGCGCGGGGCACACAGGGCACCGCAGCCCCTCGGTGTCACGGAGCTCAGCAGGCGGAGCCGGCCGCACCCCGAGCCCGGTTCCGTGGCACGGCTCGCTGCCGGCGGGTGCCGCACGGGCTGCGCGGCGCACACAGACCCGCAGCGCCCGGCTCCGCGGGACAGCACGGCGGAGAGCAGAGCTCCCGTCGCCGCTTCCACGGAATCGGGGGATCACAGCAGCACCCGAGAGACAGGCCTGCAACTGCGCTGTAAAAGCGAGCTGGTTTCCAGTGACGGGGATGATTTCAAAGAAGCGTTCGGCATACTTCTTGTAAGAGGGATGCGGCCAAGTTCCAAGGCGTGATTTTCCCCAAGGAGGGAAATCAGGGCTGTTTGTCACAGGTGAGGCACTGCAGAACATCAGGGAGAAATGAATGGAAGATGGTGTCGAGCATTGCACACCACCTGAGATCAGGTAAGCCACCTGTAAAAAGGAGCTGAAAGGGCCAAGAACAGCGGGGGCTGCACACTGGCATTCCTGGGGGAGGAAGCATTAGCCGAGGTCAGGTTTTAAATTCAGTCAGGCAAACCACTGGGAAAAGCTGCTGCAAGCCTGATACCCAATTATCTTCATATTACAAAAATTCCCCAACCCTATGACACATCAGAGATTGTGCTGGCCAGCTGAATTCTAATCAAATAGTTTGTATTTTCACGTTTTATCTTTCAGAAGATCGTCCACTGCAGTGAGTCTTTTCATGCTGGTTTTTGGAAGCTATGGGAAGTACAGGTCAACACTGACTGACATTTAATTTTCAGTTTAGTTACGAGTCATTTATATTTCACTTATACTAAACTATCTCAGAATTCCTGGAATGTATTTTTTTCTTTTATCATACTTATTGCAGGGAAAAGAATATATATCAACAGAAATGAAACACTGGAATAATGACTTTACTCAGTATGTTTCAGCAAAATTCCTTCTAATTTAAAACAATTTAGGATATCAATTGAAAGTAAACGGCTATTTTTGTCCTTTAACATCCCAGACTGAATTATATTAAAGCAGATTGACTTTTAAAGTAAAATAACAAATTTAAGACAAAATCTAGGGCAACTGAACGTTCCCATTAGCAAATCTTTACCACTTTAACCTAGTTAGATGATAATGAATGCAGAACACAAAACATCCAATGTATGTAATCAGGCTATATGAGTGCCTTGGGACTGTGTGTTGTCAGAAATGATAAAAATTCAAAACACACACAAATGAAAGTACAAACAAGGACAATGTAAAGCCAGTGATGATGAACTTAAAAAAATCACCAGTACAGATGCAGATATAGGAAATTAATATTTTTCTTTGGTTCTGTGCCACTCACTGAAGAGGACATCCATACTTCCAAGTACCTATGTTATCAGCAAATATGAAAATGACTACAGAGTTTCTGGGTTTGTATTTAATGTTAATAAGCAGAAATCTGAAACTCCTGATCATCCAGGGTCTGGCTCTATGTTAAACTGTCTTTGCAAACAGGTAGGCTTTTCAAACATCAAGACAGTATCTACCTGCTTTGTAGAGAGAACTTACATTCTTTCTTTCTAAAGGTAGGAGAAGATGGAAATAAGCATTCAGTTTTTATTCTATGTTTATGCATTTGTGAGTCTGTGATTGTATTTACACAAGGAAATTCTAATACTTTCTTACACTTTCAAAAGAAGACAAGGTATTTTCTGGATGCTAGTAGGTCAATCCCTACCTTTCCCCCACTTTGAAAATAGCATTATGAGTGCAATTTTTCTGGAAGAAATAGGTTGAGGACATGAAATCCAAAATGGATAACGGGATAGATCCACTTATGCACTTGGGTGTTGCAATACAGTTTTGCAGCATCAAACTATATTTATTGGATAGCCATCTATTTACATATCTAAAAGTGATGTGATGCAAAACTGAGCTTTTGGTAGAGCCAAATGGTCAGAAAAACTGGTCATTCAGAATGATGAAGCATCTCATTCTTCAGGGAGCATACCCAAGCCTTCCTCCCAAACTGAGGAAGTTTCATAACAGCAGAAAGCATTAGTTTTCTTTGAACTCTAAGGGAAGTGAAGTGGCTGTTTGTCTTTTCCTTATTATCAAAAGAAGTTTGAGACCTAGGCTCAGACCCTCATCTCCCAGTAGCCAGTCTGGAGGATATTCCTCAATGACCTCTTGGTTGAGGAAAAATGTTTAAAAAAAAATATATATATATTTCTAGAAGTAAATAGGAAAACAAGAAGAGGGAGCCTAGCTACTCTACATTGCTCTCTGGGGAGATGGAGGTGCTGGGCTCTGATCCCTGCTCTGACAACTGCTTCTACATTCTATTTCAAGTAGCAATTGAGTAAAATAGTAATCCCTGAATGGGACCTGTGCAATGGAAGCAACAGGTACCACTGTGCAGCTCATGAATGAATTCTGCAGAACTACATCAAATTTCAAGCACTAATATATTGATCTGAAGCAATACCATCTTCTAGTAGCTAAAAATGGAAATTAGTGGATATTATACTACAACAAGTAGAGTTTCTGCTTTCAGGAGTAGCAAGTTGGTAGATGCATCATATTTATAACATTTCACAGATGCTTCCCTGTTAACTGTGAAATTGAGCTGAGGGATCAGATACTGTCAAAGTAATCTTCACAGATATCAGCAACATCCAACAAGATAGCCATCATGAGAAAAAAGAGAAGTATGTTGCTGTGCCATACTTGGAAAACCTGCTTGTTATTTTTTCTTTTTCATGTGAATATGTTGAAGAGCAAGGCATACTTCCTGCAGTGTAACCAAGACCTGCATGCAAGTGGGGCCAAATAATATCGTTTAATAACTGTGCCAAAGCCATTAGTTTTTTTAAAAGCTTCTTAGTAAAACTGCTAATAAAAATGTGGATTCTTTCTGAATGTCATTGAAAAATTAATAATATCATCAACATGACAGCCATGATATGTTATGTATTAAATCCATTCCTTTATTTCTCATCTATTTCCTCTACTTAGTTTTTCAATATGAATTGCAGAATTTAATCTTGAAATACCTTACCTACATTATAGAAGCCAACAGAAAGGTATTGAAGGTTTTGCAATGGGGAAATAATATTTTTAGCTGTGCGTATCTGAGAAGTTACAGCATGGGGAATAGGTATTTTAGTAAAGTTTTATGCTAAAAGCATCAGCAAAATACAAGTGCTCTTCTGCTATCATTATCTTGTTTCAAAATTAATGCTTTCTATATTAATACCTAAAATGTCAAGATTTCATGTTCTCAAACTGAATTATTTCTGTATAAGAAATGTATGTACCTTAGATAACTTGAATATTACTGTTGCAAGAAAAATTCCTATTACATAAAAATAAATTTTGTGTTGATTTTTAATTACAGCTATTTTGTATTCATTCGGATATGGAAGACCCAGATCCCCCTGGTTTGCCAGACACAAAAGAGCATAACATGACAAAATAACTAAGATTTCAGGAAGGCACACAGAGTTTTATTTGCCTACTACACCTACAAGGCCAACCAAGTAATAGAGGAAGAGTCTGGAATAATAAATCGTCTAGCTTCAAATCCTTTTCTCAGCCTCCCAAACTTTCCATTGTAGACTGTATTATATTATATATTTATGCTTTAAAAGTAAGCTAAATTACTCTTGCTATAAAAGGTATATCAGGGTATGGAAGCACTCTGGAAAGCAAAGTGCAAATTAAAGTTCTAAATAGCTTTTAAACCTGTGATGGGCATAGATTGTTTTCAAGAAAAAATAAAAAGAGGCTATAGAAGAATTTTTTTAAATGGCATTAAGAAATTCTAAAACAGTAGTACATATATTCTTATAATTACACACACCAATTTTAATAATTAAATTATGAGATTTTCTCTTATAAAATCCATACTGAGTTTCTTTATGTTAAGTTTGCTTGGAAATATTCCCCTCACAAGGTTTAATTTTCTTGAAAATTTTTAGTCAAAGTTGACTGAGAAGCCTGAGAGCAAGATTATGAAAACATCCAGTAGTTATGTGTAAACAGTAAAAAAATCCCAGTGATCTTTTTTGAGAAGATTGTAAGTTTTGGGATGGATATTTCAAATATGAATATGCTTTAAGCTAGACGTCTTTTGCCATCTTTGTTAAAAATCTGTCTACATTTGTCAGAGTGATAAGCCTTTGAGTTATAAATATCATCTGCTATCCCTGGCATCAGGGAGTATAAAGTAAAGCTTTTAAAGATTGTGTTTGATCTCACTACTCTGACAGGAAAACTGCTGCAGAACCTCCTCCTGTCTTGATTACAAGTGGTCTTCTAGTTGCCACTTCAATCTTATTCCTGGTCTTTTCAGCGGTTTTTACAACAACAATGTTCATTTCCTTAAATAACCTTTTTTGCTTCCCCAATGTTTTCATAGCCTGCATTCTATCTCCTCTCACCTTTTTTTTTGGTTTTGCTGAGCAAGCTAACTTCTTTTAATCTCTCCTCACCTACTAGTAATTCTTCTTTGCAAAGGTAAATAGTTTAACTATTCCTAGTGTTCAGGTAACTACTAAAGTTATTTTACCAGACTTTTTTTAACAAGGTTCAAATTTCTCAACTAAAATGTCTTCAATGTATAGTCTCTGAAAAATCCCTTCAGATTGGCACCCCCTAAGCAAAGAGTCTCTCAGGGGTTTTAGATCTGCCAGACCAGCCCTATCATCACAGAATGACCAAGCAAATTTCACCCTCTCAGCTCTTACCTCTACGCTTGGCTCACCTACAACCCCCACCGAGGAGCTGACCAGGATCCTTCCAGCTTGGAGATCCAGAGCAGAAACTAATCTTTGCATTTAGTCGTTGCTTGCCATGGTTTCAGGCTGATGGCAGTGCAGACAAGAGGCATGGAGAGCAGGGCAAGGCAGGCACCAAACCTGAGAGGCAGGGACTGTTTGGTTTATGCCCTCTGTGGCTCACTCAGCCGAGCGCAGCCAGCGAGAGGAAGAAGCCGTACGGTGTGAATGTGGAGAGACAAACACCGGAACCGGCATGCTGCAGGAAAGGGCTGGAGAAATACACTGGGACTGACAGCCTGGGGGACAAACAGAACTGTCAGAGTCTGGGAGCTGCAGCTGAAAAGCCTTTAAGGGAGCAGCAGCCTCTGTGCATAAAGACTACAGGAGAAATGGACCTGCAAGGTAACTTGGATTAGTAACCATCAGTGCTGGAGGAAGCAGACTGGGGAAGAGTTTAGGATCTGACATGCTGGCATGAAACTGGTGTTGCCTCTGCAAGAGGCTTTCAATAAGGCAGTTTAATGAACAAGGAGGGTACGAACTGTGTGTGAGAAGGTTTCAGAGAAGACAGACAAGAGCCAAGGAATGGAGTATGCAACCAGAGGCCACAGGGAGGCACAGAAATCAGAGACAGCTTGAACAAGTGCCGCAAAGCAATGAGAGGACTGACCAGGTGAACCTGGGAAGGGCTGTGACATGAAGGAGTGAAACAGGAACTGATGGAGCAAGAGCAGAAGGGCCAAGGTCAGCAGAGGAGTGAGGACTGGACAGGGAGGAAGGAGTTAGCAGAGGCAGGTCAGGAGCAGGCTGGAGGAGACACGGAAGAAACAGCCACACTTGGGAAGAATGAGCACAGGAAAATGCATTCCCCTAAGGAGCCTGGAAGGAAAGGGAAATTTCACCCCAACTCCAGCCATTAGCAAATATCCGAGAGTTCCTCTAGAAACAAAAACACCTCTTCCCCTGTGCTACTGATTCTTATGAGGAATACAAATGCCATCAGTCTCTCCCTGAAATCCAACAGAATTTTCCATACTGTAGTCGAAGTGTCAAAACCTGCCAATGAGCTACACAGCAGAACTTTTCCAGTTTGTTTTTATGCAACGGTAGGAAATTAAACACAAAGTTCCTGTTAAAATACTTTTCTTAAGGCTGCAAAATACTAAAAATGTTACCAAATCCCAGACTTAAGGTTCACCATGCAGCCTTGGTTCAGCCTGTTTATTTGTATATTTTGATGCAGTCATAATGATGCAATCATATACTGTTACATCCTCAGTAATTTTCTTAATAAGTCTTGCTCTTATTTAGTGCAAATGATGGGTGATATTCCATAAACAGTTATTCAGTATTTTGTTTTCTATCCTCAGTTCAATGGGCAGCCCTAGAACTTAACTTACTTCATGCTATTCAAATACTAGTGTGAAGAATGAACTATTATTAAATAGATTGGTTTTTGGTGCTCATCAGTACAATAGTATCTGACTGCTTCACTTCCATTACACAGGATGCAAACTAAACCACTAGGTAATTTTGTTTTACCTAGGTCAAATTGAGATGCCAGGGATCTGACTTTTAAGAGCTATTAAAATTACCTATCAATATTACTCAGACTACAGCACACACAGAGTTCAGTGGTGAATGGCAGCTCAAGAACTTCCGTAAACCCAGCTACATGCTTTGATTCAGGCACTTAGAAAATGGAAGATAAAAAAATGTTTTAAACCAGTTGTTCAGGTCATTTACAGTGACCCTGTGCCCACCCTTCAATCTCCAAAGCAGCACTCACTCTTTTTAAAGAAATAAGAGATCCTCTATCTTCCTGCAATCTCCTGTTTTATTCATTTATACACTTTACAACTTCTGCAGCAGAACTCCTACACATAAGAGTCATCCTAAGAGCACTTCTACCCTATGATAAATACAGAGTACATCCTCTGAAAAACCAGTATACCATCATACAATTAAAGCCTGTATGACAACACAGATGCATAATCCACTGAATTAAAACTGCACACGTAACCTTAATTCCAGTGCTTGATAATATCTGAATACTTGCCTCTGCCAAACTGTTCTTTTAACATCATACCCACGTGTAGAGTTATATATAAATACAAATGGATAAGGGAGTCCCTTGCGATATAAAGATGTACTTTTATGTGCCACAGTAGGATGTTACACAATACAACTCTGAAGAGTGACTCTTGTGGCAGTGAAGGAAAAGGAAACATCTGCATTTAGGCTATAATTACTATGCATCTGCGAGACAATTACTGGTCATTTTAATTTGTGCAAACAACACTATCAACAAGATCAGAGCTGATTAATTTTTTTAACCTGCTTTCAGCTACTGTACAGAATTTACCATTTATAATCACATACATAAAACATTTTTTCTTACAGTTAAGACCGCTAGCACATTTTGGCAGCGTAGGTTTCTATTACTAGCTCTTCCAGAAGGACACTGGGATTTTAAAAGAGAAAAATTCTGAGCAGCTAAAAATTTAACTTCTCAGTGAGGCTATGCTGCATGCATGTAGTAAAATTTTATCAATGAACACAAATCCTAGTTAATAGAAATCATGGAAAAATGATGGTGGCAAAAAATAATTATTTGACATTTTTCAAGTTGCACAACTCTATTTCTTTGATACAACATTTGAAGAATATTTTCTCTCATTCACTTCTAATTTAATAGCAAGTTGGCTTCAGCTCCAAGGACCAAGGACTCACTTTGACCCTCTTTGAACACTTGATTGAAGAGAGTTAGACTGGTTTAAACTCTCATCCCATTTTCACTAAATAAGCATTTGCCCTGGGAATGAAAATTGACGCAGACAAAAGAAAAGTGGTATGAAATCAGCTCACCTATCAAGAAAAATCCTGCTATATTAGAGGGCTTTGCCCACAGGTACAGGATGATTTGCAATGGCGTACAGAAAAAAACAGATTTGGTGCAATTTTCAACCACCTACCTTTAAATCTAAGTAAATATGTACAAAGCAAACATAATCTGTCACCACAGGGGACAATCAATTTGAATGACCTTAACCCTCTAAATAAGAGCTAGCAGTGAAGTCAGTTAAGGTGCTCTAAATACAGATTTGTACTGTTACTGCTATGCTTATTTCTTATGTCTTTTTCCATTCATTGTCATCAATTATTAGCACTATTGTAATTAACTTGTTTCTTTTGTACTGTGCTTAATAGCTGTAGTAATTCATCTATACGAAAAAAAATCACTAAAAAGACAACAATAGTTTTAAATCCCAGATCTAATTCTCATTAGATTAAAATTGTTCTGTTGTGTTTTAGGAAAAAGTAGTTTTATAATAGTAATGCAATCACCTCCAGGGCAGTGAAACTCATGGCAATACACCTTTAAGAAATCCCTTCAAAAACTTGAACTGCCTAGGAGCTGGGCAAAAGGAATGGAAGAAACGGGCAATTGCTACAACGCAATGGATGAGCTGCAGGGTGGAGAGAGAAAAGCCGCCAAGAGGAAATCAGGGGCAGACAGCAAGGGAGGAGGTCACACAAGCTGGAAGAACAGCGGGAAAATGAACTCTTTGGGTAAAAGTGTTTATGAAGGATTTATCAGTGAAGAGTTACTTGCTATAAGAAAAGCAATAAAACACAGCAGTCCAAAAAAGAGATGTAAACAATCTCTTAGAAAAAGAACTAACTTTGAAGTCAACCTAATGGCCACTGAAAGCTTTCTCTTCATTTCAAACATGACTGATTTAGCATTAATAGTCAGGTTTGCAAAGATCCTAGGCACCTAAAATAGGTTCCTTGAGATAGTTTTTTAAATGTTTAAGATGGCCAGATGTTTAGATCTTGTTTAAAAACTTCATTAAACCATCACCTAATAAACTGTGAGGAGCTTCTCAAAATCCCCATCAATATCTTGTAAGTCTTTGTCCTGGTTTGAGCTGTGGTAGAGTTATTTGATTCCTAGTAGCTGTACAGTGCCACATTTTAGATTTAAGGTAAGAATAATGTTGATAACACACTGATGATTTAGTTGTTGCTGAGCATGGCTGACACTCCATCAGTCACTCTTCACCCTGCCAGCACAAGAAGCTGAGAGGTGACAGAGCTGGGACAGCTGACCCCAAGGGGATGTTCCATACTCTATCATGCTGAGCACCAAAACTAGGGAGAGCTGACTGAGGGTGGCAGCTGCCCGTTCAGGGACTGGCTGGGTCAGTGGGGGCTGTGCAACTGCATCGGGCATCACTTGTTTTGTACATTGTTTTATAATTCTTATTATTTTCCCTTCCTTTTTGGTCTGATTAAACTTTCTCTCGACCCACAAGTTTTACCTTTCTCTTATTCTCTTCTCCATCCTACTGGGGGGAGTGAGCCAACAGATCTGTGGTGCTGTTCATGTTTAGCTGCATGCCAGGCTAAACCACTGCAGTCTTAAAAATGAAAAGATTAAGTTCTTATTTCATTTTTTATACGGATTCGCATGTTCATTACACATGTTCTCTGTGTTTGTTCATTATGGCTGTGCTCAGATTCTCCTGAGAAAGGACCTGTGCATCTGTGTGTGTGCACACGTGCATGCAGAATCTGACAGCTCACAGCTTTGTCATACATTTAAGGACATTAATATAATGTTATTAAAAATGCTGAAAGTGAAAGATGGCATGATAATGTTTTGCCAAGTTTGTTTCTAAGTGCAATTCACAGGAGACACAATCCAGGATGAGCAGATGTCTCCAAAAGAAAGAAGATAGGAATGCATTCTATAGATTAAATAGCTAATAGCTGGAAATAACCAAGTCTTGTGCAGGGTGATGGGCAATATTTGCATCTCATATGTTTTAGGTCATTCAAATAGCACGTAAAGGACATAGTGATATTGGAAAACTAGTACATAACATCAGAGTAAGAATAAATGAAAATTAATGAAATTAATATTATTTAATGAGACATATTAAAAACTCCTAAAAGGTGTTGTAGAATAACTTTATCCATATAAAAAAATTATTCTCAACTAAGGTGTCAGAAATGAGAGACTTCTGAGATATCAGATGTTTAAAAAAAAGCCCTAAGTGTTTTTCAGACAGAATTCTAATACTGATTTTCCCATAAGTTCTAAGGCTTTAACACAGCATATAAGTAAAAACCAGGATAGCTGCAAAGACTGTGAATGGGACAACTTAGGGTTCTGCAAGCATTAAAAATTGATCAAACTTTGCTGTCATGGTTTCTTCATCAGGGTACTCATCGTGCAGGTTTCACTTTAGCCTGGGATTAGTCTCAGTGGAGCAAAATGAAGCTGCTCACTTCGGGTTTTTTTTGCATGTGACCTCCCAGACATCTGACCTCTCTCTCTTTTCCTTGTAGTGAATTGTAGCGATGCTGCACCCACCCCCTAAGGAGCTAAACTGCTTCAGCAAAGGCCAGTTTTTAAATAATTAGAAACACGTAAATTAGGAGACCCTGAGGAATACCTACAATCAGCAGTGCTTCTGAGATCATTATTTGTCATCAGTTTATTCTTTGTAGGTTATTTCAGAGATACTTTTCTTTGTAACAATATTCTGTAGATAATCACCTCAGTATATGCTGTTGCTGCAGTTCTGGGGCAAAATAGATCATCTTTGGATGTATAAAGTACAAGGCTTTTGAGTAGAAAGAGGGCTTTCACATCTGAAACTGAAGAAAATAGGTTTCTTTATCACCCTGTCTCTGTAATCTCATCTACCACATCTTAGAGTGATCATGACAAACAAAAGTGCAAATTTTCNGATTTATCAGTGAAGAGTTACTTGCTATAAGAAAAGCAATAAAACACAGCAGTCCAAAAAAGAGATGTAAACAATCTCTTAGAAAAAGAACTAACTTTGAAGTCAACCTAATGGCCACTGAAAGCTTTCTCTTCATTTCAAACATGACTGATTTAGCATTAATAGTCAGGTTTGCAAAGATCCTAGGCACCTAAAATAGGTTCCTTGAGATAGTTTTTTAAATGTTTAAGATGGCCAGATGTTTAGATCTTGTTTAAAAACTTCATTAAACCATCACCTAATAAACTGTGAGGAGCTTCTCAAAATCCCCATCAATATCTTGTAAGTCTTTGTCCTGGTTTGAGCTGTGGTAGAGTTATTTGATTCCTAGTAGCTGTACAGTGCCACATTTTAGATTTAAGGTAAGAATAATGTTGATAACACACTGATGATTTAGTTGTTGCTGAGCATGGCTGACACTCCATCAGTCACTCTTCACCCTGCCAGCACAAGAAGCTGAGAGGTGACAGAGCTGGGACAGCGGACCCCAAGGGGATGTTCCATCCTCTATCATGCTGAGCACCAAAACTAGGGAGAGCTGACTGAGGGTGGCAGCTGCCCGTTCAGGGACTGGCTGGGTCAGTGGGGGCTGTGCAACTGCATTGGGCATCACTTGTTTTGTACATTGTTTTATAATTCTTATTATTTTCCCTTCCTTTTTGGTCTGATTAAACTTTCTCTCGACCCACAAGTTTTACCTTTCTCTTATTCTCTTCTCCATCCTACTGGGGGGAGTGAGCCAACAGATCTGTGGTGCTGTTCATGTTTAGCTGCATGCCAGGCTAAACCACTGCAGTCTTAAAAATGAAAAGATTAAGTTCTTATTTCATTTTTTATACGGATTCGCATGTTCATTACACATGTTCTCTGTGTTTGTTCATTATGGCTGTGCTCAGATTCTCCTGAGAAAGGACCTGTGCATCTGTGTGTGTGCACACGTGCATGCAGAATCTGACAGCTCACAGCTTTGTCATACATTTAAGGACATTAATATAATGTTATTAAAAATGCTGAAAGTGAAAGATGGCATGATAATGTTTTGCCAAGTTTGTTTCTAAGTGCAATTCACAGGAGACACAATCCAGGATGAGCAGATGTCTCCAAAAGAAAGAAGATAGGAATGCATTCTATAGATTAAATAGCTAATAGCTGGAAATAACCAAGTCTTGTGCAGGGTGATGGGCAATATTTGCATCTCATATGTTTTAGGTCATTCAAATAGCACGTAAAGGACATAGTGATATTGGAAAACTAGTACATAACATCAGAGTAAGAATAAATGAAAATTAATGAAATTAATATTATTTAATGAGACATATTAAAAACTCCTAAAAGGTGTTGTAGAATAACTTTATCCATATAAAAAAATTATTCTCAACTAAGGTGTCAGAAATGAGAGACTTCTGAGATATCAGATGTTTAAAAAAAAGCCCTAAGTGTTTTTCAGACAGAATTCTAATACTGATTTTCCCATAAGTTCTAAGGCTTTAACACAGCATATAAGTAAAAACCAGGATAGCTGCAAAGACTGTGAATGGGACAACTTAGGGTTCTGCAAGCATTAAAAATTGATCAAACTTTGCTGTCATGGTTTCTTCATCAGGGTACTCATCGTGCAGGTTTCACTTTAGCCTGGGATTAGTCTCAGTGGAGCAAAATGAAGCTGCTCACTTCGGGTTTTTTTTGCATGTGACCTCCCAGACATCTGACCTCTCTCTCTTTTCCTTGTAGTGAATTGTAGCGATGCTGCACCCACCCCCTAAGGAGCTAAACTGCTTCAGCAAAGGCCAGTTTTTAAATAATTAGAAACACGTAAATTAGGAGACCCTGAGGAATACCTACAATCAGCAGTGCTTCTGAGATCATTATTTGTCATCAGTTTATTCTTTGTAGGTTATTTCAGAGATACTTTTCTTTGTAACAATATTCTGTAGATAATCACCTCAGTATATGCTGTTGCTGCAGTTCTGGGGCAAAATAGATCATCTTTGGATGTATAAAGTACAAGGCTTTTGAGTAGAAAGAGGGCTTTCACATCTGAAACTGAAGAAAATAGGTTTCTTTATCACCCTGTCTCTGTAATCTCATCTACCACATCTTAGAGTGATCATGACAAACAAAAGTGCAAATTTTCGTACTACATTTCATGATTGTAAATAATTCTGGTGGCTGCATCAGCCAGTAAATTTAGGAGTCCTTCAAATCGTTTAACAATGGAAATGTCAGAAGATGCTGCTTTGACAGCATCTCTTTTCAGTTATGTTCATAGACATACAAACATTGTTTGGCAGAACTGTACATTTAGCTGACCCCACAGCTCAGGAGCCACACATGTTTACACAAACTCAAGAACTCAAGGCCACCTATGAATTATTTGCAACATTTTATACTTTGTGTCAGAGCAGAAGCACTACTTAAAATATAGATAATAGTTTCAAAATGCTTGTAATAGAATCCTCAGTCTAAAATCTGCCCTGGAGAAGTATTGCTAGGCAGCAGCACGCTCACAACAAGAGATTTTGCCTTCCACACCTTCAGAAAATTTGTACCTAGTTTGTGAAAGGAGCAATATGAAACACTCCCTTGACTTGCATGCAATCATGCCAATCTAAAAAACAGGGTCCCGTTTGTTCTCAAGAGTTCTCCATGATGTTCAAAAAGTACACGTCAGTAATATGTATCTGTACTCTCCTCCTTATGAAGCTGATGTAAACTGTCACCTATAGAGAATGTCAGCACAAATAATACAGCCACTTATGAGAGGGTGACCTACAGGGCATGAGATATAACAATATGGCCTAAAAGGGGAAGCCTCAGCACTATGTTCATGTTGCACTAGAATAAGATAAATAAAAATGAAAATGGCTTATAAACTTTGCTTGGCAAGGATCATTATTAGCACAAAATATACTTAATGTACCTGGAAGGTGTAAAAAAAAAATTAAAACTTCAGAGAAAACTAATGTTCTATTTCTGCAAACATCTCCTCATGTAGATATTCAAGTGGAGCAATTATTGTCTTCAGCGGGATTACTCCCATCCAAACAATTATAAGTAATTTAGTTCTGACAAGATCAGGAACAATAGTGGAAAGATCTCAGATTGCTATGCAGGAAATAAGAAATAATAGAAGCAAATTCAGATAATTATAGCAGCAGCTAGGAAACTGCAGAACAAGATTTAGACACAACAAAACCAACCAAATGCAAAATAGTCTAAATTAGCAAGAATCAGAAAGCCTAGCATCCAAAAAGCCACCAAAGCTTTTAATGAAATATCTGAAAAGTTTTTATATATGCGTATATATCTTAATATGACAACAAAACAGGCTAACATATTGCAGGACTTAAAAATTTGCTGGAGAAAACAAAAAGCTTTCCGTAAGTTTCTTTTATAGTTACTTTGGAGATACCATTCTTGTCAGAAAAAAGACGACAAAAAGGCATGAGTAGTGGAAAAAAACAAAAAGGAGATCTGTTTTATGAGGAGAAATTATGTCTCCTGGTTAGCAGATATCATACATGACTTTTTTGAAGTGATGACTCAGCAGAATATGACCATAATATAAACATCAAGACAACAGATGATTTAGAGTGGTTCAAGTGGATAGAGCTACGAATATTGGTGGGGGGAAGGGGAAAGAGATTATGCAGATTAAAAAGAGCATTTCTGGCACTGAATCATGTAAAACTTTATAAAGATGAAGGTCAAAATCTCTCAACTTCAAGACATTGAGACTAAGTAGGATGAAGATGCAATAAACTGCAGGATGGACATCCTGGTGACTGCCTGGAACTTCACAACACTGCAGTGATTTGTCATGGCAATGGCATAAACCTTACTCACCCTGTCACCATGGCATTAATAATACACTCAGAATAACTTACAGTGTCCATGAGAAATTAAATTGGTGACTTATGTTTTCTGGATTGTAGTCTAATAAAGATAATTTATTCTTTTTTTGTTAGAAATGTGCATTCATCAAGGTCGTAGAAAGAAAAGCTATCAAAAGAACTATATAACTGTATAAAAGATACACTGCAAAAGCAATTTCAAGGAAGTGACATAATGGTGACAGCACTGAGAGAAGTTTTCTCTAAATCTGGGATTTATTATTGCTTCACTGAAACCTAGGACACCCTAGGACACAGTGCAGATCTTAGCAGACACAGCAGGCACATGAAATCATACACAAGTGAAGTTATGTACTAACACTGTACATTCTCTCTTTTTTTTCTTTTTTTTTTCTTNTTTTTTTTTTTTTTTTTTTTTTTTTTTTTTTTTTTTTTTTTTTTTTTCTTTTCTTTTTTTTTCTTTTTTTTATTTTGCTGGTCCTTAAGTCCCTGACACGTTTCTGACTTTTGGAAAAAGCAGAGCTTTCTTAGCTTAACTAATCCGTTATTCCAATCTTGTTTTCTGCTTACACCATTTTTACAGTTTTAGCTCTTTAAGTCACTGGCACTGATGCTCTTTTTCCAGTGTTGGTAATCAGTGGCAATTGGTTACAGCCTCACCAGTGACAGGCAGGCTTACTCTTGGCATAGACCTACCATGGAAAAAATATGAACAATCAAACAAAAAAGGGAATTAAAAAGACCCAAGAGGAGTGGTATGGAAAAAAAGGGTTGATGATGGAAGAGGTGAAGGAAGGACAACAAAGCAGGGAAAGGACCAGAAGTGAATAATGAACAGAGGGAGCCTGGTGGGAGGCTGGAGACCTAGTAAGAGTAACAGAGCTAGACAAAGTACTCTTGAAAGTAAGATAGGATGGGAGTGAATGGGAGATGGTTGAGAAGAAAGTGACATCAAATCCTTTAAGAAGAGTAGAAGACAAATCCATCAGATCAAATTAAACCACAGAAACACGAGCAGTGTAAAATAAACCATAAAGAGAAGCATGAGAGAACAGAGGAAAATGGAGACTAATGAAGTGAAAGCAGAGAAACAAATTCAGATAAAAGGTAAAAAATCTGGCAGTTGTTGGCAGCTATGGCTTTGTTTGCAAAGGTTGCTTGTTCTCTCAACAATGCAGCTATCTTCAGAGCTCACTGATAATTCTTGGTGCTCAGTCAACACCAATCTAGGAAGGCTCAATTAGGTTCTAGCAACTTCAAGATAATTTGGTTTGGGGTATGCTCAATAGTTACCTGTTCAGTAATATTGGCTTCATAGAAGTTGTTCAAGCCCCATAACACTGGCACAGAAAAGCTATTCAGAAAATGTGTCAAAGCAATGAGCTCTCATTAAAAAGAGAAATGTGTTACGTCTGCAGGACAGAATAGGTCTTGCAAATTTACATTAGGAACTGTATGTCTCAACAAACTGTCATATTTCCATACTAAAAGTAGGTTATCAGTGAACTGTGTTCAAGCTGAGGAGCAAAGAATTATGAGATTTGATCTAAGTTTTGTTGAGCAGAAAGACTGTAAACAGTCTAGAAAGTAGAAGAGACCTCAAAACTAGATCAATGTAATGATATGTAGTAATGATATGTAGTAATGATATAAAAATTTGGTTCAATATCAAATAGCATCTCTGTTAAAACTGAGCATCTCTCTCTTTGGTTCAATAGCATCTCTGTTAAAACTCAGTAAGGAATTTCAATAAAATGCATATGTGCTATAAAAACCTGTTAAGTAGTATCACTATAAAACTATCAAATTAAATTATTAATTTGATTATAGTCTATAGTCTAAATATTAAATTTTTAAAAATCAAAATTTTAAAAACCCTCTTCAGAACTGGATTATTTTTTAGAGGTATACATCAACATTAAATACAGTCTTGCCAACTCTTATCTGGATTTGCTGCTGAATATGAGAACTGAAAAGGTTTTTAAATTCAGGAAGAAAATATGAATAGCCCCAAAATTAGAATTATATTACATGCCTCTAAGTATAACTGCTTTTATAACTTTAAGTGCTATTTATCCCTAAAGGTAGAATACTTACAGGTTTTCGAGTTGGGGTAACTTGAACAGAATGGTAAAATTCTGGTTGGACTCGGCTGCTTTTCTTGATTTTCCTTTTTCTTACAGAAGTTTCCTGCTCACTGAGATGGTGAGCTTCCACTATAGGCTGTGTTTCCTCCAGGCGAGGTGCCACACGTCTTCTGGCATGGCGAGGACTTGATCTGAAGCCCTAAAGTAAGAGAAAAAGCAATCATCGTGTTTGACATCTCCCAAAATGGAGCTGTGTAACAACAGCAAAATCACACAGCATCTTAACAACAACTCAAGGTACAGGCATGCTCACCTTAAATTAATAGTGTCCATATATACTGCATGTAACAATAAAGAGATGTTGCCAAGTGCTGTTAATATCACATTTGATTTATATTGTTTAATTATATGTATTATAGACACAGCCAGCAGCAGTAACTCCTGTTGCTTTTCTTTATAAGCTCACGCTTTTAGTTATTTATAACTAAAAAGTTCTAATTTAAATTTTATAATTAAAATTTTCCAGGTTAATTCTTGGCCTCATGAGAAATGGTTTTATGGAGCATGGGCTGAAAACGTGGACTTTTTTCCTGAGAATGAAAGTGAAGAAAAATTGATAGGTGGTAATAATCGTCTCAGAATTATGGGTATATTTGGCCAAATAAATAAACTCAGGAAAAGTTGCCCTTCAGAAATAGTTTTTAGAGGCTTTCTGGGAAAGCCTCTGAGCACCATCCAGAATGGCACATGGCCTTACAGAATTTCATTCCTTTAATGGCAACATGCATAATGCCATCTCTTTATTGCTACCTGCAGAGCACTTACAATGAGCATTCTCTCATTTTACCGAATCCCCTTATGAGCATGCACAAGTCTGACAAGGGCCATTTGTACTGAATACAATGTTGGTTGATATTAAACTTGGCCAGGTTGTAAATGTTCATTCACTTAGTCATATCAGCTTTCAGAACAGGTGAGCCAAACCTGTCCTTAATGACAGTCTGCAGTTTAAGGACTATATTTCTTTTCAAAACCAAGAATAGATGCAACAATTTCTAATTTTCTACTTTCTTTTTTCTTCTAGTAGAATACCTCTACTGAATGCAACAAAGCCAGCATTTTAGAATCAAACTTCTGCAAGGTTAGATTTCAGATAAAACTGCAGAAATCTATGCTGTGAATCTAAATATCCTGAATTCCTGCCAGCAGAAAACTAGTGGGAGCAGTACATTTCCACATAAAACTGCTGTTCTTTTTCTCCACCCTTCCATTAGATTTAGGGTTTTGTTTTGCCTTTTTTTTTTTGTTGCTTTAATTAGGAAATCAGCACAAAAGAGTTATGCTAAAATGCTGTTATGTTGGTAAATTGAAACAACCAAAAGTATATCTCTGTGAAAACTGGATTTCCTCCACTAATGTCCATGAGACTGCAAGGCAAGACAGCAACGGTCTGTCCTGGACACTCAGGCAGACAGACAGACAAACAGCTACCTTCATTATTTAAAGGTATTCCACATTAAGTAAATATACCCTTAAATGGCCAAAAGACACAAACACATATTTACATACACATGCTAGTAATTGCTATAGCTACATATTGCATGCAACAGATGATGTAAAAAGGTTGAAGTGGAAAGCTGAAGTAACTTGCAGGGAACAAGCTTCTACACATGAGCACTGGAGAGGAGGGACAGAAATAGAGCCCAAATCTACTTAGTCAGTCTGGGAGGTTCATGTATGCAGTGCATCAGGGCTGTGAAATATGTATGATGCAAAGGTACAGCCAAAATTTCTTGAATCTTTTTTTGTCATCCCTCCTACTCTAGTGAGGCAATGGAATCATTCAGAATTTAAGGACAGACCTTGACACCCCATGTCTGAATGGAAGCAGGACCCTGCCCATACCAACCAAAGCAAGCAGTACAGTGGAAGCCACTGCAGCCAGCTCACCCGTGCAGATTTAGGAGGATCTCCAAACACTCCAAGACCTAAACCTGAGACTCTGCCACACTACTGCAGCGGGAAAGCTTATTGCCCCATGTTCTCTCTACACTGTGAAATAGCTAACAGATACTTACAGTGTATCATTCAACATGATATTAGGGACTATTTGGGGAAAGAGGGAAAAATACGACTCAGGGATCCTCCTACAACAGGACTTACTGCTCGTGGAAATTTTCTTTTAGAAAAAAAAATGCTAGAGTGCATGGGGGATTATTCCACAGCAAGTGAAAATATTCCTTAAGAGACCAAAACACCCAGCAAATCTATTCCAAGTTCCAAAATCAGAATAGATTTCAGAATATCAGAATAGAATCAGAATAGAATTTTCTAAATGTTAAATGCATTATGGTTTATTTACATGAGGGCCACTGGCCAAAGCCTTGTGATATACCCTGCACTGCTCCCTTGCCACACTCCCATCCCATTAGCTGGATAAAACTCTTCAGGAAAGTATGTTTATGTAACAGAAGAATTTGATAGAAGCTAAGCAGCTCTAAAAGTACTTAGAAACGCATGCCAAATAGGGATTTAAGTATGTGGGTCTGTCTCACCAAGTGGCTTCTCCTCAAAATATGTTTAGGTTTATTGATTATTATGTTTCAATATGAAAAAGTTACCTGTGATTTCCAGAAAAATCTGTTTATAGACAATGTTTCACCTTGATAGTTTCTGTATTTTTTCACTTTTGCTGTTTATTATTAGCAAGAAAATGGGATCTTTATCGCTTTAAGAGCTCATCTGCTTCTGTTTGCTGAGGCTCATTCTTCTCTTGAAGTCATAATCTGCCTGCAGTATCACAAATGGTTGCTGTGAGGAGGATTATAATGTGATAAAGGCAGAGGATCATGATTTCAGGTGGAAAATTAATTCTGTATCTACAAAGATAATGTTACAAGGGCAGAGTCCTCAGACCAAATCCCAAAATGCTTACTCATTCCTGCAATGAGACTTTACCAGAGCAAAGATGCGAATCTAGAAAATTTCAAAATTTGGTAATCAAAAATGAAGACAGGAGTTAAAAGTGATGTAATATATGGAAGCTGCAACTCCTATGCTCAGTGCAAAATTAGGATGCCTGGTGATTCCTTCTAAACAGTTAAATGAACAGAAGCTATTTGTGTCATCTGCTTTATTTATCCCTCAGTTTAGCCCAGAACTAAAAACATCATATTAATCCAGCAATCAAAATAAAAAACATGGAAATCACACAAATATTGGTTTGACAAAGACAGCACTATTTTAGATGTTAAGTCAGTGCTCATAGAAGAGCAGAAAAGTGTTACAAAATGCTCAGGGAAGCACAGTACACTACGTGAGGCCAAATCACTGAGGAAGAGCTGGAGATTTTAAAATCACATGGATATAACAATGTTGCTCTAACACCATTAAGCAATTTGTAGTTTCCAGTGTCATATGAATGCTGTGTCACTGGGCAATGAAAACCTTTTCTTGTTCTTTGCACTGGGAGGGAGTTGCTCATTCCCAGAACCTACAGCCTGACTCATTTTTGTGCCTGTAAAATTCTGAAACAAGGCAAACCAAACAAAACTTCAAACACGTATTTTTAGAAAACCTGTCTTTCAAATACCATAATAGCTGCACAAAGATTTACACTAAAGGAATCTTCCTTAAAGAAACAATTCACATGATAACCAGAACCAGTCTCACGCATATCAGGGGAAGACACAGAGAAGAACTGAACATGGAATTATCTTCCCTGAAAAGGCAGTCATGTGCATCCGTCCAGTTAGTCTGTTGGAATCCAGGAAGAACGATCCTCCTAATCAAACTCTACAGCAAACAGGAATGGAGAGGTGTCTCTGGAGGCTGTTGCAGAGCCAAAGGTTAGCTCACCTGGTCTCAAGGGAGCTTTTCTGTATGAGGAAGCAGGCTGGGGAGATCAGCCTCTTTCAGCTGAAATTCATCCTTTTAAGTCTTCTCTGAATGTTGGGAGGCTTTTTGGTTTGTTTTTTTTTTTTGTTGTTGTTGTTTGGTTGTTTTTTCCTCTGGAATGGGGTGTGATAATATTGAACCTATTCTGTCTATCTTTATACTCAAATCGATGATAAATGTTGCCAGCCTGGCCACTGCATGCCAGAGCACACTGTGTAAAATTACGTTCAGAGTAAGGTGTTCTGTGAAAAAATATCTTCTCCGGCCAAATTTTAACTTCATATCTCTGATTCAGTGACCAGTTTCTTGTCTATAGAAACACATGTGGGTTTGCTCTGACCAAAGTTCAGCAGACATCCCTTCCCTGGGTTGCCCTTTGAGCCACCAAAGCCAGCAGGCCAGATGTACCACTCCCTCACAGCACCTATTTCTCTCCATTGGCCATACCCAGAGTCCAGACTGACCACTGCACTCACAGACATCCATACTGTGAGTATCCAAATTAAATAGGATAGATCAGACCCATGGTGACTAGGTTTTGGTCTGCCTTCAATATGGTATTCATCATTCTACATTTTATCATCAGACTTCCTTATATTTTTCTCCTTCTACATGAAATTATTCTAGTCTCTTCCGTCACTTGTTTTTTCCTGTGAGAGCTTCACATTTCCTCATTCACGGATATCACTCTTGATGGATCCCCATAATTCAGTACAGCACTCTTATAAATTTCTATTACTGATATATATAACAGTAGCACATGTTTTTCTGTTCTGTTTAAACATTTCCCTTCCCATCTTCTTTCAAATGAGGCTACACATCTGAAAGTAGTCCTTACTGAACTGTTAAAAATCATTCAAAAGGCCCTTTCTGAAGATCATGAACCTAAAAATTAAGAATGTGGCTAAAGACCTCTCTGTAATATACTCAGCCTTGCATTTCTTGACAACGTCATGTGTATTTATTTGCTCCATTTCTTCAATATGGTCTGGTATTTGATAACCAAATATGTTATACTCTGCTATCCTTGTTGTGGTTTTTTGCTTATTCTCATTCCTAATCCATTCATCATAAAAAACAGGAATTTGAAATTTCCTAAAAAACTTGTCTAGCTTTTGCTTTTATTTAAATTTACAGATAAGAACATTTTGAATAATGCATTGAACCTTTTTCTTTCACTTAGTTTTCCTGTATTTATTTTTACTTCTTTGTCTGATACTTTATTAATAACAGATGAATGCATCAGTGCTACCCCATGTGTGCATTATTGCTTTAGTGATATAAATCTCTGACTCCTCCATTCTTTCAATGTACAATTGTATTAATTTACCAGATCCTTCTCCTCTCCATTCTAATTTCTACTAGCCTACTGTCTTCATCATACGTTATCTCTATTTTTATGCTTGATAAGAAGCCATATTTAGTTTTCATTTTTTCCAGTGTATTTTATGTAGAATATATTGTTTGTCGGAATTCTGATCTTGGAACCCAACCTTTCCAGCCAGTATGGGTTTTTGGAGTCAGTAAGCATTAACATCAATAGAGGTAAAAGTGCATCATCTGATGTCCAGCTGAAGTCAACAGAAATCTTCACATTAAATTCAGTGGGCACTGGACTGCAGCCCAGTTTACCTCCTGGCAGAACTTCAGTAAATCACAGAGAAAGTGCTAGCTAGCATCAGGCCACAATTCAGTGACAGCAGAACTCAAGTGTGTGTGCAAAGGCTTTTACAGACATTAGAGTAATTCCTGTAGATTAAGGTGTGCTAATAAATATCAAAGACAAAAGAAGCTTAGATACGATATCCAGCCTTGTGTTCTTGCTTTTAAGGTTTCTGACAGTGGTTGTATGTGCATGAGAATTGTCCTCTCTTACCACTGTCAACTAATGGCCTAAGAAACAGTCTTCAAATTGTCAGTTACCACATGTTTAATGCTTGAAAACTTTCATGTCTACGCAATCCACAACACCTTAGGGCCTGCAGACATTAGTATGCGTAGCACCAAACCCATCTTGAGATGCTGGCATTCTCAACTGTTCTACAGACAGGCTGAAATACAATTAAATCCTGTAGTTGGAGTACCTACTTCAACTAAAATGGCAGGTTTAATTAAATAACTTCATTGTATCAAATTCCCCTGCAAAATGAAAGAGGAAACATTCGAGATTCTTTCTGCTACATAGAAAAACATATATATATGCATATATCTATGCATCTGAATTGTAAGAACAGTTCTAAAAGTGGCAAAGATTACATTATTTCCCTCCTTCCTCTTCCATAGAGATTTCCATCCCAAATATCATCATCTTACAAAGAACCAAAGAAAACCCCACAACATTTATTTAACTGCAAATTCTGCAAGTTCCACCCAAAATCCAAGACTCAAGTAAAGTTCTCCAATATATTTATAGTAAAGATTGCTAAGTAATATAACATGTAAATTTTCTATCACAGGAAAATTACCTACACTCACTGAGTGCATTAGTTCACTAACACCCAAGGAGGATGCAACTGCATTTGTTTTATTTTGATTCTATCAGAACTAAAAAAATAGACTGCAGTCCTTTTTTTGTGTGGTTCTTTTAATTATTTCTTTTAATCTTACAAAGGGTTATTTCTATAAAGATCTAAATCAGGATTTACAACATAAAATATAAGATTTTACATTCCATTTCTCATTCCACTCCCTCATTAGCAAGCTTTCACTGATGCTGCTTTGCATGCCTTATGTTTATTTTAGGAGATATTATTCTTATCTTATAAAATCTAAACTCTAAGCAGTGCTGGAACCATTTCTCAGATATTGAAGACTGTGATTCGGCACATGCAATATTCCAAGATAAGTCCACACGTTCAAAGGCATTTAAAGGAATTGCTTTTTACATAACCTGAACAAGATTACTTTCCCAGCTGAATTCATGAAATAGAACATCAGTAATCTGCTAGTTCCTAAGCAGGCCCCCCATGTAAATACATAGGAGCCCTTGTATTTAGGTATTTAGGAGCCCCTAGGTTTAGGTGTGAATTTAGAATACAGTGTCTAATAACCAATGCTATATTACACTGCTGTTTAACATGACATGTTTGTTTTTTCCTGTCATAAGGTCAGGATTCCTACAAAAGCATAGGTAAGTCATAACACCAGGAAAATCAGATGATCTGCAAGCAAATAGCCAAACGGCACACCCAGTCATGCCTCAAGATACCCTTTAAATACTCTTTCCTGTCTAAAGCTATAAGCCACAGAGGCTGGCCTGTTCTCCACACCACCCTATCTTTGACAAGAAGGCTTGCAGCTCTCTACAGCAGCTTTGCAATGGCTTGTCCCAGTTCCTTCTCTGTCACCTCCAGGCACTGCAAGCCTACCTAGGAAGGGAACTATTATTTAAGAACAAAAAAAAAATCAGTGTACTGCTTGATCAGTGGTCTGCAAGGAAAGGTTTAATTTAAAATATACTAGCATATTCCCCTAGCATGTCCCCCTTTCCAGCCCTGCTTCCTCCTTTTTCCATCTCACCATGTCATCTTGGGCAGTGTCCAGTATATATCAAGGATCTGCCAGAAAGGAATTAGCTTTAAATATTAAAAATACAGTAAGAAGCTGAATAAGAAATAGCAGAGATTGCTAAACCGTACCAGTGCTGCCAAACATCTAATACAAAGAGATTACTCTGTTCTGTCCAGTGTGCTTGTTTGAAACACAAACTGGTAAGAATTTACCCTGCCACAGCATGTGTCTGTACGTTTTCAGTTATAAAATAGATGCATAATTGCTGAGAGACTTAGCAGGAATATATTATAAAAATATACCTAGGCTAGAATTCAGGTATCTATTAAGATAACTAGATTCAGATACCAACAACATACCTGAACAAACCTTGCTTCCTGTTAGCACGAATAAAAAATTTAGTTGACACATTCAATGAGGCTTGAAGAACCATTCAGCACATCCTGAAGCAGACACCAGCACTAGGTCAGCTGAGTAGCTCTATAGACCATAATCTGTAGATGCCTACAGTGAGCTTATTGGGCTGCATAATGGGATGCTGTTTTCACAAATCCACTTTCCCACTCCTACTTCACATGAAGGAAGGTAGTGGTATCAGAGAAAGCAAGAGAATGACGGCTCAACTTGGTTGTATCATTTTGTTCTTTCTAGAACAAGGAAGAAGGATGAATAGAATACCTTAGCCCGACAGGATTATGTATGTCAGTATAATTTGTGCTGTCAATTTATATAACCATCAATTAAGCCTGTAGGATCTGTGTTTCACTTCCAGTCTGCTCTGCTACCTACCCTGAAGCCGAGTGCCATATTTAAACAGCTGAGTGGACAGGGGAGATAAGGACATTGGCACAACTCACAAGAATTGTCTTTGCCCGAACACCAAGAGCAGTTAGTTTCTGTAGCTGATGCAGTGTTTTCACACTTCAGCCACAACTCATGTTTCATTCCCACTGATGAGTCAGGAACAGCAAAGCTCTGACTCTCCTTGATGCAAGGGAGTAGGGCAGAGGGGAGCCCAGCAGGGCTCAGACACTTCAGGCACAAGTATCCAGATAAGAAGAACCCAGGCTCACTGGTGAACCGGAAGCACAAGGAATAAGCTCAAAACCAAGGCAGTTTTGCTAACATTAGGCCAATATCAGCTGTCTCCACTGTGAGGCTGGCATGCTAAAGCATCTCTGCCACACACTGCTGAGTCCTTGCCCCAGGAGGCTGGAGGAGTCCACGTGCCCACTCTCCAGAGCCTAAGACCCTCCAGGTTGCAGAGCACATGGAGCAGGGTGAGCAGCTCCAGCTCTGGCTGGGATCCTCTCATGTCTGACACAGCCAGGCCCAAAAAAGCCAGCTCAGCTGAATCACATCCTACATGAAAACATCAAGGTGACTTCGTCCTGTGCTCTGCACAGTCTTCCACAGCGCATCAAAGGTGCCTCTACTTAAAACAGTCTGGGAATGGAAGACTGTGAGTGAGGTTTCCATGCCCAAAGAAAACACACATAACAGCCCTGGAGCAGCCACAACCCCAAGGTAGTACCTGTTCATGTGGTGCTTTCTTACATTGAATACCCTCAGTCTAAGGAGCTGAGCTGTTTCTGAAGGAGCATCCACAGCCTGATCTGTCAGCCTTATAATCTAACTACAGTAACTGACAAATCAGTGCAGATGATGAACCTTTTCTGAGCAGTGTGTGATCTATGAAGCCCTGCATGATCCCTTCTGTCTGTGTAAGAGCACTTTCTACAGGAGATGTGGTAATAAATGTGTCACTGCAAGTATGACCTCAGCTATTTTAACTGATGGTTTCAATCTGAGGTTTGTTTAGGGCAAAAGACAGTAGCTAGAAGCTCCCATTCTGTACATGTGTACAATGTGTCTGTTAACAGGTGGATGGCCACAAGCCGAGCTCCTCCTGCATCCCCTGGAAACCAGGGTTCTGCTTGTGTGTACAGGAAATGTGCACTTAAATGGCACACAGCACAACTGAACTGCAGCTCCTCTAAAACCCACATCTCCAGATACTGAGAAACATGGATATACAAATACTTTCATGAGAGCCATGAGGTTGTTGGCATAACTGTGTATCAATGAGAAACTAAAGAGTAAGAAGGACTTCTATGAGCTAGTGTATCTGTATGCAGTGGTTTTCCTGGTCCTGCTAGAGAACCATGAGGATGTGTTCACTTATAAAGCAGGTGCCAGGACCACGCCTGACCACTGATGTGGACTATAACACAATGTCAGTAGATTTTTAGGTGATTGATGGAGCTCAGAGGTTATTCCCTCAGCATTTCAAAACTCTGCAGACCATCAGAAGCCAGAGCAGAGATATAGACAACCAGAAGGCTATATAAATACATCAGGCATTTGTACACTACATTGTAGTACAGAGTAAAAGTACCCAGGTTAACTTCTCTGGAGGTAGTTTAGCTCAGCACTCAGCAGTCTGGCTACAACAAAGAGACAATTGCCATATATTTTGTGATACAATTGCCAGACACTCTGTTCCTCAGCACAGACCGATGCTTGTGGGCTATCTAAAGACAGCACTGCTGTGACTATAGCTGACAAAGAGTGATGGACAGATGACACACAGTAAACCAAATCTCAGTGATACCTAGTTTGCCATGTGACAGCTCAGTGTGGCATACTCTGTCTGGGCCACATTATTGGATATGTTATGAAAAATGGACAGAAGGATTTGTCCTTATACAGTGTGACCTGTATTTATAGCTCTCCATTCATTGCTATATGTAAGTGCTCTCATACATCTAAGAAAACAATATATTTTTTCTCTGATTTATTTTCCTTTGAACCTGTTTCTTAACTCTAAGAGAGCTAATGGAAAAATAGTTTAAACATCCTGAGGGAAAAATCATGTCAAACACAAAGGTAAAGTATTTTCAGGCTGATTCAGCTCTGTAAAGACAATGAAACATCCTTTCAATAGGTGAATGAATGTATTTTTCTGGCTAGTCCTGCACATTTGTGGTGCTCCTTGGATGCACTCCCTCCAATCAAACAGAAGACTTAAATTCAGCTTGGAGGCTCTGTTGATTTCTCCTTTCACTGGAGCTGTACATATCTGGAGCAGTTTATGAATAACTGCAATGCTCAGGATGAATTATGGTGCAACTCTTCAAAGACTCTTCATTGTTGTTTTGTAAGATAACTAGAATTGTATTTTTAGGCAACTCTCTCGCAATCAGCCCCAGAAGGGGCATGATTATGGCAAAGGTATACTCTGGGATAAGTTTATGAACAATTTTCTGGGCATCTGTATTGAGAAAGTAATATACACATTTCCCAGAGATTGTTGTACTATAGTTTTGCATCCATTGTACCATAATGGATGAATTAGAAGACCCATTTGCTCTTAAAAAATGTCATCAGTCTTCGATGAACTGTTTCACTACCAGTCTAGTCACAAAAATACAGAATCACAAAATCACAAGGTTGGAAGAGACCTTCAAGATCATGGAGTCTAACCCATGACCCAACACTTTAACTAGACCATGGCACCAAGTCCAATCTTTTTTTTAAACACATCCAGGGATGGTGACTCCACCTCTCTGGGCAGACAATTCCAGTACTTTATCACTCTTTCCATAAAAAACTTTTTCCTAATATCCAACCTATATTTCCCTTGGCACAGCTTGAGACTGTGTTCTCTGGTTCTGACAGCTGCTGCCTGGTGAAAGAGACCAACCCCCACCTGACTACAGCCACCTTTCAGGGAGTTGTAGGGAGTGATAAGGTCCGAGTCTCCTTTTCTCCAGGCTAAACAACCCCAGCTCCCTCAGCTGTTCCTCACAGGGTTTGTGTTCCAAGCCCCTCACCAGCCTTGTTGCCTCCTCCGGATGTGCTCAAGCATCTTAATGTCCTTCCTAAACTGAGGGGACAGAACTGGACACAGCACTCAAGGTGTGACCTCACCAGTGCCAGGTACAGAGGAAGAATGACCTCCCTGCTCCTGCTGGCCACACCATTCCTGATCCAGGCCAGGGGCCATTGGCCTTCTTGGCCACCAGGGCACACAGCTGGCTCATGTTCAGTCGGCTGTTGACCAGAACCCCCAGGTCCCTTTCTGCCTGGGCACTGTCCAGCCACACCATCCCCATCCTGTAACACTGAAGGGGGTTATTGTGGCCAAAATGCAGGACTTGGTACTTGGATTTATTAAACTTCATCCCATTGGAGTCTGCCCACGCATCCGACCATTCCAGGTCTCTCTGCAGAGCCCTCCTACCTTCCAACAGATAGACACACACTCCTAGCTGAGCGTCATCTGCAAATTTCCTGATGAAAGACTCAATACCCTCATCCATGCCATCAAATATTGAACAAGACCGGATATACACAACCTTGTAGTAACTGTTCAGTGTACTAAAATGAAAATGTGGGGTCTGCAAAACTCAAATCACCTCATGTTATTCCTTTGCTACAGACATGGTTAACACACACTGCCAGCCCTTCCAGAGAGTCTTTTCATGAAGTGTCAACTCCTATCTGTCTTACTGGTGAGTTTAGTCCCACCTGGGGTTAAGTGAAGTCAGAATTTACAGTGGACAGTAAAACTTGCACTGATTTTTTCCTAGTCGTTTTAGACCTGTAGGTCCCAGTGGAAGCATTCAGCGGAAACCTGCCCAAAATATGTGAGTCAAAATTTAAAAAAATACAAAGTGATACCATGTTGCTCGTGACTACCCACTGACACAGATACCTTTAGTTCCTGAGGTCATAGTATCTCTAACATGGACGGTAAGAGAAAGGAAAACTGTGAAGCTCAGAGAAAATTTCAGGCAAAAGGTTTATAAATCTGGTCATTTTTCCTCAATGATATGAAAACTGTTGCTTTAGCAATTAGCACAATTACCCTTTCACAATCTCATAAACCCAACCATTTATAGAACCTGAATGACAACCTTCCCTTTCAACAGTTCTCACCACCAATCAAAAGGCATTAAGAATTATACCATTCAGATTAATTTCTTCCAGCCTAAGGGCTAGAAGCTTACTTCCCTTTTAATTGAAAGGTAAAAATCTCACATAATCCAATGACTCCAGGGGCTTCAACTATGAGGAAAACTAATTCAGAAAGAAATTTAAATCACAAGAAGTGGCAACACAAACACATTAAGCTTTTAAATTGAAAGCTACAGGACTTTCAGACCTCTTTCTAAAGCATAAAATGGTAAACATTGAAATGTATCAAGCCCACAAAGTACTCAGAGAAAATTCCTCTACTCCATGAAAAAGACAACTTCTATAAAGAACACGAGAAGAATGAAATTAGTGAATCATTGATAGCCTTTACATTTTTCAATAATCATTTTAATATTATTAATAATAATAATGAAAAGGCCCAACAATGGATCATGGTCCCTACTTTGGTAAAACTCTCACTGAGTTATATTGTTATTTTGGTGTGGTTTTGGTTCAGCACAGACATTTCATTCTACAACTAATTCTCAAAATAAAGACAGACTAGTGCAAACAACTACATCAAAGTCTGATGTGTCATGTAGCAATGAATATTTCTGTTGGAAATTTACTTGTTTTCTTTTTAAAGCAGTGGCATATCTAGGTCTTCCTGAGATTAGGACATTAACTATTCTGAGTGTGACTTTGCGACTTCATGAAATTTCTATAGTACCTGGGGAATGGAAGAATCTTAAGAGCAGTTATAGTCATAATGAACCTGAGGACTGCAAATAAAAATAAATTAAAAATTTGGCCTGACAAACTTCAGATGGTAGCAAGTGTTAATGAGGAGGTGGAGACATCATTGTATTATCTCAATAAACTTTCATATATTCCTGGTTAATTCTTTTTGTTATTAAGCACCTCTAACAAAGACCGACTTTAACCTACTTTATATTCATAACGATTCATGCAAATTTACCTCCTTTTGAGGCAGGGGGTCAAGTGTTTAAGTTCATTCTATAATAAGCAATATCTGCATAGACTTTTGATGTATAATAATGAGGCATGTTTTGCAGAGACACTAAAAATCAAGACCCACAAAAATGAACTATTAGTGGATTCAATTCACCAGTGGCATATAAAATTCAAAGCAGAAGGGCTGAAAAGGATCATAAATATACTTTCAAATTTTGTATCTACCCTCACATAGTATGCAGTCTTATTTTTTATTGTGTGGCTCAGTATTAAAGGAAAAGGATTCAATAATTCTTACTGTATATAGACAATGAAGGCACGCACCATGAGAGCTGTGGTTTTGGCAAAGAATATCAACATAAATTTGCACATATCTATTTTTCCCAAATATAAGGCTTTCCTGGCAGGCAGTCAATCATGCAGGAATTGCCAACTCTCTGTAGATAGGGCAATTATAATTCTCTGTACACTGCTGCTAGACCACCTGCACGTTCACATGTGATGGAAGTCAGATTTGAACTCAGCTCTCAGGAGATGAATGCCAACCCACTGCTATTTACTATCAGCCTATTTCTTCATCATCTTTTATTATAATTAAGAAACACTATTTATAACTACACCTGACAAACAACTAAGTGTGGTGGAAGCTAGCAGATGTACCTTGTGCTATAAAACTTGGAGCTGAGATATTACATTAATTTTGGGTGTGGGGGGAATTATGCAAAGCCCATATTTTCATGTATCATGCTTTGCTTTCACCAACATTGTATTGCAGTTGGAAGTGCATAAGGTTTTGTGATGACATAGATAGAGAATGTCAAATTCTGCTTCAAGATAATGTTTCCAATATTTTTATTGGAAGTATGCCATAGCTTTTTCATTAATTAATTCCATTAGATTCATTAAAATAATGTTTTACTTGAAAAAATACTGGAAAATGAAAATTTAATGATGTAAAATGAGTCATCATTTCTCTAACAAAAGTCTCATCAGATAATGAAGGGGAGAACAGTTCTACCACTTATTAAAAAGAGCAGTTTAGACCACTAGTTGAAGTATTAATCCATCTAAATAAAATACAGAAAATTATGAAAGAATATAACAGCGACTCTAGCATGTTTCACTAAATGGAATCTTCTAGGAAATATTTTAAATTTGTCTAGTTCTGACTGTATGATAAACAAATAACCACATGCTGAAGCAATAAAAATAAATTACTCTGCCAACTTCCCCCTGAAGTGTCACCATACAGGATGGCACGTATTTCAAAACATTAAACTTCATCTCCATCTAGTCTCAGAACTGAGTGAATTTTACATGGAAAACAAGCATTTCATATTGGACAAACTAAATAGTGAAAAAATATTTTGATTTCTAGAGGTACACATTTGTTCACTTTACTGAAGCACTGGTGAACAACAAACTCAGAGTTTTCATGGTTTAAAGATAGGACACTCCCTATGGCATCTTCTTTTTGTGATAGGGTGTACAAATTTCAAAATAGTTAAGAATTTAAAACTAACTGCCAATATGAACTATGCTGCAAAAATGTATCCCATGCACACTTTTGAAAACGTTAGTCATAATTGGATAATTTTCACACCCACAGCGGGGTAAAGGAAAATGCAAATAATTTAAAACAAAATATCACTTGAGTGCAAAGCTGTCTCTCAAGGCTTTCAGAATAATAGGCAGTGGGATGAAGATATGCCTTAAATCAATAGCAGGAAACCAGGCAAGAGAAATATCTAGACAGGAGCTCTATGGGGCAGCATGGAAACATAGTGGGTACTAAAACAAATATTATTTTTCATATTTTCCCAGCAATTATGCTTCTCATTCAGAATCCCTAGGAAGTGACTGGGGTTTGTGTTATACTTTCAGCACTAGCATGTAAGAGTTTTGGTTCCGCTGACCTCGGAATACACTGAGTCACACACTGAGCTGCCTGCCAAGCAGGCTTGTAGTCTGGATCCTTCTGGGATCTCCCGCGGCAACATCCAAGCCAAGCAGGCAACTTCCCTGACAAGGAGCAGGGCGCAGGTCAGGGCTGTGGGCAAAGCAAGCGAGCAGAGGCTCTGCAGTCACAAACCCGACCAGCTCTGCACGCATTTACAGCGAGGTCAATAACTGGGCTCAGGGCTGCTTTTGGACACAGGGAGGTCTGGCACGTACAGCAAGCACAGCTTTTCTCCAAGTAACCAATTCCTTTGGGAATGACACATATCGGCTGGCCGGTTAGGGTAACACAGATGAAGAGCTCGTTTTGTGTTGGGAAGCGAAAAAACCAAACCAAGAAATGAAAGAGGACACTATGTCTTTCATGCAAAATGAAAAGTTCGCTGTATGATTTCATTAACAAAAGACCACGACAACACGTACTCGGGTAAAGAGAACAACTTCTGACCTTGAAATTGCGTGCTAAATAAATTACCTCAGAGCGAAAGTGATGAGTTCTCATGACAGCATCTGGAAGAGAATAAGAAAGACACACAGGCTCCACCAGCTGCACCTCGCATTTCTCCCCGGCTAACGGGCTCACCCCGCCACTCGCCCTTTGGCGCACGCTCCGGGACGGCTCTGGCCCTCCAGGCACAGCCGGCAGCTCCGCCCGGCATTTATATTTAATTCATCGGGAAGAAGTTCGGCATAAAGTTCTGCTGCGCTTTGACAGACCGGGGAGGGCTGGAGGGTTTCCCAGCCTCTCACTCTTCTCCCTCTAGCCGAGGTTTCGCTGAGGGATGGGTGGAGACAAGGCTGCCGCAGTCCTGGGCTCGGCTTGAATTTTCTTTAAAGCCTCTGCCCGGCTAAACCGTGCCACGGCGGCCCTCCGCCGGCAGAAACCTGGGGATGGGCCGGGGAGCCCCCTCGCCGCCCTCAGGGACCGGCAGCGTCTCTTACCTCGGCTCCTTGAGCGACCTGAAAAGACGGATTTGATGGGATGCCTCCCTTTCTGGAGCCTGCGGTGCCAGCAGCAGAAGAATAAAATCGTGGCAATGGTCCCCAGCAGCAGCAGGAGCAAGAAGAGGGCGCACTGGATGCTGTAGGGTCTCAGCAGGACCAGGAAAGCCGCGGCAATCATGGCTCAAGCGCCCGGCTGCCCCTGTGCGTGCGCGGGTCTGCGGCGAGCGGCGAGGGGCCGGGCAGCGCCGGGCAGCCTCTCCCCCCGGCAGCGGGGCGGGCATCGCCGCCGGCACCGCGCTGCTGGAGCCGGNGGAGAAAGAAGGGGAAGGTGCAGCCGGTGTTGGGAGAGAGGAAGGAGCGGTGCATCCCGCCGCCGAGGGGACTCGGCCGGTGACATCACCGCTGGAGCTGCTGAGAGAGTCGGAAAATGGCTACTGCGAGGTACGGCGGGGCCCCCCGGGGGNGGGGGAAAAAAGGGGCGCGGGGTGTCGGCAGCGGCGAGCGCCAGCGCAGGTCCGTGGGGGAAGGAAGGGGTCTGTGGCGTACTCTGCACCCCAGGCGTCGGTCGAGGCCGGTTTCGTGGCGGCGGAAGGGATTGGGATGAGATATAATGAAATAATGAGATCCATCCTGCCAAGGTGACCAGGGCCCTCGCAGTCTCGCGCGGTGCTGCCCCGTGTCCCCGATGCCGGCATCGAGCCGGCAGCCGGTGCGGGCGGGACGGGGCAGTGTGTGCGCTGTGCACAGCGGGGCTGTGAGAGCAGCACCTGCAGGGACCCTGGCACTGCAGGAAACTGCAACCACTGCGCTGTCGCCAATGTCAGCTCCGTGCCCTTCGCTCGCCGCCGGGCCGCAGCTGGTGCAGCATCACAATCCTGCCGCGTGCAGGTCGCTAGTGCAGATGATAACAAGAGTTCACCTATGTTGTAGTTATTACTGTGATAGTCCAGACTTTCAAAGACTGTTTCAGAGGTGTTTGAAAATGCAGTTCTAAGCTCCCTCCCAGACACGTAGGAAAAAAAAATCACTTGCTGAAAATATAGCCAGGTACCATTTTTACCATGCAATATTGCATTTACTCACGTCACTGGGGGAAAAGGTTCATTCAAGGCAAACTCGTGCTTTTCATGCATCTTTGATGCCCCCACATAAAATTGAAGAACATTTCCAAAACTTAATAGAAATAATTAAAATCTCTGTGTAAATATTGGAGAAACATTGAAATGTTACTGCTCTATATGACTGACATGAAGCTACAGAAAAGCATATGTGTAAATTTAAGTTAAATTTAAAATATGCAAGCTGGAAAGACAGAGAAGGAAATGCGTCTATGGTAGCTTAAATAAGAACAGGAAAAATAATCTCTAGATTAGTAAAATTAATTTATCGCTGGGCTAATAACATTGTAACACTTTACTGTACCCTTAAGGTTATGGAAATCTGTTATCATTGAAGGATGCTCATGATAGCAGGGGGTTTAAGTAAAAAGAGAAAAAAAAATTGTTTTTAGGTCTATAATAATTTATTCCAAGAATTTTGTATCATTTCATGCTAAACACCAACAGAGTGAGCCAAAATAATCTGTCCTATTACTTTGTAAAATAGAAAGTTGCTACATCGCAGCCATGGATTCGAAGCTTTCCCTCACTGCCTAGAAACTGCCAAATGCTGTAAGGTTGTGTTGCATCATGTGGTGCAATATTGAAATCTTTCCTAATACCGCAGTACACTGCAGTAGAATGGTTTTGATGCAGATTACCTGGAGATTATTCAAAGGGTCCTCGTTACCTCACTGAAACATGAAGCAAATTGGTGTGATCCTCCTGGCATCATGCTGCAGTGCCACGCTGCAGGATATTGCAGGAGCAGGAAACTTTTCGACACCTTCAGCTCTGCGCTGATGTATTGTTTCAGGGTGGGATGATGGAGCAAAAGTAGCACGGCAGTGACTGCACGGTAAATCACGGAGAACTGAGGGGGAAGGGTTCTTCTCACATTGTTCTCGGGTAACAGTGCATAGAAATCATCTGACAGACAAATCTCTAGTGAAAGCTTTTTAGTTTAAGGCTTACAGCTTTTCTCTTCTGAGAGTTAGAGCTCACTGGTGTCTTGAGGATAATGTTTATCAAAAATGATACAATAAATTTCGTGACAGCTGCTCATTTTTTTTCCAAATGCAAAAGAGGGTACAGTTTAGTACAAGAAATGCTGACATCCATGATTTTTCAGAGAGCTGCTGCTCCAGGCTTTGAGTCAACTATCTTACATGTATACCAAATTGCTGCTCAAACTTTCTTCACATTCATTACTGCTCTGTGCTTGTTAAATACTGCAGGGTATGGTAGTGTGGTTAAAATATTACTTCCATGGTGAATAAAGTTTAAATTGCTGAAGTTACTACATATTAAAAATAAGCAAATTATGTGTGGGTAGATTTTTTCCCCCAAAATAGTAATAAAGAGAATTTAAGGTAAGTTTTATATGTACCACACTTTTAATCTAAGATTCTTTACAGAATGTTTTTTCGGGGACTTTTCCTAAATCTTAAGGATGATAAACAGAGAAGACTAAAGAAATGAAGAGAGAAGGTTAAAATAAAGCCTCTCATCTGAGATTTGACCTCAGAAGGGAAATCCCGGAGGTGAAGGCATTGCAGAGAAGAAGTAAAAGAAGGTAACAAAATCTTGAGACTAACTGATTACAGGGAGTGGAGTGGGAGGGGAGGTCAGAAGTTGTTGAGAAGTGAAATTAAGTGTTTTGTAATCTAAGAAGGCAGTTATTGATTCTGCAATAAGTAAGGGGTCCTGCTGCCATTTCAGAGTGCACATAGTGTGAGTGCACTTTTGCAGAGTTGTGGGCAGATGGGATGTAGGGTCCTGCAGATGCTTGCTTTGATGGGGACCACAGGCAAACAGAGCAGTGACAAAGTCACTGGCACAACTGAAGCTTTTGATGGCAGCAAGGGAAGCAGCTTTTCACCTGAGCAATGCTGAGGGATGACGTGGTGATAATTACTTGGGCAGAGGGATGAAAAAGGAAAGTTCTGCTTCAGAGAACCCACAGAGAAGAGGTGACCAGCAAATGTTTGGAAGTGGAAAGGCACAGGAGGATGTTTCTGTGGTTACAGGTTACTCTTGAATGCAGTTCACCTATTTTCCCAAGTTAAGTGAGGTAGGGAAACAACATGGAAATTGTGTCAAACTGCAGTTTAATGTAAGAGTTGAACAGGTAACGTGCTGTAGCAGCAGCAGCTCTCCTGCAGGGAGACAAGGCAGTGTTGACCTCAAATATTCTTTCAGCCAGTCTCTCATGATAGCCTGTTCTGACTTAGCAGTCTTGCCCAGCAAGGCTGAAGGAGGAGATGCTTTCTTCCCTTACTTTGTCATGCTGCAGAACTGCAACAGTCTCTGGGCTAGTGCATATTCCTTGATAATTTAGGTGATGTTCAGCCACACATTTTAAAAGAAACTAAAAATTTTAGCTGAGTGCCATAGGTTAGGCTGACAGGCAAAAAAATGGCAAAAAGAAAATGTGATGGCATGTTGAGTGGAGAAACCATGTCTGCAGAGGTGTGCTGATCTCCCTCAGTGTGAGCCATGGGATTCAAGGGCATTCCACCTCTCTGCTCCTGCAGACTGAGGCCCTGTGGACTTCATTGTGCAGCTGTAACATTCCCTGTATCAGTGAGTTGAGGGAAAAAAGTCACATGCTCTATCTGGTGATGTGGACATAAGAATATGAAATTATGCATTAAATAATTTCAGAAGAGTAGCTGAGTGAGTGAAAGGGTAAGATCATCTCTTTTCACTGATATGTAGGTATGCTTTGAGGATTGTGCTTGTACTAATTATATATAATTGAGTAAAATATTCTGCCTAAATGGCTACTTAACAGGTTAGAAGGTTTCTCTAATAATCTAATACTTTCTAACAAAATATTTGTGTTTTTCCTCATCAAACAAGAACCAAAGAAAATACAGTCAAAACCAAAGAGGCAAGCAAAAAAAATACAGAAGACATCATAGTATCTGAGTGTTATCAACTTCTTTTGATGAAATAATTAACTTTTCCCCTTGATATTCTACTTACATGATGCATCAGTGCTACCCTAGCAGCTCAAACATAGCATAGGAAATGTTGTGAGAGTTTCTGGTAGATGATTAAACCTTATAAAACACTTTCTGGCTTGATATAGGCAACATATTGAAAAGAAATCTCTTACATGAAATTATATGTTCTAAATTCAGCAAGGTTATTACAAATCTTCATTCTGCAAAACTTGCTAAATTGTTTACTCCATACAGTGCTTTGTATGGTGAAAGGTACACTAGCATTAGGTAATTCTCACAATATCTTTGAAATTAGGTAAATGTGTATTATTATTTCAGATTCATTGAAAAGAAAAGGTGAACTATAAATGTAAAGCTTGTATGATTTACCCAAGACCAAGCTCTGTGATTCCAGTGCTACAGACTAAAGCCCTCCATGGCCGGAACATTTTGCCTTCTGCAGGTGTCATAGGTGACCATGTAAAACCAAATTCTTGTCAGCTTTATATATGTAGAGGTTATTGTCCTTATTTTGCGGGTTTGTCAGCTCAAACAACTTGTATATTTAAATTCCCTCTGTTTATTAGACTGAACATAAATGGAGAATGAGCCATACAGTTGTACACTCATGGCTTACAGTGTTGCTGGAAAAATGCTAGCAGGAATCCTGTGGGCATAAATTGACTTTGTAGACAGAGAGGCTGTTCTTGAGCCTAGATGGAAATATACTGCTGAAGCTCCTCTGGCACTTTCTTTTTTTTTATTACAGCAGCAGTATGCCCCTTTGTCCTTGGCTGAAATTTGCCCTGTATTTATTTTTGGCAGTGTTTAGAGTAGCAGTTGTCAATCTGTATGTGGCCTTACATCCCAGAGGGAATTGCACTTCATTAGTATTTTAACTATATAATTGAAAATTGTTTAAGGATTGTTTCAGACTGATATACAATACTGGTTGTTCCACGATTGTTTCAGACTGATATACAACACTGGTTGTTCCACTATTATAGTACTTTATAAAGTTAGGTTGAACTGCATACAGTAAAAAGACATTTAATTTTACAGGAGGGGAAAAAATAGCTCTAGTAAGTTTTGAGGGTTTCATCCTTGCAGGGAAGATGCATTGCTGTCAATTCTCTTAAGTGCGTGCAGAATTACTCTTAGTTGAAGTAATATTCCCTGAAGTAAGCGGATAATATATATGTCTCTTTTTCTAGTTCATGACCTTTAATAGTAATGCAGATTTTTTTTCTCTTCCTACTACCAAAATGCTGCAAAACCAGAGCAATTGGGGAAGAGCTTTGGAATAAAAGATTAATACACTTTGTGTATTAATCAGGCATGATGTCTCATCTATGATCATTTACCTATGACAACCAGTAAAACCATAGAAGTGGGTAGAGTAAAGATGCTGCTAAATTATTAAATACTGACCAAAAATCAACCCTGTAATTTTCTAGCTTATATATCACTTCCTTGCTTTTAAGAATTAAAGGGAGAATGCCACCAACAGTAACACTTTGGGGTAGAATGACAGATATAGTTTCTAAAAGATGCATCCTCATAACCTCTCATATCAGGTTATCAGAGGGTTTGTTTGAATAAGTCCAATTTGAAAGTGCATTAGTTGCATATGGGAAGTATGTCTAATATTTTTTTAGTCTTTTAGGAAAGGGTTGTTTGACTGCTTGGGCTATTGCGTGGAGTAAGTGCACAATTATTGCACCTCAGCACAAATTTGCATGTGGTCAAGCTTTCTCTAATGATCCCATAAACATCTTTAGACAAGATAAATGATGCATCACTGTTTTTTAATGTTTATAATTTGGGAGCTGTTAAAATGAATTGCATTGGATTACCCAAGCCAGGTCATAATGAGCATAGCCAAATGTTTGACTTTATAGAGCCATGTTGACTGTTTCTCCTTCCAGGCTACTTATTTTTTCTAAGTATTTGGGTATATTAACCTGCATGGAAAGAGCTTTCTTGAGATTATTCAAACTCATGTAGCATAGGTATTTCACCTAGTTCAATAAATAAGGAGATTTATTTCTTGGTCTGTATATTAATACATTTTGTTGTGCATGGCATTTATGAGCAAGCAAATTAAAGTGAATATTAGTTCTCCATCTGTCAGCTGTGAAATAGCTATTTAATAAAGATACTAATGTCATGTAGAATTAAGATAGCTTCCTGCATCTTACTTGGCATCTTGTTACCTTAATGTGAATCTTTCAGTGAATGTGAGATTAAAATACAGATAAATAAACTTATATGTTTTATAGGCATATGAGATATCTAGGCCCCTATTTAAACTCAGGTAAATCATTGAGGCTCAGAGAACAATGCATTTTCCTGAATTTGTGTTTAGTGCCATTTGAGCTGCCTGGAGGTAGTAACCACCATTGTAAGCCCAGAAGAGGGTCCAAGCCCTGTGTGAAGTCTGTGCCCATCAGAAGAGGCAGCTGGAGGCCAGGCATAATAATGTATGGTATCTAAGATTGCACCATGCATTTATTTTTAGGCCACTGAATTGAACCCTACAGCAGCTGAAAAAAGCTGAATTGCTCTCCAGGAAGCTTTAACTGTGTTGAGTAGGGGCTTCACACTTACGACTGCTGGAGCTGCTCAAGGCTGAGACATTTCCAGAAGGATGACAGTTATGATAAAAAAACCTGTGGGAGATTTGTATTTCTAGAGTAGCAGCTGAAGGCCGAGTAAATAACAGTGGTGTTAGACACCTGCTTAGAAAGCCAAATTGACCCTGCATCTCCAGTGATTACAGCAATAATTTAAGACACCTGGTGCACCAGTGACACCTAAATGTAAGCATTTTAATCTAAAACTGAATACTGTACTGAAAACACAGTAATGATGCTAGCTTATCTTGGAATCCATTAAAATGAATGCCATGTTTCACTCATAGTTGAATAAATTATTGGTTAGAACAAAAGTTTAGTACTTCCAGACATACTAAATATACCTGCTTAAAAATTCATTATTCAGCCTTTCCTATTGTTATAAATGATGTTCTATTTTTCCAGTTTATCAAACAACGAGATTAAATGTAGCAGCAAATTTTTAATAGTAACAATTATAAATAAATACAATTAAAGCATTGGAGATGAATACAATCAAAGTGCGTATATTTGAAAATATACAAAATTTGGCAGTAAGTAATTTAGTATAATTGAGGTTTGTATATAGCATAAGCAAAACCAACTGGGGAGGGGCCCCCCCTCCGACCAGGGATACGGGGAGTGGCTCGCCGTTCCCCACGTACCAAAGCATCAAGGCTAACAATCCCACTTATATACTCTATGCTACAGAGGTTTCTAGAAAACTCCTCCTAGTTTCTATTCCTAAAATCTACGTCACTATGTTGTATGGTGCATGCTCTACTAATGGGTTAGGGGTCTCTCAGCCTTTTGAGGGTCTTATTTCCGATGAAGGCTCGTCATCTTCCTCAATGACCGAGGTGTGACCTGCAGGTAGTGCTGGCACACTATGTGACTGAGCAGATGTTTTCCATAACAAGACTTTAATTGAGTCCCATGCCTGGAATCATCCCATTTTGGCCCATTTCAAGGTCAAAACTTTCTATTTCTAGATGCTGCTTGTCAGACCTACGTCCTTCTACTCTTCCCTTCCAACATTCCTCTTTGACTCTCAACATCTGGAAGATGTCCTTTGCCCTGTCTCACCCATCTCCCCCCTCACTCTGTAACCATTGTCTTCTATTGATCTAAGTACAATTTTGCTAATATAGTTACAATTTAATTAGCACGAATCACATTTATCACACTATCACTCAGTTTAACAAATAAAATTAATCGTTTTATGCAAAAATCCCATTTTTCTAATAGATTTCTTCAAGCTTTTGATTTAAGCCACAGTCCTTCAGAGGACTTTGGCATATTTAGATATTAGTATTATTTTGTAGAACTCCTAGGCTGCTAAAACATAGGAGGAGGTTACTGTTGTGAAAAATAAGAATGGCTTCATTAATTCCTTGGGTCACTCATTAGATTTTAGAATGTGGTACAAGGTTTGCACGAAGTTCTCTGTGTAATCCTGTGAGTTGTAAATGCTGCTGAGGCTTTAAAGTCAAAGAGGCCATGTGGGTAAATAAGGCCAGGCCTCCTGCTTTACCATGAATAGCATCACTTCTTGGAAAAGTATCTTAGATTATTTCACAGCGAGTCACACCAGGATAGTGATCTGCAATGAGGAAGTGACCTCTTGGATATCAGGAATAAAATCATAGCGTTTAATCTGTCCTGTGGAAAATATGTGGGATCGTTTCTGTGATTATTTCTGTGCATTTATAGTCTTAAGAGTTGCAGTAGTGTTCTGATACATGCTCCCTCAGATTCCCAGCTGAATTTGGAACACAGTGATACTGATGATTCTGGAAGATCTGTACTCTGTATTTCTCAGCTGAGAGCAGCAGATTTGTGTTTTTGAATCATCTTTTCCCAGAAATGACTAAGATATTGAACTGTAAATCTTTTGAGCAGTTACACACTTCGGTGTTCTGACAGCACCTAATTCCACTGAATTAATTAGTACATCTTACACTAGTTTCAGGTAAAAAAGATTAGAACCTACAACAGGGCATATAACTTATTTAAATATGATCATGTTTTCCATCATAGACTTGCTACAGGGAATTTTGAGACTTCAGTGCAGCCCAAGTTTTCCATCCACATGGCATTTAATATTCTGAAAAGTTCAGTGTAAATGTCACAATCTAAATAACACAAACCAAATCTGTCACTAGTACTTATCATGCTGAATTGGAAATAAATAGGTTTTTAGAGGTAGAATAATTTTAAGACCAGTTAAATTTGGGTTTTGCTTTGGTGTTTTTTTTTACCCAAGGAAAACAGGAATAATTGAAGGCTGAACTCAGAGGGCAAATAATATAAAATATTAGTACATAATAAAATATTAGCTTTATTATGTATTTATTATGTAATGAATTAAGGCTGCAGACATTTGGCCTAAAATAAATCCCCTTGCATTCCACCTGGTCCTCAGAAATCAGAGGGGTTGGGTGCAGCTGGGCTTAGCTTCTATTTAGAACTGATTCAGCATTACCAGCCTGGTTGAGTTCAGTAAGAAATTGCATGACCACAGACTTGCAAACAGTGCAGTTTATCAGCTCAATACTATAGATCTGAGTTCAATAACAACTTTCACAGTCCAGATTCACAAAAACTACAGTGTCCTGAAGTAACAGGAAAGCAGGTTCAGGATTGCTGGTGATAGGATTGCAGTAGCTACTGTGTATCACCACAGCAGGTGATAGTAACAGAGACCTATTAGTGATATGTAGATAGAAATATAAAAACATTCACAGCTCTTTACAATGCACTGGAGGCACAAAACTCACCTAGAGGCATCCCTTCAGGGGAGGAGGACAGTCCATCAACTGATCCCAAGTAAGCGGAGGTGTTTCCCCCTCTCTTTTTTCCTTTCTTTGCCCTAAACCACCCCTTCCTTTATGTTATAGGTGGTGTTCTGATGGTTATGATCATACATGTAAGGTATGTTTTAATTTCTCTTCATTTGCATTCTTAGGATGTAAAAGTTAATATGCAAATAGGCTTAATGAGGGTCTTAGTTGTTTTCAGTCAGAATTTATAGTTGACACTAAAGGTAGAATAAACACTTTAGTCCTCCTCCACCTGCTGAGGTGGCAGTAAAGGCTGTCTGACCTTCACTAGAAAGTCTTTGAGTGCATACTTATCTCCTTAAAGGACCATATTTATAACAAGGCTTGTTATGCACAGAAGCTGGTAGAGAGGTGCAGGTTTTCTCTGGGGCTTCTCTGACACTTCACCCAGGCATTGTTCAGTCCTTACACCTTGCTCCAGCTGGGTACAAGATAAGCAGGGGCACATCTCATGTTTTTCTCAACCAGTCTCATCAGTTCTTCACTGACTTTAAGCAACCCTTTAGCAAGCCTGACCATTCACCATAATTATGGATCTGTGGTACAGTTCCTTGATTTGCTGAAACCAGTGTCAAAGCCCTGTTTTAAGCCAACAGAATCAGACTCGTCAAGTGGGTATGCAATCTCACGTTGTAAACTTGTAACACTTTGCACTGCGTTTACTGAAAGAAAAGAGAAATAATGATCACAGCATGCCATCTGCCAGTTCTCTGGCTGAATGGAACAGACTATGTCAGACAAAGGGTGAGATATGTCTTTAAGTGACCTTTGTGGATTTTTGACGGCTTGGGATTTCTTGCGTGGTTTTGGTTTGGTTTAGTTCTGGCTTTTTCTGTTGCTTAGTAACAATATCACGATTACAAATTTGTAGCATTTGTGCAGTATGTGAGGTGTTAACATGTTTGTAAAAATTAAGAGTCCAATTAATGTTTCCTTTGCAGAACTTTAAAATTATATGGCTCCTTCCTTTTTCTTTTTTCCTCTTACAAATAACCTAGAATAGTGAAAAAATCATAAATTTGCATTTCAGTATTTCTCAAATCAGTAGTGTTTTCAAATGGAGCATATAGCAGAATTAAGTAACTTTTAAAGTAGAAGAGGCTTTCAAAGGTCATATAATTGTCTCTGTGGTTAGTTACACACAGGGTAATGTCTGTGAATGATAATGTTTCCTCCAAATGAACCACTGAACAAAGAATTCAGTGTCAGAAATATTACTTGATGACTTGCAGAACTACATTAGAAAGATTTAAAACAGAGAACCATATACACTTTAACGGATTTCATATGCCATCCTTTCGGCACTCTATAGCTTCTGCTGGTCTACTGGAATCTATCCTACTATTCAAAATCCATTCAAAATCAGAAAGAGCTAATACAAGATGGGTTGGACCAGGCCAGCTTCTGTAAGGAGACACACCAACTCTGTAGTCACTGAGTAATTGGTGGAGAGAAATAGGCTCTCCCAGACAGTAAGTCATGTTCTGCCTTTTAGACACGTGTCATAGGGTGAGATGAATCACCTCCCTTTCTGCAGTGACTGAGGCAAATGTGGCTAGACAACCTCTCCCTTTTAAGGCAGTAAAAGTTTGGTAAGGTTAATCTGCATCCCCAAGTTATTTTGTTTGTTTTCTGATGATACATTATGTTTTGCCTTTGATTTGTTTTGGCAAATAAGATTTTAAAGAGAAGCATCTCCATCAGTCCTGACTTGGACCACGTTCACATTGATTCCTGTGGGAAGTCAGGGTGAGAAAACACTGCAGGACTTCTCTTCCAGAAAGTGTTTCCCTATTCCTCTCCCTTATTAGTGACATTTTGTTCTACCTTTCCATTCTCTTTAATCACTGGCTAGAGATGATGCCAACAGACAGTTAGGTGTTATCCCCAGGGCCCATGGATTGTCACAATAAATTCTGTGAAAAGACATAGTTTGATTAATGTCTACTGCAGGAGCTGAAGGGGCTGCTCCATAATATAAAAATACAATAAACTACTACACTCTGTTCCTTTTATTTGGCGATATAATTATTTCATCATTTTAGCCATAAAACAGGCAGTTGGGCTTATGTCCAGTAGAGCTGCAGCAGAGAAAAGGGGGCCTGGCCAGTTGCTGTTGCTGCCCCTCAACTGCTTTCCTGTCTTGGTCCCTTCATAAACAGCAGGAACATTCCTTCTCTCAGCATGCTGAGAGAACATGGCAGCTATTAAGGCCCTTAGTGAAATTAGTTTAGCTGCTAGTACACCCTCTGACCACAGGCAAGAATCTTGTCAGCTCAGAAGAACTTTATATATAATGTAGATAAATTTCTGAGCTCTGTGTCCTGCCATGACCATGGTAAAAATTGTCCTTAGCTTAAAGTGGCAGGATGTATTTTCATGAATCCAGATGCTTGCCTGACTGTGCAAAATATTTTGTTGTCCATGTGCTTCACGGTGTCTTACCAGTGGAACCAGGCTGCTCTCATGGGCTCTGAACATCCAGAAGTCTATGTTTCCATTGACTCCATTAAGTTGTTTAAAAATGTAGACAAGTCTGATACCTTCCAAAAGCTGTTGGTACTGATATGCATGATATTGGCACAGTATGTACGTGACTAGCCCTAGTGCTGTGGGAAATCATCACTTGCCCTGCATGCTGTGAACAGCCTGTGTATTCAGCATATCTCTGGAAATCCCAGGCTGGCTTGCTAACCCTGTACAAGTTCAGACCACAGCAATGTCCCACGGCTCAGAGAATATTTGTCTCAATACAAAATGAGAGACAAAAGACAAACTGTTAGAGGACTGCAGGGAAACATTAAAAAATATAGAAGTCAATCAATCAGTTGTTAGACTTAGCACACTGGCAGCTCTAAATTTGCTGCAATTCTGTTGCTCTTATGTGGGCTTTTAGGAGGGTAGAGAAGTAGCTCACAACTGCCAAGGCAAGAAATATCAAAGTACTTTGTTTGAGAATCAAACAACTGGGAGATTGCTGTGCTGGGTTGATCAGAGGCAGAAATAACATCTTTGAGCCAGATGAGAAATGTTAAGCTAAGTGAAGTATATGCTCGAAAGCATTTTGAAACAGAAGGAAGAGTAGTGATGCCCAACTAATTGCATATTCCACCTGTTTCAAATCTGATATTTTGTTGTTCAGACAAACATGAAGTTCCAGTTTGGACCTTACCTGTCCATAGTGAGGTCAGTGCTGAAACTTTGGATTCTGTTTTGTCTATATGTTTACTCATTTGAATGACCCCTGTCTGTGGTGTGAGGATTCATCCAGCATGGATCAGTGGCAGAACAAGGTCTCTGGTGAGTTATGCTAGGCAGAGATACTCAGGCTGCTTCCACTTCCAGATTTTGCATGGGATGGATGTTTTCTGATCTTTGAAAAAAAGTAATGTCAGTTCTTGTAAAAACAGTCTCCTTTCTCCAGTGAGGCAATACTTAACAATCCTACTGCTATTACACTGAACACATTCTGCATAAAATCTTGATTTAATACTCCTTTTAGTGGTGATTTCTTATCTATACTGCTTGCCCCACTGTATCAGTAAACATGTTGACAAGACTGCAGCTGTCTTTTGCAAATTAACAAGTTCACCCCTGTATAGAAAGCCAGCTCTGTTGAGGCATAGCACAGGCATGTGGAATAGTGACAAACTAGGCTTCTGCAAAAAATTGACATTATTTCATAGAGCAATGCAGCCAGATATTCTCACTTTGACATAATAGCCCCATGTAATTCTCCTTTTCTAGCTCTGAGTTACCTTTTTGACAGCCTCTTCTTAATTTGCTTCTGACTGATTGAGGCCAAGTCAATTGCAAATCACACTGTCACATCTAGGAATTCATGAGTTTTCAGCTCTGTGAAGTATTTCACCTTTTTGAATTGACCATGTTTTCTGGAAAAGAGATTCAGGTTTGAAAATCAGATTCTCTATGTATTGATTTAATAACTGTAAAGTAGAAAATATAATGGCAACACTTAAAAGAGCGGGTTACATTTCCAGTAGAATTTACTCTTTTGTCACAGGCTATCACCTTAATTGGGAGAATAAAACTCAAAGTATGACTTGTTCTCTTCTCCTGGTAGAGAAATTCAGTGTTTTAAAAGGCCCAGAATGGCGTTTTGCTTTAAAAGTATTGTTTTATGAAACAAATTATTTAACTGTATATTTGCATTTGGGTTCTCCTTGTCGCTGTTATTTCTCATGAAGCAGCCCAGCTCTCTTCCAGTCCTTAGCCCATAATTTCTTTTGTACATCAAGTTTTCCACTGCCAGGATGCGTCATACCTCACCCACTCAGTTGTCCTTGGTAGTTCTGGGTTGGTTTTCTGTGGCTGCAATTGTCTTCCTGCCCATGAAATGATAACCATACATCCCACTTAATAGCATGTATAGCTAGCACTTCCTTCATTCTAGGGAAAGGTTCTATCACATCTGTATCTTATAGTCAGAATCCGGACTAAAAATTTTATTGAGACAAATGTAATAGTAGCAGAGATCCCAGCCAGATAGAACATAGAAGTAATATGGGAGCTAGGACTCTGTGAGTGAAAGCTGTTTTCCATGCATAGTTTTGGAGGCAAATGTAACATGTACAGGTGTTAAACAGACCATCTCCCATCTTTCAAGGGGGATACAACTCAATGCTTGGATAGTTTTCAATTACCAATACCCAGCAAAAGGAGGGTTGTTTGGGGCTTTTTAAAGTGTTCTTGTAACATCCCTGTGGTATGATACAGTAACTTCTATTTTTCCTATTATGTCCTTCAGGAAGTGTCTGTGTGACAAGAAAGCCACTTAACAATGAAAAAATTCACACTGTTTGATTTTGTAAATGATAATTCACTGCAAATTGGAGAGACTTCATGGATACAGGACCTTCCCTGTGATGACAATGAACTAGAAAGACTTCTGAAACCTAATGAGCACGTACTAGTAAACTGGCCTGTGGGAGAAAGAAAGACAGAGAAGCATCTGGTGAAAGTTGTGTACATGAGTGGTGAGTGCCAGAACATTTGTCTGATATGAGCCATGCTTTTAAGGTATAGTTGCCTGATTGTGTTTCGGCCTATTTCCTTTCCATCGTTTCAGATGATCCCCAAGAGCTGGTGGAAATGATGCAAAAGATATTACGAGCAGATGAAATCACAAAAATACAAGTCCTTGGAAAAGGCAAGAGGAAGAGGATAGAAATGATATTCTCAGAAAGTGAGGACAGTGACTTGGATAAAGAAAAGGTGAGTTTTTGTCTTTATGTGCTATATATTGTTAGGTCCATAAAGGAATGAAGTAGACTGTAACTATTGATTTTTCATGATATAACACACAAAAGAGCTATAGTAAAGGTAGTAATACAGGCAGCCTTCACCCAATGGATTTTGTCCTTTTCTGCGTCAAGAGATGAATGTTCTTCAAGGCTTTTATGCTCTGTAGCTCCATTGCATTTTCCCCCCTAAGACAGAAATCTGGCTAGTGCATAAAAAAGGGAAGGGACCAGGTTTTCTGAGGTGTGCCTTGTGCTGAGATCTGCAGTGACAAAACATAGGGAAGGAAAACATAAAAGTTAACAAAGCTACAAATACATTTTTTAAAACTACTAGCCAAGAATGTCAAGCGCGCAGTGAATAAAAATTTATGGTATATTATGAAATACTGTAATGAAAGGCTCTATAGGAATGCAAAGGCATTGTTATGCACTTTTTACAGGGGAAGATGATGAAACATATAAAAAGAAAGAAATCATTGCAGGCATCTGCTCCTGCCAACATCCTGAGTCAATTTGAAACATCTTTAATTAACAAACAGGTAAACATCCATTTTCAGCAGTTTTAATGTATTAAGCAAAAGCAGTCTGAAAGGCATTTTTGAGGAAGGCATAGGATTTTTGCCATAGTGAAGTTAACAGTTCTAAAAATTAAGCTTTGTAAAATTGGTGCATAGAGAACAGAGACAAAGGTACCTAACAGTTACACATTACACTGACTTCTCATTTTTAATTTCAATAAGAATACTAATAGCTATGTTCGGTAACAGCTTTTATTAAAATGTATTGAGTCTGTTTATACATGAGGATTTTTTTTTTATTTAGCCAGATATTTTAATGCTAGTTTGGTGCTTTGATTTTATGTTGTTGCTCTAGACATCACAGTTGTTTGGGGTTTTTTTTCAGAGAGAACCATATTCAGGAAGCAACTTTCTATACAGTGAAAGTAGCAGTGATGATGAAGAGCCTTTATTTCAACTCTCCAAGGTAGAACTATGTGCCAAAATTAAAAGTCTCAAGAGGAAGCTGACAGATACCATGAGAGAAAACTGCCGCCTAAGGCAGTCCCTGGTGATGCTCCAAGGTAAAGTCGGGAGTATTTTGATGAAGAGGAAAGCCTGAAGGTCAGGAAAAGCTTGATTTATAAGAGGCCATTTGGATGAGAATTATGGATGCTCAAGCACCTGATGTGATCAAGGCCTACCATCAGCATCAAAGTCTGTGATACATGGCAGTATTTAATTCCAGCAGCACTTGCTGTCTTACACAGAGGCAATCATAGAGTTAGAAAGGGAAAAAATCTGTCTAAATCCTGTCATTTGTTCCCAAGAGAACTTTTCTGTATGCTGTGTAACCATTGGCTAAGCCCAAATACTTCTCTGACCAGTCCAACCAACCTTACTTACTAGAAGTCTTTCTTGATCAATTGATATTTCATTTATTCTGAAATTACTTAATTTCTAATTACTTTGGTGATTCCTCATTACTCAGATTACCTGAAACGAACCTGACTTAGTTTCAGATGCACCAAATTTAATTCTTTCCCAGAGATGAAATATTTTGTTCCTCTGTAAATGAATTCTTCATCTCTTAGTGGTCATCTTTAAAGCATCTCTCACTTGTCCCTGTCCCTTACTCTGAGGCAGCCAAAACTAAATCCAAAATTTCAAACCCTTAGTGAATGAATAAGGTTTAAAGAGGATTTACTCCTTCCCTTGCCAGCTACACCACACTATTCCCTAGACAGTCTGGTATTTGTTTTTGGTTTTTTTTTTTGTCAGATGATTTTGCAACTGATTTTGCAAGCATTTTCATTTCCCACCTGACTGCATTTCTTATGTTATTCATCTTGGTTTGAATCATTCATCTCCACCTTTTAAAATAATATTTGTAAACATTTTCTTAGTGTCTGACAACTCTTCTCACACATATAAGTCAATTTACCTTGCATCCTGAGCAATTATCTTAGTCTTTTACAGTGCTTTCTGTAATTTAGTGATTTTGTGTCTTGCTGATATGTCACCTCTTGCATCCTTTTTGCTCTGCATTGATTCTTCTTAATGGATGAAATAAAAGTTTATGTTTGAAAATATTACTTTGAGGAAAGGTTATTTAAAACATATTCTGTATAGATTAAAAAAGGGAAAATCCTCTGCAGTCTGTGTAACTTATTTGAAAGAAAAAAAAAATCAGGCATCACTTAGCCCATATTCAATAGCTTTATGGACTTGTAGAGATTTTGAGATTGTAGAAAGAAAAAAAAAGAAACAGTCTGTTTTGTGCCATGATGGGCATAAACTGATAACTGCTCATGGCCTTGCACTGAGCTGATCTGTTCTAGAAACTGAGGCCAGATCTTCATGGGTGAGGACAGCAGAATGGCAAGAAAGCATTTGAGAGAGGAGGAAAAAAGTATATTGAAATGTCCTTGCTGACTACTTTGAGTCTTTTGCATTATGACAGGAATCTAATTGCAAAAATATCCTTGCTTATATAATTGGAGTCTGAAAGCTACAATTATTATTTTATCCCTCACTTTTCATCTGATTTCAGTGTTGCCACAGGCAGTCACTCATTTTGAGGAACTAATAGGGATGGCTGAAGCACTGCTCAAAGGGGGTGTGACGTCATCTACGTCCAGTCTGCATCCACATGCTGTTTGGAAGGCATCTCACAATCCATTAGCAGATTCCTATGCAGCTATGCATAGTAACTCCAGCTCACCAATAACTTTGAATGTGGAAGATGAGGAGCAACAGACTGAAAAACAGGTCAGTTAAAAGGCAATTTCAGGCACAAATATTTATACAGTATAAAGTTTACTGGTATAGCATAATATAAAAAATAACCATCAGGAAAATAATTTGTCAGCATTGCATTGATAACATGACTAATGAGCTCCTTTTGTGCAGAATGCTCTTTCCATAAGAAGCACAAGCTTTTATTCAGTGTCTTGTACACTTTCAAATTCACTTTAATTTCGTTGACCTTGCATGTCTGTGGCTAAGGGCAGAATGTGGATGCATGAAGAAAATACCAAGATCCAGGAATAACTTCCAGTCTAATTGTTTGGATGTCAAAGGAGAATGATACTATTTCAAAGATAATCTAAGAAGAATGCCAGCAGTCTGTTCAAACTGCTAATTTGTAATTGGAGGGTGCTATGTTTCTTCTCCTGTTCTAGACACTGGCTACTAGTTAAGTAGAAATACATGTATACAGAGATACTGAGTAAAGAAATTCCTTTATTCTTTGCAATTATAAAAGAACATGATTGAGAAATCTAAGGCACAGAGGCTGTAAATGAAAAAAATGAAGGCACAACCAAAAGAATGATTCTAGCATCTGCATTCACAATTTACATAAACATTATTATGCATTGGGTCATGCTAATCCATGCAAATCATTATTGTGTGTTGTCATGGAGTGCTAAAATCCAAAGAAGTCTGTTAAGAATACTCATGGTATGTTTTGACTGCACATTGCAAACCACAGAATTTGACCTAACATCTTCAAAGAAATAAAAAGACCTAATTTTCCGAGCAACCTGCCTGACTTTGTAGAGGTAGCTCAAAATTGCCTATTAGGAGAGTTCAAATTCTTAGGCTGTACGACTGCTGCGTGCAGAAGCCACTCTCAAAGCCCAGGACCAGATGTCACAGTTCTTAGGGTATGTCTGCTTGCAGGCAGCATTATTTGGTTGGGCACAGTGCCATGCTACCAAGGCAGTACAGAAACCATGCCAGAACTGGACCACAGCCAGCCTGCATGGAGTGCAAGCAGAAGGATTTTGCTATGTCTGAACATGTCCTTATTACACACTAGTGAGTAATAAGGGTTGCCTGGTGAAGAGTTTGCTAGGATGCATGGGGTCCTTAGTCTGACCCACACTTCCTTCTGGAAAACAATCAAGCTATGTGTATAGTCCCAAACACTGAGCAGTATGCAAGTGTGGTGTTCCCTCAAGCACACCATTTGCAGAGATTACTTTTGAAATTATGGTTTAAAAATAGAAAATGAAAAAGATATTTCAGTGGTTATACTATATAATATTTCTAGAAAACTGCAATAGTTATGCCTATGACCAATTTTGTTTTCCAGTTCAAGATCGAAAAGTGGCAGATTGCACTTTGTAACAAGAGCAAACCTCAAAAATTTATAAATGACTTGATGCAAGCACTTTATACACATGAATACATGGCTACACACAGCCTGACAGGTGCAAAGTCTTCCTCTTCAAAGGATAAAGCGGCAAAACCAGCTATGAATCAGAATGAAGTTCAGGAAATCATAGGTGATGACTTGTTGACGTTACTCAATGTGGCTCTCACTTGACAAGGGGCTTTCTCGGAGGGAGGGACTGTCATGCTTAACAGCTGGTCTACTCAGGTGATGAGCTGCTTCCTATTTCTTTCTTCAGCTACCTGCTTTTTTAAACCATCTGTTAAAAATACTGCCAAGTGAAATGCTAAGTAGTAGTATTTCTATTTTGTGAATTCTGTGGGTTTTAGTCAGGTGACTGCTCAGGCACAGTGATATCGTAAATGTTTTTAGCCCTTGCAAGGTTAACCTGCAACAGTCATACTTAGAGAACGATGATAACAGATAAGGGAAGACAAAAAGAGGACATGCTTGGGTCAAATTTTAAATTATGTCTGCTGTGTTCTGAAGTTTAGTGAATGTTATGAATTCTGACATTTTAAATAGTGCTAGAGGCAAAGTGAGACTGTATAGAAGACAGAAATAGTGATCAGAGAAGCAAACAAAATTTGATTTATGCTGAGGTTTACTACAGAAAATATATGGTGCATAGGACAGAAAATAATTTCAGATGGAAGTATCAGCTTAAAAGAAAACAGTATTTTGTAAGCATATAAAGCCAAATTTTAATTGGATTCACACCTATAACTAAATACTAGAACAATATAGCCTTAATTACAGTAATTCCTCCTCCCACTGCCATTCCCTTGGACTTCTGCAGTTCTCTTGATTCCCTTCTCAGCTTAGCTCCAGTTCCTGTACCTTAGTACAGTTTTGTCAAAGTTAGCCAGAAGTTTCAAAAGTTATCACTTGAAAAAAACATTTTTCCTTAAGTACCTTGTTAGAAAAAAAGGCCTAAAATCAAGAGAGATGAAAGGAAAGAGTGTGGAGGATGGTAAAAATATATTTAGAGGCAGTAAGGTGAGACAGTTTCAGAACGACTTTTGAGAAAATTGAGAAATATTTAATGGGATGAGAAAAATGGTTGGACTCAATCATAATGGTCTTTTTCAACCTAAATTATTTTATGATTCTAAATCCTACTAGGGCCTAGGCAAAACTGAAAAGGGAAGCAGAGAAGGTAATCAGGACAATACAGCATGTTGTGGAGAATTCAGTGACAAAGCCTATAAAGAAATCAAAGAACTTTGTTAAGGTTGAAGAGAATACTCTGAATTTAAACAGAAAAGTGTCAACATTCAAGAGAAAAAGAAAAATTAGAAGGAAGCTTGGGAATTCTAGGGCTGTAGAAAATGACTTAGTAGATCAGATTATTTAAAGAAGATGGAAATTGTAGGACTTCAAAATAAAATTGAATGAAAGGGGAGGGAAGATGATGAAAAAGAAGGCAGCAGGAATCGTATTCCTCATGTTGAGTCCTGTTACTATTGCATTAAAAAAATGTAGCCAGGCAAAACAGAAGTGTAATTTTTAGAAAAAGTGACATCACCTGCAAATGAAAATTAATGAGGAAAGGAAAATTAAGATTCAGACTCCTAAGGACTGATGAGGATAGGAAAAGGACTCTGATCAAGAACAGAACATAAGGATGGAAGATTAGCATGCACAAATCACTCACTACAGAAGCCCTTGTGGCCCTGGAGTTCCTTTTGAGTCTGCCAAGAGAAGGCACAGCAATGTAGAAGGCACAAAGTAAAACAGGAGCTGGCATGTGTAAAATCTATGAAGGAGTTTGTAAAGATAGTGAAGTAACTAGAGTGGAAGCTGAAGTAGCTGGAACTTTAAAAGATGCAAGAAATATATTTTATATCATACATGTCTTGTTTCCCTGATTCGGAGGCTCCATATACATATCATCTCTTTATTTTTCAGGAATCACAAAACAGTTGTTTCCAAACACAGATGATGCTTTAATTAGGCGAATGATGGGACAAAAACTGAACAACTGCACCAAGAAGCCAATTTTAAGCAAAGATCTTAACTCAGGTGCTTTTCAGAAACATAGCTTTTGGTAAGTCAAATAGAAAAATTCATGCGCTGTGTAATTCTGTATATTACTTCATAGTAATAAAATCTAAAAGCAGTCTTAAAATTCAGATAACAATACATATTTACCTATTTGGTATATGCACTACCAAGCTAGTAAATATTTCCATAACCTTGTACAAAAAGTACGTAATGCAAAAGCAGTCCAGCTTAATGTTACTGCACAAAAATAGTTATTGGTTCTAGACAAAGCAGCACTATTAAATGAAAGGAAGAGAAAACAGAAGTAAACACATGGAGCTGCTTTGCTCAATATGTCTATTTTAGATTTGGCATTATTTACCTTTCTTATTATTCTCTGGCTCACCAGAGACCAGACAATTCCATTTTCATGTCACCTGTTGTACCCCAATTAACCCACAAGTGAATATAAGGAAAATCACATCTCTTTGGTACATACTTATAAGAGTACTGTAGGAGAGCTAAACTGGCAATCATTTACTGCCAAAAGAGTCTAAATTATTGGGTCAGAGGAATTAGTAAATAACATCTTACCTATTATGGGCATTTTTGCCTTGTGAATGAAAGTAATATAAAATTGCCAAACTCATGGCTACGGTTAGTGAAGTCAGCTATTTGCACAGTACTGTTTGCACATATACCAGATCTACATATCACAGAATGGTGAAGCTGGAAGGGACGTCTGTAGGTTGGCTGGTCCAGCCCCTGCTGCTCCAAGCAGGGTCACTCAGACCAGGTTGCTCAGAGCCATGTGCAGTTTGGTTGAGTAGCTGCAAAGGCAGAGACTCCACCACCCCTCTGGGCACCCTGTGCTGCTGCTCTGCCACCCTCATGGTGTTTCCTGATGCTCAGACAGGACCTCCTGTGTTTCCATCTCTGCCCATTGCCTCTGGTTCTGCCACTGGGCCCCACTGAGAAGAGCCTTCATCTACTTTACAGTCTCCCATCAGACATTAGTGCACATGGATAAGATCAGCATGAGCCACCTTGAGGCTAAACAGGCCCAGCTGCCTCAGCCTCTTCTCAAGAACCCGATAAGAAATGAGCAAGAAACAGGACATGAGATTAAAACAGGGTGACAGGGAAAAGAGATTAGTCTTTCTATACTGAAGTAACGTTTTTCTTCTTCCTGGTTCACTTATCTCCTGCATGTTTTTAAATTCCAAATTTGCAACTTGAATTATTACTTCAGAAATACTTACAGAATGTCTGTTAGGAAAATCCACGCACAAAGGTTTTTCCATCTGGAAACAATAAACAAATGCACCAACGTGGCAAAAATAAAGTTCACTGCGTTAATGCTTTTCTCCTAGAGATGAGAAGACTTCATAGGTCGTGTGTATTTGTAACATACAGTATGCAATGATTCACTGCAGTATTTTTCCTTGTCCTTAACACAGGCGTGAAAAATAATAGCACAAAACCACACATTTTTGTCTTCTTTGAAAGTATTAAAACCTAAATATTTTAAATCTTTATCTTCATCAGATGGATCCATAAATTTTGCTAATTCCTGAGTCTTCTAATGTACTCAGTATTCCTGAAGCCTTGATAGGAAGACCTTGACTATACTAAAACCTTTCTGGGTTGTTATTTAATACTGCCTATAGACCTTCCAATTTAAACTCAATATTTTAAAAATGCCCTCATGTCTGTTATTGATCAGTGTTTATGTAAAATCCAGTCCAACATCTATTGTAACCAATTCAGATATTACCTGAATAGTGTCTTTTGAACTGATGCATTTATAATGGATTTTTTTTACATCTGTTAAGCATTCCCTCACTGTCAAAGCAGTTAAGCACCATGTAAGTAATCAAGATAACTTGGTGATTCCTTTAACTCAGATGACACACATTCTCTGTAAGAAAAGTAAGACAATTTAAAAGTGCTCACGATCTCACTGTTACTCCTTCAGTCCACCTTCCAATGAAATAGAGAGGCATAGAGAAAATTCTGTTGTGCAGTACCTTTAGTAACCACCTATCCACAAAAGTTACTAACTTTAAAAACTGGTGGTGCTGCAGCTTTTATTTCTTCCCTTGCTGCTATTTCTTCCTTACCCATCTCCTCCACCTTTTCCCAGAGTAGAATTATGATTCAAGAGAAAATATTTGGACTCAAATCCAATGAGATAGACAAGTTTCCATCTCAGATCCATGAAGCTGGGGTGAAACAAGGAAAAGGGCAATGTGACAGTAAAGAAAACTATTTAACTAGCTAATAAACAAACTCTGCAGCTCGGAAACTAAGAACAGTACTAATTGCACATTTAATGTTAATATCTCAAACTTAGTTTTAAATTGTCTCAACAGCAGTTCAACAGCTGCTCCTCAGGGCATCAACTCTTCGGCTGCTCCTCCTTGTACACAAGACCAGCAGGATGATGATTCACCAGCTGCTAATGCACAACTTCAGCAAAGTGACAGCTGCCTGACTTCTCCAGCTCCCACCCTAGAAGGTCAGCAGGAGTGTCCCAAACCCACTTCTTCTAAGGCAGAGTCTCAACTCGCCAGCAGCTCACCAGCGCCCTCTCCCAACCAGGGTTGTGGACAGGATCTCAGGAATTCAGACAAGGAATAACAGAACATGTTTCATTCCAGCTCACATGCTCAAAGGAGATTAAGAAGCAGTATAAAACAAAAGATAAATAATATCTAAATTGTACTAGATATATGGTAGTGTCCAACAGTGGACAGAGATAGAAGCCTGAGAACTTTTTTCTCAAATAAATGAAAATCCCTTAGTCTAGAAAAAAAATGAAGGCATATTAATATCTTTGGATTTAAGATGTTATAAGATATATGCATGTTATGCAGTAATTAAAACTTGTAAGGAAGAATACGAGTAGAGTTCCCCTTAGTTAGAAAAAAACATTATTTAAAGTACTACCAAAATAATACCTATGAAGAACCATAATTCCCCTTGCTTTCACCTTGAGAGCTGAGCGAAAACTGCTTAACCATTCACAGAAAGCTATTGTATATTAATGCAAAAAGATATAGTGATATGGAGAGAAAATAGAAAAATCTGCTAGTGAAACAAAGACTGTGGCCAGCGCAGGAGTAGAAAGCACAGGGCCACATGAGCAGAGAAGAAGAAATAAAATAGATGTTTAAGGCTGCTACTAACTTGGAAAACAGAAAAAACTTTCTTAGGGCAATGAAACTATAACTTTCAAGATATGCACGGGAAAGAAGCGGTTATTTTTTAACCTCTCAAAGTAGGAAAGGCAATGGAAGAAGCCATGTTCCTTTGTAGCTCAGGGAAGAGAACTCCAGGAGAGCCTGTCTAGTTATAGAAGCCATTCTCTTACAAGGATTCTGCTGCTGGTACTCTGCTGGTTCGGCAGCTCTTACTCTCTCTTCTTCCCTGACCATCAGGTCCATAGGATAAGTGTGCCTGGTCCCTTCAGTTGGGAAATAGAGGACACTTCAGCAGAAGCAATTAGTAAAGGGCAGAGTTGCCAGCTTCTACTCCCTGTGTTTTGATTTCAGTATGCTACCCCTTCGTTAGAGAAAGGGTGGACAGGCAGAATATTCCTCACAGGACTAAAACCAGAAAAATACCAGTATCTGGGCAGTTCCCCTCGAGATCTGATGCCAGTTCTTCCAGGAAGCAGCTGGCAGTCACACAAACCCTATAAGAGCCTAAGGAGGAGGACTGGAAGGTACAGGTTCCCCAGGGCAGTGGTCACTAAGCCTGGCAGAGTTCAAGAAGTGTTTGGACAGTGCTCTCAGGCACATGGTGACTCTTGGGGTGTCCTGTGCAGGGCCAGGAGTTGGACTCGATGATCCCGATGGGTCCCTTCCAACTCAGCATATTCTATGGTTCTGTGATTTTATTTTTTCCTTGCTGACTGATTTCAGGTTTACAGTGTGCTGGCACGGGAAGGAGAGAACGCTTGGGACTATAGCTTTCCTGTTTGAGTGTACTTCTCCCAGAACTGAGAGTACTATTAGCTGAATCTATTTCAAACATGGCAAACAAGCAACTAACAAATGAGATTGGAGAAATGAAATTAAGTTGAAGAAATCTAGCTTGAATTAAGGAGGATTTCAGGATATCTGAGTTACAGAAATAAATTAGAAATAATATTAGAGTGAACACTGAAAAAAAATCTGAAGATAAGGTTATCAGCCAAATACTGCTGAAGGGAAGTGCTGCAAATCTAACTGTTCTAGAGCAAGGCACTAAGAGAATGCACTGTGGAGACTTTTTTGTGGGCTGGGGTACAAATTAAGTGATTTGCTATCCTTTTTCATCTCTCACCCTACAATTCCTTGTAGATCGGATCAGGATGAAAGCAGGTATGAAATATGTTAGTTCTATCTCATGCTATTAACTACCATCTATAAAATGTAACAAAAGGATGTTTGCTATTATGTAAATTTTGTATATGTAATTGTATGTACAGCATATATAATAATGTATATAGTTAATCATATTTTTGAAGGGACTTTCTATCAAATAAAATGAAACATTATTATGTCTTAGTGCTGTTTTATTGTCCTCACTGTCTAATGGGCCTTTTCTTACATCAGCCTCTGTGGAAACACTCTAACATACAAGGTTGGGCTTTTTCTCTCACTCGTTTTTTTGATTTTTTTTTTTCTTTCTCTTTAATAACTCTTCTGAAGCCAGCTTCTGTAAAGATTGTCATTTTACCTGGGGAAGGAGTTGGCCCACCTTACAAGGGCACTCTAACCTTAAAGCTGTCACAGCTGATGTTGCACAGCTGCAGCTGTTCTGCCCTCGGGGAGATAGACAGAGCCGAAGGTGAGCAGCTGCTCTCCCTGGGGCTGGTGCAGCGCTGCAGACTCCGTTGTGCTTTGTGCTTTTCTACTCTGCTGGCTTGGTAAATCGTCAAAGGAAAACCAGTGGGGCTGCCAGCTCACCGCAAAAAGTATGGGAGAGTTTCATGGTAGGGTGGAGTCCTGCTCCCCCGCATGGGCCAGGGAGATAGATGGGTATTCTGGAGAAGAGGAACAACAAATGGAAGGAGGTATTTTAATGTTTTAACAAAGGATAAAACGTGAGAGAGCTGCAAACAGACCATTCCTTCCTCTTACTGAAGTATAGAAACAATGTTATCCCACTGGATGAAAGCAGATAAATAGCTGTTACACAGATATACCATTAACAAAAAAGGGCCATATCTCTTGCAGTATGACCAGAAAGGTACCAAATACAACTGTTTTTTACAAAATTACCCTGACAAACTCTGAGAACACAAAATTGAAGACTAGATAATCACAGATTAGAAACTTCAGAAGTAATAGAAAGGGACATCAGATTAGCATAATGCTGCTTCTCCCAAAATCTGCATTAAAATAAAAATTAATTTGTTATAGGTAAATGTGTGGTGCTCCAAAGTGGAAAATTCTGATATGAGCAACAGAGAGCACATTATTTGCAGTCCTCAGAAAGGGAGAAGACTGATGGCTGCTACAGAAGCTGTAGTGGCATTAGACTGTATGGCATTTATTAACCGGACATTTACTACTGAAAAGGTAAGCAATACTAAAACTAATGATTTTAACTTTACTTATATTATTGCATATTAGATTGAATTTGAAGGTTAGCATGGAAAAAAATTTGGTAACTGTTTATCATGAAGTGCTCAGAAGAGTACTAGTTTTTTAAGGTGGGAAGAATATTGAGATATAGGATAAAAATCTTAATGAAAAAGTATAGTGTTGAATAAACCAGGGAGTTTAACATATGTCAAGTTCATGTCCTGTGTTATTATGGCATATAGATAGGAGTAAAAAAACCCAAACCATCAGATATCTAAATTTTCTAGATCAAGAGTAAGTGGCAGTATGCCATGTTGATACAAGAGGGAAACCAATGGTTATTAAGACAATCAGTGTTTCACTTAGGGGAGCAAGGAGAGAAGCAAGAATGTTGAAACATGTTTGAATTAGAATCATAGAATTGCTCAAGTTGGAAGGGACCTTAAAGATCATTTAGTTCCAACCCCCCTGTCATGGGCAGAGACATCTTCCACTACATCAGGCTGCTCAAAGCCCCATCCAACCTGGCTTTGAACACTTCCAGGGATAGGATATCCACAGTTTTTCTGGGCAACCTGTTCCAGTGCCTTACCACCTTCACAGTAAGAAATTTTTTCCTAATATTATTTAACCTAAACCTACTCTTAAGGGCACATAGTGAATATGTGGAATTAGCTGCTAGAGAGCATTACTGAGTTTATAAAGGTCATGTTCTCTGAAACAGCTTCCACATCCTATGTGATATCCAGATGTCATGTGAGCTTTGGACTTGGAGATCTCATTAAGATCTCACAAAAACCCCTGCTTCTCCTTACTTCACCTCCCCTCCCCAACAAGTTCTGCATAAGAGCATTCCTAAGATGGCCCAAATCCCGACAACTGTTCTTTCACAGGAGTTAGATGAAATACACAAAATTTGGAATTCAGAGTTTTCTTAGCATATTGGAAATTATTGCATGGCAACTCCCTATTTTTTTACCTTAACTGTATTGTTTACATACAAGGAGGAAATTTGGACTGGTCATTGCAAGAGTAAACACTTACATGAATTACTAAAAAATTCATATTTAAATGAGAATCATTTGCATAGGGTCTCACAGTTTGGAAAAACAATGCCCTATTAACTAGGGCATGCTGCCCTAGTAACTTTTTACTCCAGGCCCTCATATTAACTGTTCTCAAGAATCAAAAGTTATCAAGTACAAATGCAAGCTACAGAATGACTCCTATCAACATTCCGTTAGCAAATTCAAGTTACAAATGCAAAATATTAAAGTTTAGGCAGCAACAACGACTTTCCAAGTGGCAGTCAGGTTTCCATTATTTTAATAATTAAATAAAACTAGACAAATGAGTGTTGTTTATACATTCCAACAAGAGTGATTAAGTTGTACAGCTGTTAATGAGTACATAACTAGTAGATACAACTAGCAGCTCAGTATGTCTATCTTCTATCATAAAGCTGTTTTTATATTCATACAGAAAGAGGCTTAAAACTAATAGTAGAAACTGTGCTTTCAAGAAAAATGAATGCACCAATTATTCCCTACAGTACGTGATATGATATTGCTGATAGTTGTTTATTCTCTTGCATAACACCAAAATTTAACATGAAACCTTGAATTCTTTCTCTGCTGTGTTTACAGGATTTCATAAGCACACACCAGTGAAGTGTTTTGTGGGTATGCAAGCAGCTCTTTTATATCGACACGCAACTCACAGGTGACACACTGTTCAGCTTACTCAAAGCCAATGCATTTAGTAAAGATGATTCATACTGACTTCTACTTTGGGTGGTGTTGGGGGTTGAATTGTTCCCTTTTCTTTCTGTGGAATTTTCTCCATTTATTATGCTAAGTATTTGTGGCTACACCTTAGTAGCAATAGTTTTTCCCTCGTAAGGGGTGGGGGATAAGGAAAGGAAAAGGAAAGGTTGGACAGGGGCCTGGGCGCACTCTCTCGCTGGCTCGTGGGGTGGAAGGAAGACGGCCGGGGCTCCTACCCAGCATCTTCCCTGCCATCCCAACGCCGGGAGCCACGTTCCCTGCTGTCGGACATCGCACTGCTGCCTTCCTGCTTCATTTCTACTACCCCTGGGCACTCTGCCGAGCATCATGACTGACACCGTGAGGAGGGAGTCTCCCCTCCATCCCCCTCTCACACCTGGGCCGCCGCCATCACCCAGCCCCCTTCAGCTGCACGGGACCCGCCCTGCCCACACAGCACCGGGAACTGAGCGCAGAGAGAGAGGGCCTGTGGCCAGAGGGACTCGAACTGAGCTATACTGTTCTGTTTTGTTGTCAATCTTTATAGCTGTTGTTGTTTCTGCTGTTTGCCTTGTTAGATATATTAGTAAAGAACTGTTATTCCTATCCCCGTATCTTCTGCCTGAAAGCCTCTGATTTGCAACTATAATAATTAGAAGGGAAGGGGGTTGCATTCTCCATCTCAGAAAAAAAGGGGTTCTTGTCTTTCTTTAGCAAATACCTGTCTTTCAAACCAAGACAGGTGGCAAAAAGTAATTATATGAAGTAGGAGAGCAGTAGCAGATAAACAGCAAGAATCATGGGCGTGGGGTCTGAGTGATGTTTTCTCAATCCTGGCAGTAAGGGGCACTGATGGGACAAGTCAATATTTATTGGCAGAACCTGTATTGGTGACAAGGATTTGAGTTGTATGACCATGGGACCCTGCTTGCAAATCACGTTCTGCTTGACAGAGATGAGATCCACCTCACTAAGCAGGGCAAAGCTATTTTTACCAGTAGGATCACTGACCACATAAGACCACAGAGATTTAAACTAAGAATTGAGAGAGTAACCAGCAGCCTTGTAGGGGATTGATGGACACAGAAAAAAGCAAAGGGCATAAGGTGATGTGGCAAGAACAGAACAGAAAATCAAAAAGATGGGGCTTAGCAGAGGTCACCTTCAGCTCTTGCTGTAAGTAAAGAAATGTTCACAAGACACCATAATGGAGAGATCTTCCAGTCCCTTTCTAGATAGGAGCAGCCTCATGTTTGCAAGCTCTGGTCCTAATGTGGGAGTCAACCATTCAGATATTTGCTGGAGGGACAATACAGCAGGACATAAGCAACCCAGGAGGTTTCTGGAGTGCAGTGGTAACTTATTTTAAGTCATAAAGGAGTCAACAAGGACCAATAATGAGCAATGCTTTGTTGGACCTATACCCATGAAGGGACTGTGGGCAATGTAAAGCTCAAGGCAACCTTGGCCACAGTGAGCATGAGATGGTGGAAGCTCCAGATCCTGAGGGGAGGGCCAAGTATAAAAAGCAGGCTCACCTCCCTGGAGAGTGAATTTTGGTGTCTTCAAAGATCTGCCTAGAAAAGTCACATGGAATATAGCCCTGGAGGCTCAAGAAAGCTGGTTTATATTTAAGGATCACTTCCTCCAAGCTCAGGAACAGTTCATCCCTGTGAATAGGAAGTTAGGCAAAAATGCCACAAGGCCTGTGTAGATGAGCAGGGAATTCCTGGTCAAACTCTTAACACAAACAGGAAGCATACAAAGTGCGGAAGCAAGGATGGCTTACCTCAGAGAAATAAAGAAACATTGTTCAAGCTTACAGTGATGAAGTTAGGAAAGCTAAAGCATGACTGGAATTGGATCTAGCTAGAGATGTCAAAGACAACAAGAACAGCTTCTCTAAGTACACAGATGACAAAAGGAAGACTAAGGAAAATGTAGGCCCATTGCTAAATGAGACAGATGACACGGTACATGTCTTCACAGTACACAGTCTTCACTACCAAGATCAGCCTTCAGCAATTTAGGTTCAAAAAATCAGGAGGAAAGGCTGGACCAAGAAAGATGTGCCCTTGGTGGTAGAGGATCGAGCCAGGGAATACATTAGCAAACTGGGCATATGCATGCTAAATCTATGGCTGTCTGACTGAGGGTGCTGACAGATGTCATGGTGAGATCACTCTCAATTCTCTTTCATGGATCATGGTGTCTGGGACTGGTGCCTGGGGCTGAAAGAAAGCAAATGCCACCTCCATCTTCGAGAAGGGCAGGAAGGAGGAAGGCAGGAAGAACCACAGGCCAGTCAGCCACATCCTGATCCCCGGGAAAGTAATGAAGCAGCCAATCCCAATAACTATTCCAGGCCTCTCAGTGACAAGAAAATCACTGAGTTGTCCGTATGGCTTTACCAAGGGGAAATCAGGCTTGATCAGACTGACAAACTTCTATGATAAACTGTCCTGGTAGATGAGTGGAGCAACGACCATTGTGTATCTGGACTTCACCACTGCCCTCGGCACCGCGTCCTTCACAAAGGACCTTTGCAGATGCCCGGGCTGGATAAAGCACCGTGTGAGGTGGCTGAGCACGCACAGGGACCGCGGCCCCGCCCAGAGCAGCAGCTTTCTGCCCGCCCTGCCCTCAGCCGCCAGCCCCAAGAGCCGCCCCCCCTCCCCCTTCTCTTCCTCTTCCTCCTCCTCCTCCCCCGGAAGGGGCGTGCGGATTTCCCCTCTTTCCCGAGCCGGAACTCGATACAGCCCAACTGAAGGCGGACGAGGCGAGGCCGGAAGGAGGAGAGAGCCGAAAAGAAGGAAAGAGCCCGGAGCGCCGGCCGGGGGGCCGCGCCATGGTGCTACCGTGGTAGCGCCGGCCCCTGCCATGGGGAAGGCGGGGCGCAGCGGCGGCACCTCCCGATCCCGGCGAGCCGTGCCACGCCCTCGCTCCGCCCCCGGGCCGCAGAGGAAGCGGGGACACGGCGGACTTGGGGTGTTGGTGCCCGCGGGGTTCGGCGGCGGGTGAGCGGGGCCGGGGCGCTGCGTGGGCCGCGGGCACGGCGGTTGCAGCACAGTAGCGGTGGCGGGCGGGGCCCGGCCCGGCGAGGCGCAGCACGGCCTGCCCGGCGTGCGGAGCCCGCAGAGCCGTGTGCCGCGGCGCCGTTCCCGCGCTACGGGAACGTGAGTCAGCACCGCCGCCCCGCCGTTGTTTTGGAGCAGCAAGCTCAGCTCTCTGCCGCGGTCCTAGAGCGGCCCGAAGCAGCCACAGCAGGCGCAGCTGCTAAAACAGCCGAGCTCGCCCACAGCTGTTACGGGCCAGCCTCGGTTCGTCGGTCGCTGGAGCGCCGCTAGGCTGGAGCTCGGGTCTTGGCTCTTGCTGGAGTTTCAGGCTCAGGCGTGTCCTTGGGCTGCTACACTGCAGCTATGGCTGCTGGAGGAGTGTACGTATTGGCGTGCTTTGGAGATAAAACCGCGTGTTATACATACGGAAAAATACAGTAGCATGAGTCGAGTCAGAGTCGTTTATCGCTTACTGTGGTGCCACTGATAATTGAGAGTGAATGATAGAGACTTGTTGAGTACAGCTAGAATGCAAAGTCAAAGAAGGCATAAAATGGAAAATGCTGTATAGTTAAAAGAAACTTACAAAGTGAAATTATATAGTACGTTTTGTTTCTGTTTAGATAATGGAGTCTCATAACTCTGACAGCCCTCGCAAGAGTAACCCACCAACTTCTGAGAGTGAAGATGAGATTGAGTTTGTTGGAGTAAGTAGACCTTGTACTGAAAATACACTGCTTGTTGTAAAAGTACACTTTCAGTAGTCCAGTAAACAGGAGGGGGGTCTTCTTTGACTCTGTTGATGATGATTGTATCTCGATGTAAAGCATTACTCTTGAATATAAAGATGATTTCATTTGTGAATGTTTGTTGCAGATAACAACTTGAAGGTTTATGTGCCCTTTCTTGGAAGGGTATAAGATGATGTCAGGTGGTCCTGTAGAGAAAGTGTGGTCTTGAGTATCTGAGCAGGTGAGGGGGGTATTACAGTAATCAGCGAAGTATATGAGAAGGGACTGTAGATAACTTTCCTAATCATAATCATATTGCATAACAGTTTGCTTTATGAATAGTCCCTCTAAAGTTAATTGAATAAATCACTGCTCGTTCTGCAAATCAATGCTGAAATCACTGTACTCAGTTTAGCAGAGGAAGGAATTAATGGATTAGAGGCCTTAAAAAAACCATTCTATGATTCTGTGATCATGACTGAATAAGCTTCATTTTCTTCAAACTGGGCAGTGAACAAGGAAACTAGTATAGCTTGGAAAGTGTAAGGATTGAAGGGCTGCTGGAGCACCAAGAACAGAAACTGAAAGAGAGCTGAAACAAAAGAACTAAAATCAACACTTCTGGCTACCTTTTTTTTTTCCTCTTGGCTTTGCCTGTGGGTAATAGGGATCCTTTGTGTAACTGTAATGCCCCGTGAACAAATAGATAGGTAGTTCAAGTTGCTACAGCTGGCACCAAAAGCATCGGACTTAGAGGTGAGTTAGTTAATTCACCAAATCAAGTCATGCATTAAAACATGGTAGTTATCAATTAAAGGTTTTGCTTCCTTTACCTCTGTGGTGTTAAATATTAGATATTCAGAATGAAGTATTTGTCTCTCTGGCTTTTAGTTGCATCACAGCAGGAACTGAATAAAATGGTAGTGGTGTTAGGAAGCAGCTCTTATTTCTGTACCCATCCCAAGTCAGCCAGGGACTTGAATTTTTGTATTTGCTAGGTTATAATGTCAAAACTTTTTAAGTGCATGTTGGTCAGTTCTTAGCAGTCTTAAAAGTTGGAAGTCTGCTGGGACAAAGATTTAGAGTACAATTAGTACAACGTGTGTCAATTTAAAAAAATTATTTTAATGTAAACTTGTTTTGTGGTAATAGGTATGTTATGCTCATATAATTATTTGTCAAAGATAAGTTTGTGGTCACATACATGAAAGCTAGATTCATATTTTCTATGAATCTAGAGTGTGTAGATTTGTATGCTACACAGTCTAGATTCATAGAAAATTATACACACACAGTATGCTAGTGTGTATAATTACGCAGTTTAATTGTGCTGTTTGAGTTAACTGGGCATTTGGTCTGAACATGCATAAAGCTAAAACAACAAACAAAACACCTTGCATGGTGTGTCAGTGGACAAGGTGTCTGTTAGCTAGGCCAGATCACCCAAAGATAGAGTGAAATGAGGAAGGGCATGAAAGAGAGACCACTGTTTAGGGCTTTCAGAGAAAACTTTGGGATTAAAATGAGCTTCACAGTACTCCTTGAGAAGAAACTCTCCTTGGAGACAAATATGAGGCTTCATCTTTACCAGTCACCAATTAAACAAAATATGATTATATTAACAGCTAAACTTGGTATTTTGCATAGCATAGTGAAATGACAGTTCTGCTGATGCTTCCAGGCAAAGCCATGAATAACAGAAGAGATGCCACAGGTGCCTGGAGAATTAAAAACCTAGAAATTCTTCTACTCATAGAAGCAGCTGTGATTTATGTTTGTTGCTCAGGGGCATGGCTGTTGGCTTGTGAGAAGAATGGCTTTTGAAGATCGTTTAGGGAAGTAATTTACAAATGGATCACGTTGGGGGTTTGGGGGATTTTTTAGATTCGGTGTTTGTGTTGTTGTTGGTTGGTGGGTTTTGGGGGGTTGTGGTTTTTTGGTTTTTTTTTGTTTTTTTCTTCGAATGTGAAGGATCTTTGAAAGATAAGATATGAAGAGTGAGCATATCTTAGTGCTAGTACATCTGAATACTTTTATGTTATTCTGGGTGCCAAGTAGTCCGGTATAGTCAGCTAGAGAGTCTCCAGCTTTTAGCTGTTCATGGAGAGCCTGTCCATGTTGTTTTTTTGAAATTGCAGACTCTTTGTGTGCCAAGATTTATTCCCCCACTCATCCAGTGGGGAGTTACAACAGGTAGGATGAAGCTCTCTGATCCTTAGCTTCTTAACTCTCCTATAGTGATGGAATCCTCAGGGTCGTCACCATCTTTGCATTACTATTTAGTTGAAACATCTGGAAAATAAATTAAAACTCCCATGACTTTCAGTTTGGGGCTTGTGTGGAGGTAAGCAGTACACAAAAATTGCACAGAAAAAGACAGATTTTGGGAGGAAAAAGAGCATTTCATTTGTGCAGAAAACATTTAAACAAGTGTAATATTACTTGTGTTAAATTTATTGTTTTGACCACTTGAACTTCTAGGCTTGAAAGCAAATGACTGCATTTCAGCTGTCGATTTGTAAGTTTTGATTGCTGAGCCCTGAGAGTAAGTAACACAAATAAGAAAAATCTCTGCCCTTGAAGAAGCTGTTAGGATCAGAGCTGAACATTTCAAAACACATTATTGAGCTGGTTGGACAGTCAGGTGGTCGGAGTGTGTCTTTGAGCTCTTACTTGCTAACACCTGTTTAATAAAGGTTTAATTTCTTAAAAGTGTTGCAGAGCCTGTCAGTTTCTACAGAAGCAAATCTGCAGTGGGTTTTCGTAATATTTCATTTAGAAAACCATGTATTTAATCATAAAGAGTTACTCTTTGGGGGTAATTGGAGGCTGGCAGCTTGATTCATAGAAGCTTTTGTCGTCTGTCCAAGATTTCATCCCTCTTCTCCCCAGTGAGACAGAGGACTGTTCATGCCTGGCCAGCTGAACAGCTTTACTGCCTTGAAAGGTGGAAGAATGTAAAGAATGAGATGCATTAAGAGCAGCAGAGTGGATTCCATGCTGCTTTTCTTTCTGCTACTCAACATGAGACAGTAGGTCTTTCTAGCCTACCCTAGTTGATTGTTAATATCTTGAAGAAACTGCCAATATATGGCAGAGATGGTACATTTTATCTCTGAAAAAGAGATATTTAATGCTTTTGTGTGTGTTTTTAACTTTTTTTTCCAGGAAGGACCTTTAAGGCCTGTCCTTGAATGCATTGATCTTGTCAGCAGTGAGGATGAAGAGCCTAACAGCAGTTCTTATTTTCATGTGAGTATGTTGTAATACATTTTAGGACATCTTGGTTTAATAAAATAATTGGTCTTCTGTATTTTTTCCTATCAGTTATTCTTCACACAAGTCTTGTTAGATGTATTTTTTACAAGTACTAAATAACCAGTATTGAAATATTTTGATTGTTCTACTTGCTGTTGAATGAAAAGTAAGAATACCAGCACTTGACTTTTTCCAGAGCCATTTTTTCTGCCTTTAAATGACTTGGTGTTTTTGCCTTCCAGTCATCTTAACAAGTGTGTGAAAATAAAATGTCACTTTACATGCAGCCTCAGAAGTTGGGATGTCCAGTTTCTAGCCTGAAAACATACCTGGTCTACTCCAAGTCCCTTTCTTTCTAAACTTTTTAAGAGTAATGTATGGGTAGAATGACCTTATTCCAGTGACAGTCTGGTTTTAGCTCAGCCTAATCCTTCATAATCCATTCTAAGAATGTGCTAGTCAGAAGCAGGCTCATCAGTTTATCTATCCCCCAAACTTTTTCTGCCTGCTCTGCAAGGCCTTTGAAAGGGACACTGATAGACCCTACTACAGTTGGTTTTGGCAGTAGTGACTATCTTTTTACTTTTATTTTCCTTTGTTGCAGCAGAGGATGTTTGTAATGAACCTCATTCTTAAAGAAAGGTGGATCTTCTGTACATGCACAGGCTGACATTACAGGGATAATTACTAGAGCTGACTGTGTAAGAAGCGGAAACTACGGTGTATGGCCTATTCCTTAGGCTAGAAAAAGCTCATGATCTGCCTTTTTGAAGATAACAGGCAGTGTTAGAGCAAGAATAATAGCAGTTTTCAGGTTTTTTTAGATGGGCTGCATGTTGGCTTTGAAGTCAGGAGGGATTTTTGTTACTTAGAAGAACTTACTTAGCTTTTAATTTGTTGGAGACTTCTAGGACACTCAGCACAATCATGCATGTTCCTCTACTGCATGGTGAGGCTAATGTTTGTGGAGGGGAAGGTTGTTTTTGTTTGTTTCTTAACAGAAGTTACAGATGCTGTTAAAAAGGAAGAGAAAGCAACACAGTAGCTCGCTGAACTTAGGATAAGAGTATCTTTCCTGAACAATGTGGTGATGCTTGGGCATCGCTTTTCACTGTATTAGTGTCTGTTACATAACAATCACCAAATAAGAGTTTAACTTTCCAATTGTAGAGAAATACCAGGTGCAAGGATCACATTGACTATCAGAAGGAACGAGTTGCATCAACCCTGGATCGTCTGGCACGCCATGTTGAAGTAGAGAAACAGCAAAAAGAAGAGAAAAACAAAGCCTTTAAGGTATTGGACATGTTTTATTTTGGAAGAATTGCATAATAAAGGCCTTGTAGTCACAAATGTCTTTGTTTTCACTACTAAGTAAATAAAAAAATTGGTGAGGCATACCTGGAATTCTGTTTCTGGGGTATTGTGTGAAACTCAACGTGGACTTTGTCTTTTAGTAGCTTTTAATTGATCCATTTTCTAGTCTTATTGCAGTTCCTAAGGAGGAAAAAATCAAATGAATGAAAACCAATGGCTAAAACTTGGTTTCTTGTTTGTATATATAGCAGACGAACCTTAGTATCAATTATTCTGATATTCTAATGTTTCAATTAATTGAAAAATAACAGTTACCACAAACCACCATGCAGCAAGCCTTGCTATTTACCTGCTTCCTGCTTTTGTCTGAGATTTTTGGGAAACTGTTTGCCACATGAAATCTTTATCAGGTAGTATTTTATAATGGGATAAAATTTTCAATGTTTACAGCATAATTTTAAAGTTGAGTCCTATTAGTTGCACTTTGCAGCCATTTGAAAAGAATGTACTTTTTACTTTTGTTATAAACTGGGAGGTACAGTCAGTGGGCTTAATGGTGGGACTGCTCTCAATGGGAGCTGAACATCTTCAAGGAATGAATTACAAGAACTTCATGGAATTGAACAGGGACAAATGTAAATTTAGAGTTGGCAAAATTTGCTGACTTCCCAGCCTGATTTTTGTCAACACTGTTAATGGCTTTTAAAATCACATAATTCTGCTATAGTTACAGCTTGTTACAGTCTGTGGTAGATTGTGCAACTGTAGTACAGCAGAGTAAAAGGCTAGATTAGGTATAGTCCAAGGTAGCCTTGAAGTCTGGAGGCCTACATCCCCCTTCTGTCTCTTCCACTTTGAATTTGGCCACCTGTTTATGTCTTCACATACAGTTTTTCAACTGTCAAGTGGAATCAGACATAACTGTGTAGCTTTTAAAGCAGCTTGAGAATTAAGGCTAAAAGATCCTTTTGTTAAAGATGAATATTTTCCTCCTGCCTGGCCCTTTGCTCTTCATCAGGTAATGCAAAGTGCAGACTTAAATTTAGTCTTCAGAATGAAAACACCTTTTTCTTTGCTTTTTTAGTTTTCTATTACATTCCATTTTTATTGTATTAAACAGAAGTCAGTTGAGTTGTAATATCTTTTTTCCCCCTCATTTAGGTTTTTGTGGGTGTGTTTTTAGGAACCCATATGTAAGTTTTGACAGACATACTTAATCTTTTTTCTTTTTTTTTTTGTTGTTAATTTGATCACAACATTATCTGGTATATTTTTTCCCTTAGGAGAAACTTGATTCCCAATATGCTCATGGGTTGCAAGAATTAGAATTTATTCGGGAACACAGTGATACAGAAGCGGCAAGGTTATGTGTGGATCAGTGGTTAAAAATGCCAGGTAAGAAAACAGTCTGAGTGATGGTTTCTAAATCTTGTATTGCAGAGTAGAATGTGTGAAAATTGTGTTGAGCTTGCAGGTGCCTTGTGCATAACCAAATCCTACAATATATAATTCTGCTAGGGCATATAATTTGAAAGTTCCTAAACATTTATCTCCATGAAAGCTATTCTTGTAATGCTTTGCTATTTAGAAAAGTTGAGATACAAAATCTAAAAGCCAGTAAGGCAACGTTAACTATTTTTATAAGCGAAGTTACTAGGAAGAAAAAATACTACTGGTGAACTGCTGCTTGGGAAAGTGTAAGTAAATGTAACTTGACAACGTTTAATGGATTTAGAATAATGGAGGACATGGAGGAAGGTTGTCAAACTGTTTGAACAGAGACACTACTGGGAATTGAAGAGACAGTGAAAGAGCAGACCTACTGTAGTAGGATTGAAGGACAGTGAGTGGATTGTTAGTTCAGTTTTAAGAATCACTACAGTGTGATTCTGGAATGTCTTAGGGCTTGTGTGTTATTTGTTTTCTTAAGCCTCTGGTTAAGAAATTCAGCTTCTGGTTAAGTACTTTGTTTTGGAACACAGGTCTGAAACCAGGCTCTGTTAAGGGTGGAAGAAGAAGTGTTAATAAGAGGATGGGTCCAGTCAACAGCAGTCCCAAATATTGTCCTGTGATGCATTGCAACAGACGGTTTGATAATGTACATCTTCTTCTAGGTCACCTTCAAAGGTAAGGAGATACATTGCAAGAGTTCAGTGTGAGGAATAATAAATAATAAAAGAACATGCTCTAACTTAGAACATCAGCATCGTCTGCTTTAAACTGCCTGTACTGACAAAGCTCCATTTTGAGAACCAGTTAAAATGTTAAAATTTATATAGATGAGCTTCATGGTTTTTGGTTGGGTTTTTTTTTGTTTTTTTTTTTTTGGTTTGGTTTCGTTTTTAACTTGGTGTGTATAGCTTGTTTTTTTTCATTCAGAATTGATGTTTTCCTCTTGCTGAGCATTTTTTAATATCTGAGTTTTTTTGAGAAGTAAGATTTCTGTTCTCCGGTTTAGTTGTATCTTCATCCAAACTTGAATAAACCAAAAGGCTAACTTATGCAAGTTATTGGTAAGATTAAAAGAAAAGCCCCTAATGTAGGAAAAGAGGAGCAAAAGCTATAGGCTATGTGTTCATACCTGATCTTGCTAGTCAGTACTCAGTGTGTCTGTGTTCAATTCCAGCATACTGCCTTTTAACTAGTGAATGTGTCCATAGGCAGCATGGTGAGAAATTGAGGGGAGTGTCATGGGTTAACCCCCATAGGCAGCTCAGTCCCACACAGATGCTGACTCAGCCACCCTAGTGGGTTGTAGGGTAAAAGTGAGAAAACTCTGGGCTGAGGTAAAAACAGTTTAATAAGAAGAGCAAAAGCTGCACTCACATGCAAAGCTAAATCCTTATTTAGGATTGACAGGCAGAGCTCTATCACAAGTGGTGGTTACTTGGAGTGATGGCATTTGTCTTGCCCACTAACTCCCCGTCCTCCTCCACCCAACTTTTGTTGCTGAGCATGATGTCTTATGCTGTGGGATGTCTGTTTGGCCATTTGAGGTCAGCTGTCCGAGCTGTGTCTCCCAACAGCTTGCTGGTGGGACAGTCCGAAATGCAGAGAAGACCTTGACACTGTGCAAGCATTACTCAGCAATAACTAGAACTTCTCTGTGCTATCAACACTGTTGTTTGTAAATCCAAAACACAACAACCATACAAGCTGCTACAAAAAATGAACTCCATTCCAACCAGAGCTAGTCAAGGAGATAAAAATTTGAAAAATAGAAAAATATCTGTGTAGGAAATTAAGGCTTCGTTAGTTCTCAGAAAAGCAGTATGTTTTCTCTCCAGAGCGGCTATTTTAACACGTAAGCTGCAGGGAGAATCATCTCTGTACAGGACACTTCAACTGATACATTTCATGATAGAGGAAGTAAGGAATTTTTATAGTTTAGGTTGGTTAGATAGGGGGGTTTTGTCCGATAGCTTCAAAGGACAGAATTTTTCCCATTAAAAAAAGCTATTTTACTATTTGGAGGGGACTAGTTTGCTAATTATTTCTTCCTCTCCAGGTTTGATCATTCTCCTTGTGACCCAACAGTCACATTACATGGACCCCCACATAATGCTGTTGCTTGTGTGATATGCTGTGAAAGATTTTCAACCTCTCAGCAGTACAGTGATCATCTTTTATCTAAGGCAAGAGCATAAGGATAAATAACTCGTCTGACTGAATGTAGTAGAGGGTTTAAGACTTAAAATTATGCATTGATTTTTGGTGGGGTTTTTTGTTTTGTTTTTTCTTTAACCCTCTTTCTGTCTTCTCTCTTTTACTCTTCAAGATAGTTTTCTCTGGTTCTTCTCTGTTTCAAATACCTGGTGTAGCCTCACAGAATTCCCTTTAGATGTGACCATTAGGTTGTACCTTTTGGTATCCTTTCAAGAGGACTGTAATTTTGTCTTGAACCTCTTGTCCATCTGTTGGTGTCGTTGATAGGTATTCTCTTTTTTTGCATTTCCAAAGCTATGAAAGGTAAAGTCAGGAAGTTAGGGTGAAATAAGTGACAGCAAAGAGGAGCAGCAGAAAGGAGATGGGGGTTTTATTTAAGCAGTCTGGTGTTGAATTGGATAATGGATAGCATTTTCAAAATTGGGTGTTTTTATAACAAATACTCTCACCTAGTCTCCAAAAGCTGCATTAAATTTGGGGAAGATTTAGAATTTCTGAAAATCAGACTAGATGTTGCTTGTAGTAATAACTCTTGATATGCAGTTGTACTTGACAAGCTGAAAGATTGCATTGTAGTGTGTCCCTGCTCTTTTTCCATTGCTTCAAAGTTGTGTGCCTCTGGTGTGTCTGGTGACATTAGCAGCCAGGGTGGGGGAAGGGTAGTGAGTGTTTCTTGCAAACAGCAAGAAGATGGGATTACTTTGATGTGTGAGGATGGGGAGATAATCCTAGTCAAAGCTCTGAGCATATAATGAGGGTTCTTGGAGTGCTGTAGAAAGAAGCAAGCAAAAATGTCAGAAGTAGAACTAAAGGATTTTTGCCCTGAAGGCAGAGTTCTGAAGTTGATGTAGAACGCAAAGGGGGTGGAAGAAGTTCACTTCTACAAAAGTCACAGACCTTTTGGGCTACTCTGAGGAGCAGCATTTTGGGGAGTTAGAGGTTAGCAAGATCAGGGAAGAAATGACATGAGGTAAAGCAGCTGCTTTATTGACAGAGGGAGCTTTTTCTGAGAGCCTGGGTAAAGAGAATGGCTAAGAATTGCTGGAGCCCATAGTCCCTGGGAAGGTGCTTGCTCCCAGTGGTGCAAGAAGGGGATGGAGAAGTTGACAGTGCAGTAAGGGTGGATGAGTAGCTAGGTTTGACAGTGGTACTTTGGCCAGTTACTTGTGTCTTGTGAGCTGAAATGCAGAGGGATGGGCTGTAGATAAATACAGATGTGGTAGCTGAAAACCTAAAAGTGAAAAAATTACCACAGAAATGAGAGGAATAGAAGGACATGAGAACTGAGCCTGGTTTCTTGACTTATTTTTTTTCCTAAATAGATCATTTTCTCTTCCAGCTAAATGAAAATGATGGGCATAAAAAAGGTATTCCTCCACAGCATATTCAGTGTTTTGCGTGCCCGAACTGCTTCCTTCTTTTCACCAAAAGAGATGAGTGTTTGCAGCATATGTCGCAAGAGAACCACGTCCTCCAGGTTTCTGAACCAAGTGGTACGTTGCTACTAAGGGTACTGCTTATATTTTTTTCTGATAATTCATCCTTAAGATAGGAAGTGACTTACATTTTTCTGCTGCATAAAAGAACTTAAGGTTTTAAAGTTTGTTTTTAATGGATTCTTACTTTTCAGAACTTAAATGTGATGCTTTGAAATTAATATTTTTGTGTAGAAATGATTCCTCTACCAGACTTGCTGTGATGAGATACTGCTGAGTGTCTCATACAAGCCTCGCATCCTCCAGTGACTCCATGCAACTACTTTCCTGAATAATTTTACATTTAGCATGTTGATAGAGACTCAAGAGCAAAAGACATAAATTTCTTTTTCAATTCCAGTCAGAGTGGCTGTTGTATTCCTTCCCCTTACTCTACAGTCTGTAGTGTGCTTGGAGGCTATTTTTCTTGTCAACATCTTTGGCATTCCTGATGGCAAAGACTTGTGAAAATGTCTTCTCCATGTAATTGCAAATTTAGAGTGCTTAGCTGGAACACTGCTGCCAGCCTGATGTCTTGCAAGCACTACATGGCTACTGGAGGTTGACATACTGGTTGTGTTGTGAGCTGGCAGCATCCTGAACCATGCTTAATAAAGTCCAGAAGAAAGATCTGTCTGATCATGGTGTTGCAAAGAGGGTTAATGACTAACATAGCTGTACTAACTTTTTATTTTTGACATAAGCAGCAGACATTAAAGCATTTACTTCAGTGCTAGCTGAACTGCTAAGCAGCCATATTTTAGACGTTGTAACTCTTTGGACAAGCCTACATGGCCAGAAGGATTCATATAGTACACTTATGAAGATAAGTAATAATCTTCAACTTCTGCCCTCCCCTAGAGTGGCTGCAGGAAATGTACAGAAAAGGCAGGCTCTGAAGGAATCCCCTGCAGGTCAAGTCAGTACTGCTGCCTTCATGTAGTGAAGTGACAATCAGTTCCATGGTTATACTTTACCTTATGCGTTGTCACTCTATGGTACTTCTATTCTCAAATAGGTTGTTAATTCTGAATGTGATGACTGCAGTTGCTTTTAAATTCAGGTCATAGGTTTTAAAAAAGATTACTGGTGAGCTATTGCTTTGAAACGTTGGTGTTTTCTTCTTTAGAGATGGAGAGTGCTTAACTCAGAATAAAAAAACTGAGTGCTCCATTTTTTTACTTTGCATTAATAAGGCTTCATGATTAATAATTATCAGTGTGGCCTGAGATCTGCCAGTGCAGTTAGCTGAAAGGTGTGACCTCAAATTACTGCCTACTGATCATCACATCTTACTGAAACAGAAAATCGAAGAGAATTTGCCTGCTAAGGTGCAGGACACGAACAATATATAACCCACAAACCATTTTACATTCTCTTTTCAGTAGAATTTTCTTATTCTGCTGATATTGGAAGTTACCTTTGGAGTATATACTCAGGACAACAGAAAGTCCTGCATCTGAAAATTTAACAATTAATATTAAGGATGGGAAAGAGAGAAAGAGATGGTCAGAGTATGTGGGAACTGGTTAAATAAATTGCATGCTTTTTTAAAAAAAATGCTCTATGGCTTAAAACAAAATTTTATGTAGTGAGAGTAGACAGCTGGTAATAGGTGGAGGAGAAGGTAAGGACCTTCCTAAGAGAGATGTTGACCTAGGCATTGTAGAAGGAGGAAAAGGGAAGTAAAGTCATTCACCAAGTATGAAAAAGCAAGATGCAAACAGATTCAAGTATAAAATGGTTACAGAAGTTTAAAAAATTCAGGATTTAGTTGCAGCTTCCATTGCACAGTTACTGTAGCTCAGCTGACATTTTTTAACTTGCTTTCTGAACCCTGTGACAAATGAGTAACAATAGTAATTACATCATCAGAGAGCTGAAATTCTATGGAAAAACTAAATTTTCTACCGTTCTGTTTTATAGATGCAGTGAAGTCTGGCCATCCACTACCTTTTCCATCATTTGCAAAGAACCTCTTGATATCTCTGTGCAAAGAGGTCTCCTTCCAAGTGAAGTGTATGTCCTGCTTCAAGATACTGCGCTCACATATGGAATTAACGGCTCATTTCAGGTTTGTGAAAGGTGGTTGTCTTTATAATGTGAACATCCATAGATCAATGACAGGTATGCAGACATGCTTTTAGTGGCACTAGTGGATTTCAGGGCAGCTAGGGCCATCTGAATGTTGACTTCCTGAATAAACAATCAAAAGCCTGCCCCCTTCACTTGACCCAACACTGCAGGAAGCTGATCAGTGTCAGGATCCTTTTTGTATTTACTGTAACAGAAAAACAAAAGTTGTTCTCTGTTCCACTATTTCTAATTTGACAGCATTTGATTTTGAAAATGTACAGTCAAAAACATAATCATCAATCTACATGCTAACTTTGGAAATTGGCACCTAATTCTCTTCAAAGTTCAGAGACTAAATATGCGTTGCATGGTTTTGTTGGCAAGCTGATAGGTGGGTTAAAGTACATAGAGGACACTGTTTCTATGCACTTACTGCTGTAGTTACTTGGTAATATACCAAATACATCTGAAAGTTTAAAAATGTTTCAGGTTATGATATAACCTCTTTATATTTTTAATCCATTCTAGAACGCGTTGTTATAATTCTGGGCCCATGGCACTGTCAAAGAAAAGCATCTCCCAAGTTGCAGAGATATTTAAAATGAAAGGTCACTGTGAGAAATGTGATGAGCTGTTTGCTGATGAGAATCAGTTGACCCAACACAAACAAACCACTCAACATAACATTAGAGTTTTTACTACACTGGAAGAGTCCATCTTGATGTTCTGCCATGTCAATGGAAAACATAAAAATCAATCTCATTTGTGCTACATTGTGGAACAGTCAAGACCACTACTTAAAAGACATTTGAGTCCAGATGAGTCCTCCAGTGAAATGGGGACTACTCCTTCAAAACGGAAGAGTAATTCAAAAGATAAAAGTGAAGATAAAGTTGCAATCCAAAGTGAAGGTAGTGCTTGCAGAGTAAAAGCCTGGTTTTGTGAATGCCTTCAAAAGTTTTTTACAGAAGAGTCAGTAGAAAAGCACATTTTATCAGCAAATAGGATCTGTCACAAGTGTGCTGTGTGTGGAAAGCTGGCTGAAAATTCAAGCATTATCCGCCTGCATATGAGTCGATTCCATGGAGGAGCACACTTGACTAATTTTCTTCTCTGGTGCAGAGCATGCTCTGTAGATCTTGGAAAAGAGGATATTATGGGACACATAACTGAATTTCATGGTGGACATAGTTACTACTATGAGCAAGAAGCTGTAGAAGATGAACCTATGCCATCTGCTTCTGATGCAGTGAGCATTTCTGCAGGTGGAGATAAAGACTGCATTTCCAGCCCTATGGAACTCTCCCTGGAAAGTGGCCCTGTTGTGGGAAAATGGCAGTGCCGCATTTGTGAGGAGATGTTTGAGTCTGAAGAGACCGTTAAACAACACTGCATGTCCTTAGAAAGCCATGCATTTCACAGGTACTCGTGTGGCTTATGTAGAAATCACTTTCGGAAAGTAGGAACACTACAGCGGCACTTCCAAGAGCATCATGATCAGGAGATACAGACTCAATACTTCTGTGGCCTTTGTGGTAATCTCTTCTTCAACACAGAGGAGGAATTTCTAATCCATTACAAAGCGGTTCATAGCATGGACTATACATTTGTGCCTGAGCAGATGGAACTATCCATAAAAAAAGATGAGGACTTCCTCCCAGTTGAAGAAGGAGACCGTTTAACCTGTGGTTGCCGGACAACTTACGTCTCCAAAATAAACAGGAGGAACGATTATGAGAATTGTCAGAAAGCCATGCTGCAGAAAGGAAACTTATGGTTTCGATGCTGCTTGTGTTCTGCAACAGCACAGAATATTGCTGATTTGAACAGTCATCTCGAGAGTCACACGTCAGTAAAATCTAAGGGAGAGATGTATGTAGTTAGATGTGCTGCATGCAGCAAAAACTTTGATGATCTTCGAAACGCACATCAGCACTACCACATGAAGCACTGCTTCTTGCAGAAACCTGATCTACCAAGTCTTGCATCAGAATCAGAAGACACAGTATTCAAGTTTTCAGCAAGTGGGGCTTGTGTGGTCAGAAAACCTCACAGGCAACAACTTCAAGCATCTCCATCCAAAACTCAGGACAGACCACAGTTTTCTCCTCTGCAGGGCCCAGTAGAGGGAAAGAAAATAAAAAGTGAGGACTTAGAAGAAGAACTTAGTGAAAGTATGTAGAAAATTTCTTTCAACATTAGAAAAGTATTGCTGCCCTTAACACACTCTGTTTCATTGTCAGTACATGTCACATACCTTTGGGTTAAATCCAGTCTATAAATGAGCTTAGAACTTAGTACTTGTTGTTTCTCAAATACTGAAATCTCAGTACTTGAATTTCCAAAACTCAGACTCCACAATTTATTGTTATATGCTATAGGTATGAAGTTTTGGGAAAAAAAAACAAACAAAAAGGTAGGTGTGAAAATCCTGAGGCTGAAACATCTGATTTTCAAATTAGTTTGGAGCATAATTTTGTGTTAAAAGGAAGAGGACCATCAAGGATACCCCAGTTAGAGATCTAATGCCTAGAAGTGTAAACGTGATCTATCATACACATTTAAAAGAAACTTGCTTTCTTTATATATATAAATATTTATGAGCCTGTTAGTGCTTTCTGTGTGGGCAATGCTGTTATATCACCATCATCTCAGCTCTCTTAGCTTGCCAAAAAGCACTATCAGCTGAGGATTTATATTCCCAGTATGTATTATTTTTTTTCCCTCAAGAATGCAATTTTTTTTCAGATTCATTGTCGCTTCTAAGAATGACATCGAGAATGCTGAATGTGTTCAGAAATTGGAAGTGTTTCTTGATTACTAGTGGTGTCACAATGCTTTTGATTAAGAGGTTGACATTTATGTTACAAGTACGGCAAAAAGTGTATATCTAAACATTCTACATGCTTTTATGCATGCAGGCAATTGAATGTCACAGAGACTTGCCATAGTCAGGAGTACACAGCTGGATATTAAATGAGTTATTAAAGTGTCTTGGTGCAGGATGACCAAGCCTTCTGTGCTTACCACAAAACTATCCAGGTCTACACCATCATACAGCCAGATTCTACTCTTCTCTCTAATTTGTGCATCATTAAGTGCTAATTCAGTTATTTTAAAATCTATGCAGTCACCAAATAACATTATGTTTTGTAACTTTTCACTTACATATGTGACTGCAAGAATTTTCAAAAGCAAGTTGGTTGACCAGAAAGTCACATGAATTTTAAATGTCTCCTTTTTATCCCGTTGAAGATGGTGAACTTCCTGATCTTGACTATCTGAGCACCATGACTCATATTGTGTTGGTGGATCTGGACAACTGGGGAAGCTTTTTCACACAGCTGCCAGCTAACCTGAACCAAGGGACATTTATCTGGGGTTTTCAAGGTAAAAAATATTTGAAGTAAATTAAAATATAAACATGTACTTGAGCAGAGATTCCTTGAATCTGAGAGAATGAAGAACAGGAGCAAGTAGGTACTAGGCTTCTAAAGTTGCAGTGTCAGAGGCACCATGTAACAGAAATGTTCTTGGACTTTTCAAACTCTGTCTAAACCTCCACTGCTCTTACTATTCCTTGTAGAATAGTTCCAGAATTGCAGAACTGTATAGGAGTTTTTCTGGCTTCTCTCATGAGCTTACTTCAGCTGTATCATATTTTCATAATTATCAGGATGGCCATAATACTCGGATTATATTAACTCCTAAGTCCTTCTCATAAGGCTGGGATTTCTTATTTTGGTTTAGATTTTTCATTCCAGAAGGCATGATTTTGCACTCTTAGACTTTTAATTTTGTTCTGTCTCTGGCTTGTTCTGTTAAGGGTGGTCCTGGTCATCCTGTACAACAATAGGTGTATGTCCCATCTTGAAGATACCAGGGATTGATGGAACTCATATTGTCATGGGTTTCAGAGAATGATAGAATGGTTTGGGTTGAAAGGGACCTTAAAGATCATACCATTTTGCAAACTCTGCCAGTAGCATCCCTTTAACTTGATACTTCTGCTTATCTGACTGTTTTTGAAACAACTGCTTCTTCACCTCATGCTTTTTCTACAGGTTTTCTCTGTATCTACCTTTACGATTATTTTTTTCTGTGGTATGTTGATTTCTTCAGTAAAGTGTAGATCAGGGGTAGTTTCAAAATAGTTATTGCCTGAAACACAGGTATCATCTTATCAGATTTGTAGGTCAGGTATGTTTTACACTTGGTAAACACTATTGCACTGCACTTCCTTGCTAAGTGTTTTTTATTATCTCTTCCCATAAAAGATAATCAAGCATATTCTGAAAGCTGAGAGTTGTCGTGCTTCTCAGGTTGGACAGAGAGGCCTGTTGGTGCCTTTTTTTTTTCCTCTTAGGAAGAGCTTTTCCAGTTGGCTGATGAAGGCAGAGCAAGTATAGCTGTTAATGTAAAGTGGTAGAGATTCAAACAGTCATCTGTGCTCCTGAAACTGTAATCTAGTATCTGCTTTTAGGAGTTTTAGGGATGAATACTCTGATCTTCCTTATTAAAGTAGGTTATTCTCCTGAGTTTTGTGTTCTACTCCAGCGTTACTTCTGTATCATTACCTGTATTGTTGTTACCTTTGGCCTTTCTGTAACAGCATTCCTATATATATGCAAGCCACAGAAAAAACTGATTTTGAGGTTTTAAATCACAGAATGTTAAGGGATTGGAATGGGCGTTAGAGATAATCATCCCAACTCCTTCTGCTGTGGGCAGGTTCACCTCCCACTGGACCAGGTTGCTCAAGGCTTTATCCAGCCTGGCTTGTAACACTGCTGGGGTTGAGGCATCCAAGACCTCCCTGAGAATCTGTTCCAGTGTCTAACCACCCTCACAGTAAAAACTTTCCTTCTATTATCTAACCTAAATTCCTTCTCTTTCAGTTTGTGCCTGTTACTCCTTGTCCAGTTCTCCTACAGTTCCTGACAGAGTCCCTCTCTGGCTTCCCTTAGGCTGCTTGAGATACTGGAAGGTTGCTATGAGGTCTCCACACAACCTTCTCTTCTCCAGGCTGAACAGCTTCAACTTTCTCAGCCTGCCTTCATAGGGCTGGTGCTCTTATCAGCTGTCCTCTTACTAACTTCCTGACCCTCCCCTGCACTTAGTCCAACAGTTCCATGTCCTTTTTAGCTGGGGACACCAGAACTGGACACAAGTAGTCTAGGTTGGGTCTCACAAGATAAATAAGATAAAAGATATATCACACTTTCCATATTATACCTAACGATCCTAGATTTCTATTTCATCCATGTTGCTTGGCTGCTTCATTTATGTACATTCTCTTTTCTATATGGCTGAGCAACCTGTTTGTTCTTACTATCTTTTGTAAGGCTTTGCTGAGCTTGAGCAGATTCCACTTCACCTGTGCAATCCTTATATTCTATCGTGATTTGGGGTTTGGTTGTAGTTTTTAATTGCTGAAGGCTTGTTTATTTCTACAGTTACTCAGTCTACTTGGCCTTGGAAAAACGTTTTCATGATAAAAATAAGAAACTATTAGGAATCTATGTCTGCCTATTCTGTCTGGGTTTTATAAAGAATTATTTAGTAAAGAAGAATTTCCCCTCATGAATTCAGACACTGGCTTTCAGTCATACTTCATTATTCTATCTAAGTTACTCAAAATTAATTTGTCATTAGTTGACTTAAACTTGTTTGCTATGACAAGGTCTTCTGTGCTGTTACTGTTTTCCAAGGTTAAAACATGGTTTTGATGCATTAAGAAAAAGTTGATTGCAGCTAGGGATGTCTGAGCTGTATTGTCAGAAATTCTATTTTCTGACTTATGGAAAAGGAATAATCGTAGGATAAAAGTGTTACTAGTCTATCAGTAGAGTATTGTAGCTACTAATACAATACTCTTACCCAAAGGTACCTTTGTGCTAGTCAAGACTCTGTGCCCAGAGGTGTTCCAAACACAGGTGCCTGATGGCACAGCACAGCCCATATGAGCACCACTCAATTCCTTACTTCCTAATGGGTTTGCTGCATGGAGGCTGCCTCATGGGAATGGCCCCTGAAGCACGTGAACTAAAAAGACATGCTAGAGTTACTTGTGAATAAAATGGGCCATATTCATAGTAAAGAAAAATTTACCAGTTTTAGTGTCAACTATCTTGGTTTTGAGCCTGGGAACACTACAGCTCCCAGGCACATCTGGATCTATTGTTGTAGGTACCTTCTCATAATAATGGTTTGTATAGTTACTTGAGGCATGCTATTCTTGTTTTTTTAACCTGTGAAAATACAGCAATGTTTTTTTCCTGTATTTCCCAAACAACATTTCTGAATTTTTAATTATTATTTTTATGCTATATATCTGCATTATTTCTATTATTCCTGTTTCTAGTATAGCCTTAGCTTTGCTTTGTATTATCTGGACTCTGTATTGTTTCTGTCTTCAGATACTCAGTTGTCTTTCATCCATTTGTGGGCTAACAAACAAAATAAATACAGGTCTGTCATTGTTGCTGCCCTGGTCAAATGTTTATGTTGTATATTTATGCAGCCAGAAAACAGGGCTGGTGATTAGAAGTCTTTCCCAAGTAGCAGTAAGTGAGGGCTGTCACAGCAGACAAAAGCAACTTGAAAAGAGCATTTTTTTTTCTTACGGACAGGTTCCACTAAATCATTTCTTTGTAGACTCTTAATCTTTGTGATCATTTTTGATACCATCTTGTTGCCACTAGGCTGAAAAGGTGGGGGGAGAAACATGGGAAATTTACTGAGGAATGCTTTTCTTTGTCAGACTGTGGGGGGATACATTGGCATAAGCCATCCTCTGCAGCCTGTTTAGTTGAGCAGTGGTTTCCCATGTCCTCATGTGAAATGCCATCAAGGACTGCTTTCATTTTCTGTTCAAAAGGCCTGCTTACATCCAGCCACTCTGTCACCTAGCAGATAAAGCAACATTTTTTCTTCCATGTTGCAGAACCATTATTTCTTAGCCATTGGAATGTTACAAAATTCTTAATCACTCTGGTCAAGTCATCATTCTATTTGCTTGCCTTTTTATGGTGTCATATGTATTTTTATGGTGCAAGCTTCTCTGGTTTTTTCTCTTTTGAGAGACTTCCTGCTTCTTTCCTTTCCCTTGCAGCTTGTTTCAGTCTGGTACTGGTTTTGTCTGTAGCAGGCATTTTATTCAGCTCATCTTTATTATCCACCTATTTTCTCAGCCTGTAACTACATGCTTAACATACTGTTTAGAAAATTCCTGCACTTTTTTCCCAGTTGTAGCCTCATTTTGCTTATCCTTGACTGCATCCATGGGTTTGTCAGGACTCTAGCATTTCTCTCAGCTGTTGCTCCACTTCTTGGATCCTCTTTTTAATGAGTTCTGACATGGGATGTATCAGGCAGTTTTAGTGCATGTTGACTCTGTAGCTCCTGTAGTACAGGTTTCCCTAAGAGAAGCATTTCTGTTACTTGTACTATGTTTCCAGAGCTCTCCTGATTCTGCACATTAGCCATAACTCTGCTTGAAACTGGAGAAAAACATACCCTCACACCTTTGTGTCTAAAAGCACATGATATCTAGAAGATAAGTTTTTCAAGATTTGAAGAAAAAAAATTGTACAAAATTGATAGAGTAGCGTCAGGGTGTAGCTATTTTTTTTTTTTGCCTTCTATCTAAAGAACAAGAGGGCTGAGGGGATTTGGGTTATATGTTTTTCTTAGCTCTCACATTGGTCAAAATAAATTCTGTCTTTAAAGACAGTTTTATATTTGCTTTTTGCATTCTTAATTCATAGAGGTGTTTCTGCCCAAACCCATGGTTTGTTTGTTTTTCATGTTTGGTTTTTATTAATATTATTCCTCTTCACTGTATAGGAGGATACAGCAAATGGAAGCCTCCAGTGCATTGCAAAATTTACAATTATCTTAAAAGGATTGGATGTTTCTTTCTTCATCCACGTTGCAGTACCAGAAGAGAAGCAGCAGACTTTGCTCTCTGTGTCCATGTAAGTTAGGGCATGCTTGCTTTATTGTATCCTGTACCCAGAGAAGGGTGGCAGATGGTATCTGCTACAGATGTTAAATACTAATTGCAGATGACATTTTTAGATTCTTTCCATGAGACTTTTGTGTCCCCTATAAAGAATGATAAACCTGGATTGAGTGGAGCCAGGTGGTCAAGAAGTGACTTAAAAATTAGCCCGAATAGGTCAGCGGTCTGTTGTGGAGGGGAAGGGAGCCTTGTTAGGGAATAAAGAGTAAAAAAACCTGCACTTCTTACAGTTTCTGTATGAGTGATATGTAACTCCTTAGTCTCTTCAAATATCCCAAATCTCGAGCCATCTTTACAATGGATTTGAATGAGTGCCGGTTTCACTGACCCTGTGGAGCTGGCAGAGAGCAGTGCCTTTATTCAGTAGACTTTGGGGTTTGGCAGGGTTTGGGGATGTGCAGGTGAGGGACAGGAATCTGGGATGCCATTGGGACTTGTGTTCCTAATATAGATTTTAAGGTTGCAAAAGACCTTCTAGATCATCAAATCCAGCCATCAACCCAGCATTACCACTGTCATTAAGCCATGCCCTCAAGTGCCATATCCACATGATTTTTGAACACTTCCAGGGGTGCTGACTCCACTGCTTCTCTTGGCAGCCTGTTCCAATGCTTGGCAACCTTTTCAGTGAAAATCTAAATCTCCCCTGGTGCATCTTGAGGCCATATAGTGCTTTATCAGTTAGGTAAATTACTACCTATCTAACTGTATAAGCACATTTTTGCAACAGTGGTTTTATGTTTCATCATGCTTTTTATGTTACTCTTAAAATGCTCTGCAGAGATGACTTGTTTCATGTGGGGACATTTCTAAAATGCTGCTTTCTGGGAGTTTGTTCCATACTCCATCTGTACTGTTCTGGTAGCCATCACCAGTATCTATTGTACATAGAGAAGAAATGAGCATCAAACTTTTGAAACAGTGCCTTTCACAGTGGGGTAATGTGGCTTGGATCATAAAGGCAGGAATAAATTGCTGTAGAAGACTTTCCAATGAAGACCTGCCTGCACAAAGCCAGCCAAATGCCATGAGATAAAAACATGATCTCTGTTCAACCCTTTTCATTTGTTTTGTATAGGCTGGTCGTCTGGATGAGCACCTGCCCAAGCAAATTCCTTTCACTGTTCTTTCTGGAGACAAAAGCTTCCTGGAACTGGAAAACCAATTTAAAATGACCCAGCGGTCAGCTCGCATCCTGAATCCTCACCACATTGAAGGAGACATGATGTGTGCCTTGCTAAACAGCATTTCAGATACCACAAAAGGTAGAAAGTAAACATTAAATACAATTTTTCCAGTAAACTGATAGTTCATTCCAATAAAAAAATTGAACATTTTCACTGGTAACATAAACTGTTGCTTGGTGCTTCTTGTATTATACTGGTATTTCAATGAATAATGTATCAGAAAATCATTTTGCTTGGGCATGTTTTGAAAACAGACTTAATAAGGCATTTTTATTCAATATAACAAACTCTGTCATCCCTGTATTCTTTATTATAACAGGAGGCAAAACTGATGTTTGAATCTGAAAACTCCTTTCTAGTTAAAGAGAAGCTGTTTAAAGCAATCTTGTGTGCATAGGTATCAATTTGTACTCAGATCTGTTTGGCTTGATTTATGCTGTGTCTGTGACCCTGCTAAAACATCATTATTTCTCAAAATACTTCTGTCTATGTTAACTCTGACCTTCTGGCTACTTCCTATCATTTGATAATTATCTTCACTGGCACATGACTGACACATCCATTTGGAGAAAAAAATGTCAATGGAAGTTTTTATGTTCTCTAAATTGCCAGATTCTAGTGGCATGCTAAAATTATCACATTGGTTTTATATAGGATAATCAAAGAGGACTGAGCCAGCTCATTTTCATGCAAAGGGTACCAGAGCTGAGATGAGTTTAAATACTTATTAGCATCTTGAGGTATTTTGCTGTTTTTCTAGAAGACGTGACATTTCTCTGTAGACATTTTTGCTTTTTCTGAGTTCTTGTTGCGGTTTTGGAGGGTTGTAAATTCAGGGCATATTACAGAAAGCTGTTTCTGAATTAGCCCTAAACTGTTTTCTGAAAAATTACACTGCTAGTCTTGATACAGGTTTATGAGAGCTATGGTATTGCTGTTCCACCAAGAAGATTAAAGTGGAGTGCTGTCTCTGAATGATGAATTGGCATTGATTGATTAAAGGGGAAAAAAAAGTAGCATAATAAGTAGTTTTCTGGGGGGAAAAAAGTGTGGTGATTTAAGTGCTTTTGATACAGAAAAGGTGCTTACAGAGTTTTCTGGCCACCCCAGACATTAGAAGTTTCTTAATTTAACACTTCTTTCAATGTCCTCTACTACATTAATATTCACTATTATGGTAATTGACCCTACCTGGGGACTGCAAACCTTAACTTGCTGGCTGGCTGTTCATTGTGCGTTCCACTTAAGTTACACATATGGTCATTTCAGAAAAAAAATCCTTGAACAGGAAATTGATTGAATGGCACATGATTCCTTTGGCTCTTGGCATTTCTTAGCAAACTTGTAAGGAACAGTGTCAGCAAGGGGGGACCCAGACAGCAAGAGCTGCCTTTGTCTCCCTGTCCTGTATTAAAAGAGAATATTAGAAAAGTCACTGTTGGTAATAGGTCTGTATTTGCTGCACTGTGGGATGATGTTCGTAAGAGTTTATAAAGAGTTTATCTTTTTCTTTAAAAAGATAAAGCCACCACATAGTACACACATATTGTGTGGCTCAGCATCATTTGCAAGTCTTAATGTGGCAAAACCAGTATTGGAGGGTTGAGGTGGAAAGTTGTGCAGTGTATTATAGGCTGGTATAACTTGTTGACCTGTTACAGAAAAGCAACTGAGTATAAGGAAATGCAAACAAGAATTGCTTGCTTTGTGACTTTCTCAAGCCTATGGCTGTTATTCTGGAGAGAGAAGTGAGAGAATCATGTTGAAAAATCTCAGACAGTTGTTGGTATTGGATGAGCTGCAAAAGGAAAAAGCTCTTTCCCTAAATCACCTTCACAGAGCTATCATTAGCTTCTGGTGCACCTGGATTGTGTTTGGATGTGGCAATTTGACAGGTGCATCTTGTGAACTTTTTTACCAGCACAGGTGCTGTGGGAACTGTAGTACTGCATTCATTTTAAAATAAATTAATAAAAATAAAATTTTCTGCCTATGTTGCAGTATGATGCCAACTGTATGTTACTATAGGAAACCCTTGGCTGGAGGAGATGCTTGAACTTCCTTTGAGGTATCAAAAGAGTAGGCATTCTTACTTGTTCTCTGCTGCTGCTAAGCCTGAGTTCATAAATGAAGAAGGTTTTTGTTTTTATGCTGAAGCCTCAACATGTGACAAGAGCTTCATGTGTGTTAACTGAGTGATTTGGGAAGGGCAGAAGAGAGGAGTTTTCAGTGTCTTTCTTTATAACAAAAATTTGTAGTGTGCAGAAAAATATCATTATTCTATTGTCTGCATCTTGATATCCTGTATGTTGAAAGCACACTTTTAACGAGTGCTGGACAATGTTGAGGGCAAAGCTGATGGTAGGTTGTGGTCATCATATCCGTCTGGACGCTGACAGGAATGCTGCAACTTTTTGGTTGAAAAGTTATTTTTCTGTAAGTTGATGTCTTTAGCTTGAACTAAAGAACTGTATTTCTCCTGGTTATGTTCAAATGAGATCTTTCAGTGACTGAGCTCTTACGTAAAACAGACTCTTTTAAATAATAAGAGCAAATTTTTTGTAGTATTCCTTGTCCTTTCTTTGGAAGAGCTGGTCTGTCTCATGAGCGTGTCAAAATCAGTGGTGTACTGAATGCAGTGTTGTCTGCCAAGTAGACACTGTACGTCTTTCACTGACCCATAAAGTACATTCCACTGTGCTCAAATGGATTTGCCAGCCTGTGTCTTCAATCTGCTACTCTTGCCTGAAGTGCTTAAATACTACCAAATGCGGCTTCCATGACAATTTTTATGTTTGGAAGAACAGGGTTTCAGTTCATTTTAATGACTGCTCCTAAGCTTCCTAGCTCCCACTATGCCCAAAAGCTTTTGTTGTACATGCAGCCAACAAAAGAATTTAAGAGGACAGAAGAACAAATTTATAGAAGCCATTGAGAATAGTTGCTTTACTTATTCATAGTGAAGATTTTCATGGATAAAAGTCCGTGTGTGGTCTAGTTTGAGGTCCAATGTGAATGCTACATCTGCCCTGTCTCTGCTTTTTCCAAACCTTTTAGTTAACACAGATTGCAAATGACTAAAGTTAGGTCACAACCTCCAGCCCCCACTTCCCTGAATGTGAAACTGTATATGAAAGTCATGAGCACCTGCAGAGTGATGCACCATGAATGAATTATAGTTTCTGTAGTAATATATTCCTTTATTATAGCAGCCACAGCTTATTGCAGTAGTGAGGGATAAGAAACTCACCCGTCAGTTGTAACCTTGTGTTTAGCTACAGCAGGAAGTTACTACTGGGTTTGGAATGTCAGTGGCATCTCTTGTATGTATATGCCCTAGGGAGAAAGCAATATCTTAGGTACTGAGACCTAAGATAATGAACCTTAACAATAGTTGTAGGCCAGTGGATGAACTGGGAAGACCTCACCACTCAGATCATACAAAAAAAATCTTGAGGTTTAGCTTAAATCTGGCTTTGAATTTAAGATAAAGGTTAGATTAAAGTCTGAGTGACCATCATTATATTGGCCACAGTTTCCAAGAAATCCAATTGGAGGAGAGTGGCAGCTTGAGAGCTTTATTTTTATTTGTTGTACATTTGAATTAGTAACTGTAGGCAGAGATACATAGAGTGATGCTTACTTTGCATGTAGGAAGAGAGGTCTCGTATGGTGGTGCAAATAGCTGTACTTGCATTTACAGATGATATTTCCTTACTATGAAGACAGATTAGAGCAGTAAGTATTGGAGAAGAGAATGTGGGAAGGATCCTCCAGGGGCATATGAAAAAAGGAATGAAAGAAAATATTTTAGAAGCCAAAGAAACAATATTTTAAAGGCAACATGGCCACACATACAATGTGATTCACATTTGTGCTAACAAAGGTCAGAGTGGGGTACTGATCTAAAGATTTTGGCTGAGTAATTCCTGCCATGCTGAATGAGTTAACAAATGGTATCCGTAAGGTAGCCCTAAAGCTCCAGACATCAGCTGTAAAAGGAGAAGGGTCAGTGGCTGGAGAGAGAGAGTGTGATGTGAATGTTGCTGTACACTGGAATGGGAAAGAGACAGGTGAGTTTGGGAGTTACTGAAAAGACTAAGAGAAGGAGTATTTTAGGAGAGAAGTGGAGGTGAAGTGTGCGACTATACAGTAGACAAGAGGTATGTTGTGTGGTAAGGGAGCAGGAGGAAGTCTGCGGAAGGGAAATTGAGTCTCTGGTGGTAAACCTAATGGAAATTATGAAAGGGTTGGTGGTAACTGGTTACCCAGTTCAAGAAGATCAAATACAGTGGGGGGATGTTACCCTGAGCTGTGTGGGCAGCTAATCCAAATTCAAGCTGTGTTGCTTTGATGGCAGGACAGTGGGTGACACTTACCTTCTGTGAAAGTTACCGGAGCCTCCTCAGAGCAGGTTTCTGAGAGACACATGAAATGTCAAAAAAATCACTCTGAGCTCTATATTAATCCAGAGTTTGCTTTCCTGTTTTCTCAGTCTTCCAGCAGGAATATGTCAGTATGTGAGGACAACAGTGAGCAGTAGGATTTCTTTTGAAAGAACAGGTATGGTCAGAGGTTCATAGCTGATGTGTATTTGACACAATATACTAGAGAATAGTGCAAGAGATCTTAAGATCTCTTGCCTCTGAAACTGGGCAGCTGCTTTTCTTCTGATACCAAAGGAGTTGGGAGCTATAGCATGTGCTGAGCATTTTAACAAGAGGGACAGGATGTGCCTGATTTCTCAAAATTAAACATTCTTCATTAGAAGATGCCAGCAGTATCAGGAGCACGTGCTGACAAATTGTGGGCTGGATAAGAAAACTGAGGTGGATTGAAAACTGGCTGAACAGCAAGACCTGGAATATGCTGATCAGTGGCATAAAGTTCAGATGGGGGTCAGGAACCAGCTGTGTCCCTGTACTGGGACTGATCCTATTTAATGTCTGTTAATGACCTAGATGATGGGGCAGAGTATACCTACAGCAAGTGTACTGATGACACAAAAACTGGGAGTGGCAGTTTGTACACCACAGGAACTGTGCTGCCATCCAGAGGAACCCTGACAGGGGAGAAGTGGGCTGACAGTGAACGTCGTGAAGTTCAACACAGGAAAGTGCAGAGTTCTGCATCTGGGGAGAAACAGCCCCCAAGCATCAATCAATATATGCTGATCAGGAGTCAACCAGCTGGGAATTGGCTTTGTAGGGAAGGACCTGGTGGTCCTGGTGGACACCAAGTTGACCATGAGCTTATGTGGGCTCTGGTGGCTAAGACGTCCAACGTGGGTTGCATTAGGAAGATTATTGCCAGCAGGTTGAGGAACATGATCATTTAACTTTATTCAGTAAGGTAGTATCTAACAAGTTTGGAGCTCCCCACTACATTGTCTTTTCAGTAGTACTCAAAAGCTATCCGGACAGAGTCCCGGGCAGTAGATGATTCTGATTGAGCCAGGAGGCTGGACAATATGACTTCCAGAGGTCTCTTCCAATCTCCACCATTCTGTGACATTGCCTGACCAGTCTGGTGGCCTTTTATGATGGAGCAACTGCAATGGTTGACAAGGGAAGGCTGTGATATCATCTGCCTGGACTCCTGCAAACCCTTGACACTGTCCCACATGAAATCCTTATCTCCAAATTGGAGAGATGTGGATTTGATGGATGGACTTGTTGTTAGATAAGGAATTGGGTGGATGGACATAGCCAGAGAGCTGTGGTCAGTGGCTCCATGTCAAAGTGAAGGCCGGTGACAGATGGTGACCCCCAGGGCTTTGTCTTGGGACCAGTGCTCTTCAGTCTCTTTATTAGTGACATAGACAGTGGAATCAAGGGCACCCTCAATAGGTTTGCAGATGACATGAAGCTGAGCGGTGCAGTTGACACACCTGAAGGATGGGATGTCATCCAGGAAGACCTGGACGAACCCATGAGAACCTCAAGAAGTTCAACAAGGCCAAGTGCAAGGTGCTGCACCTGGCTCAGGGTAATTCCAGACATGAGCACAGCCTGGGAGAAGAACTGCATGCAAACAGACCAGTGGAGAAGGACTTAGGGGTTCTTATGGATGGAAAGCTGGACATGAACCAACAGTGTGTGGTCACAGCCCAGAAGATCAACTGCATCCTGGGCTGCATCAAAAGAGGAGTTGCAGGGAGCAGGTGGAGGGAGGGGATTTTACCCCTCTATTCTGCCCTCATGAGACCCCACCAGGAGTGCTTTGTCCAGTTCTGGGGTCCTCAGCACAAGAAAGACATGGATCTGTTCAAGTGGGTGCAGAGGAGATGACAAATATGATCAGAGAGCTGGAAAGAAAGACTGAGAGTGTTGTGGTCATTTAGCCTGGAGAAGAGAAGGCTCTGAGGAGATCATGTTGTGGCCTTCCAGTATTTAAAGGGGGATTATAAAAAAGAGGGACTTTTTACATGGGCAGATAGAAGGAAGATTTGGATTAGATGGTAGGAAGAAATTACTTGCTTGGAGGGTAGTGAAGCAATTGACTAGTTGCCCAGAAAAGCTGCGGATGCCTCATCCCTGCAAGTGTTTTTATGTTATGTTTATTTACGCCAAGAATTGAGTTAGGGAGTGATTGCTTCAACTGTTCCACCTCTAACAGGTATAAAACTTTTTAGAGCAGTCTGACATGTCTTCCAGGCTGGAAGATTAAAAGGATCATTATTAAGAGAGAAGCCACTTGCAAGAAGCCTTTCCTTTCTTCCCTTTCATTAGTAATTGTAGTGACTGCTTTTGGGGGAGGAGGGGGTGTGGATTTTTCTTTCCTTTGCTTTGGAAAATGATGCAAAAATTAGTATCTCTTCTGCTTAGAAATAGTAGACAGCTCCAAAAAGAGTTCACAGTCAGTCTGCCAAGTGAGTGTAGAAATACCATTTTAACTGCAGTGTACATGTATCTATTTCTGGCATCTTTTTGGGCTGCTGATCACTGTTTGACACCAGCTGTTGGAATTTTTATTCCTGGAATTGGGAAAGTCAGCAAGGTTCTGCTCAAACAGGTTATGTGTCAGAGACTTGAAAACAAATTTTGAAAAGCATACCTGACAATTTGAATAGCTAAGTCGGGTAATTCAAAATGCCAGAGGTCACACAGTCAGTAAATTAGATGGCCATATTGGAAAGTTCTTTGCTGGTTACTGTAATCAGAAGTATACTATGTATTAATAAATGCGATTACTTTAAGGAGAGTGCTTCTGTTGGTATGACTGTAGCAGACCTTGTTGACTGCTAATACTGTAAGACCTTATTACAGAGACCATCTCCCAAAATAGCAATAGCCTGTAGCAGGAGGAGAATGAATGCATAACGTGACTCATTGGCTTGGTTTTTAACCTGTACTTTACTGCGCCTCTGTTTAATGGGGAAAAAATCAACCAACAAAAAACTAAACCAACTAACCAAACAAACCCCACACCACTTTAGGTACACAAATCCCTACTAGACACTTCAAAATAAAGTCATCCTTGTGGAGCTGGAAACCAGCCTTGTGAAGATTGTTATTAAGAAAGGGAAAGGTTGTGGAGTTTTGTCTGGGCTGGGTTGTGATGAATTAACAGATTAAACTTAAGTCTATCAACTTCCTACTTATATGAGACTTGAACAACAACATCGGAATTGCACTGCTCGGTTGCGTTTCAGCACTTCATTGTTCAAATGCAGCATTTGGGCAATAAAATGCAGCTGCAGTCGAGTGTAGACAGAGACACGCTAAGGCACTTCTTTCCGTAATTAAATCCTTGATACATTTTATAGAAAATGAGTAATTTTTAATAACTGAATATTAATATATAATGAATAAATGAAGTAGACAGCAGTTTTTGCATCTATTATTTCTTTATACTGCTTTAACATAATAAAAAATTGAAGCAATCTGCCTCTAGATTATGGGGAGAAGGGGAAGAAGGTAGCTGAAAACTGTCTCTTGAGTTGCTGTCTTAAACTACCACTGGAATGTATTTTTATCTTGATTATTTAGATCATAACAAGTCTACTCATCAAATCAGTTGGTGTTACAGTAAGAGAAATGCAAGAGAGCTGTTAATATCTTTATTAGAAGCAATGTGTAATTTATTTCATCTGTGCATTTAAGGTTCAGATAGTGAAGAGGATGAAGATACAAAAGAAACAGTGAAGCGGAGCTTAGAAGAAATCAGCAAACAGGAAGGTCTGTCAATTTTTACTTTTCTGTGTTCAAGAGCTCTATTAATTATGGAAGACAGAGAAACTAAACTTACATCAATTTTACAGCAAGTGACTTCTTAGGAATACTCTCTAAACTATGCTGGGCAGTCTTGAGGAGTGAAGGATGCTGTGATGAGTTATAAATAAAAAATATTCCTAACCGGAAAAGTATGACAGCAGACTAAAAATCTATTTCATTGACACCACAGGATACCAATGAATTAAAGACTTGACTGAGTTCACTTTGTACCAGTTTAATATGACTGTGTTGTCTCAGAGTAGAGCTATTGACTAAATAGTTGAACTTCTGAATAAATAATTCAAGATCAGATATAATTTCACAATAAAACAGTCTGGTCTCCTGAAAGAGCTGCAGAATTATGCACAAGGTTAAATCAGCATCACATCTGTCTGTTCGCATCCTATCTTACATTATTTGAAATTATTTTCATCCTTTTCCTGTTGAGCTTACTGGTGGTGTTCGATGTAGTCATGCATTTTTGGTGACAGACCACAGTGTACTTTGAAAATAATTTATTGTTAAAAGACTTAATTCTGCCCCTCCATCTGATGAAAATAAACTAAAAAAACCAAAAAAAGTTGTATAAGCTCAGTGATAAAACTGATTACTGAATCGTATGCTCCCTGGAATTTATTCAGTTTTAAGTTTACCAGCTATTACTAAATACCATTGTTAAATGTCCAGCATCCATCTCCAGCACTGAAAATTTGGTGCATTCAGGCCCCCTGAGTACTGGGATAGCAGAGGCATTTGGTGCATGCAGGAGGTCCCACTTCTGATGCTGCAGTGCAGAGGCTGGCTTCAGATGAGTCACAGCTTGGACCTTATTCTGGATTTTTGCACAGGCTTGGTGGCTAAATAACAACATATTTTAATGCAAGCAGTTGTCTGCAAATGGTTTTCTGTCTTTGTTTGGTTTTTTTTGTTTCTGTGACCATGTAATATTTTTCTTTAAGCAGCTCTCTTTTATCAGTAGTTCTGGATATTACAGGAAAGTCCAGATGCATGAGAGAATAGTCATTGATATGATCTCTCAAATCTCAGCCTTGTATAAAACAGCCCAACAATTATTAAACTTTTAAAATTCTATTTCCTTTTTTGTAAGAATAGACAGATCTTTCTTTTTAATAGGATGTGCTTGTGTCCTCCTAAAGCAGATGAATCATTCATGAATGACAGTGTGTCTGAAAGATGTTTTAATTTTTCCAGCTATATTATTGATACTAATATTTGCTGTATGTACAAACCTTGTCAAATTTATGGCATTTGATCACTAACACCAAGCAATTAGTGCCGAAAACAACTTAAATGTAATGCAAAAACAGAGTTTCTTTTTTGAGTATTATGAAAATTGTTTGAGATTGTTAAGAAGTCAGATGAGTGCAATGCAATTTTCCTCCCCACCATCAAAGCTGTTACAGCCCTGATCTAGACTATTCTTACTGCTGATAATGACTTTATCTACTTGTCTGACCTACCTAGTAAGAGTGATAGCACTGGTGCCAAGTCACAATGTAGGTATGGGCATATTTCTGGATAAGGAACTGGAATGAAAATAATGAACTCTACTTGTTATGTGTGTGTGTTCTTTGTTTTAATACTTCATTTCTTTTTCTTGGTGCATACATATGGGTTCTAATCTTACTGGTATTTTGACCAGTAAATACATAGCTGCATTGTGGTCTTAAACTACTCATTGGGCTGCTCCTGGTTAATACAGTGAAAAGTTGTAGAAGGGTTTTCTGTATTTTGTAGTGATGAAAAGATAGCATAAAACAGACGGAGAGAAAATATTTTCATCTGTTTCTTAGGAGTTTTTTCCAGTCTACTGACATTGTCCACAGAAGTAAGTTCATGGTTTATGTAGTAATATTAAGGTAGTTGTTTTTATGGCTAGTTAACAATTGCAGTTTGAGATTACAGTCTTTCTTTTTATTTATGCAGAACTGCAAGATGCAGAACTGCAAGATGCAGAACTGCAAGATGCAGAACTGCAAGAAGCTATCAAAAGGAGCCTTGAGGAAATGTAAATGAACATACTTTAGTACACTTAACGCCATGCCATCAGAACTGCTCACAAAAATGGAAGCTTGTTCATTTATTTACACGGATTCAGAAATGCCACTTCTAAAATGTCTGTAATTGTTAGATTAATAATCTCATGTCCTCTGTCATACTGATGAACAGCTGGAGTTTATTCATATTCACAGCAATGTGTTATGTTTGATAAAAATACATTTTTAAGCTTTTTCATATTTGTTTCTAAGGCGTGATGACTAAGTCTCCAATTTAGCTGTTTAAAATTATTGCCTAGTTAGTAGGCTGGTCTTACTAAGTTATTGGGGTTCCTGGTTTTTCAGGTTTTTTTTCTTAAATTGGTTCTTGTATTTAATTTTTTGTCACAAAATGTCATTGTCTTTATTTACTTTTTCATGGGGTCTTTGCAACAGATAAAAATAGTAAACTCCAGTTGTCTCAGATTTGCCTGGCTAATCTTGTTATAAAGAGAAGCTTAGATCCCAGGGTTGTTTAACATGTGGCCTAACTCTTGCCTGTGGCTGGTCTCATTTCATAGGCCATAATTTTGTCTCTGTCCTTTTTGTTATAAATGTCAGAATCAGGACCACAGGCTGTACAGTTAGTTTACCAGTTCTGTTTTTATAAATGTGTTTGTTTTTTCAATAGTGGTAGAGTATTTGGATTTGATGACCTAAAGTTTGATGACTTCATTGCCTCTCCCCTACCTGAGGCAGGAACAACTTTTAAGGGAAGAGAATCTAAATAAACTTATAGTTTCTGTTTGGAATACATGTGAGAAGATTTAAACTGTAATATTTCTGTATACTATGGCCTTTGCTCTCTTCCGTTCATGAAGAGGTGGCATTGGATAAATGAATGTAAATGTGCGAATTATTTTTGTACTGTCTTTATTTTAAGTGAAATTATCTGTCATCTTTCTCAGTTTTGTTTAAAAATACCTATGCAAACTGTCCAGCTTTACCAGCCTGTTATCCTTCAGTTAATGACTGCTGTCAATCAGTAAGAAATCTCAGTGTAATAAAATTCCAGCTTAATTCTTTTTTATGATTCACTCACCTTTTGAGTTTGCTTCTACCTGCTATATCCTTAAATACTCATTATGCAAGTAGATACTTTTTGTGGAGAATAAGATGTGGGGAACACTGGATTTTTCTCACTATTGCAAAGAGTCAGCATAACTACAGCTGTTTGTCATCATGGTTAGAAAAGCTGGAAGACTGACACTGGTTTATTTCTCACAACTCTGATGTAATTGCTATCTCTGAAGCAAGTAGAATGAATGAAGAATCTTGTGAGGTATCTCAGCACTCATTAGCAATCGTACAACTTGAAGAAACGGTTCAAATTCCAGAAAATAGTTTGAGCACTTACAGTGCATTTGAGTGTGATTCCCAAGTGTTACAGGGTGAACAGGACCTCTTAGTGGTTTTCCCTTGTACCTGCTCCTGGTTTTCCTACTCCTAGTCTTGGATTAATTGTACTCCTGGTAAAATTCAGGTGTATAGTTCACACTGCTGCTGAGAAAGCCTTATTCTGGGAGATTTGAGTTGTCTTCAGCTACTGACTCAAGCTTAAATCAGTTCCAGAATTTTTCCCACCCTGTGCTTCTGTTAAAGGGTGGAATGAAACAGAAAATAATTTTCACCCTCAAAAGCATCTCCATCCAAGTTATAGAAGCTTTTGGGCAGGTTTATTTCCATGTAGATCCTCAAGTTTCAAATTCCTTTCACATAAAAAGATGTTCCAGTCTGAGAAAGTTCTTTGGCTCAACAGTGCTTCAAACCTGGTTAGATCATCTTTTCCAGAGTCTGCCATGTTAGAATTTGATTTTGTGCTTTATTTCTCATAACATTTTATTCTGTCATAAATGTAAAGTTTGCTTGTACCTGATGGGCCATGACTTAATTGGTTGCATTAAAAAAAAAGTCCTGTGTGCACACATTCTGTATACTTGAAGCTCCACTTATCAAACACATTGCATTGGCATTGTCATTTGCTTACCAAAACAAGTAGCAAATCCCAACCTTTGCTGCTGTAGCTTTTATATAACAACTCAATAGAGTTCTAGTTTCTCCATTATTTTTATGATAAAAGTAGTCTTCAGAATTAGCAACGTCTTGAAATTTAGACTAATTTTGAAGAAACTTTTGGTCTCATTGAGGTTCTCTCTAAACTCAAGTTTTATTTTGTGAAATTTTCTGCTATCACGGGCTTGTGATATTTCTGTTTCCAGAAGAACAGAGAAAATTTGATTCTTAAAACACTGCATGTACAGACATGTGACTTGTTACTCACCAGCATCTTGTGGTTGAACACCTTTAACTGGAAAAGTTGTCTTGTAAATGTGTTTCAGAATTTAATGGTTTTGTCTGCTGAGTCTTGTTTAACTGGCTGAAATTTTTGAGGTTTGTCCTGCATATGCTGAGAAATCTGACTGCATTTACAAGCACAACCTGTCTGTTAAAAGAGGTTTGCCCAGTACATTTGTACTAAAAGTGATTTGTCATGCCCTTTTCAAGAGCGTTGACTTTTGTGGCGATGTTTGAGTTCATCCTTCGTTAGCCTAAAGTAATGCAGTAGTGCTTTTTTGTGTTTATCTTTAATGAGGAAAAAGTCTAATCTCTACCTCACCACCACCAGCTGTTCATTTTAATGCTCTTAATTTCTGTGTGGTGCATATGTTAAATTTTACAAAACTGAAACTATGACAACTTGAGATTGGTATAAGGCTCTTAATTCTTTGGTGCTTTGTGTGCCACATTCTTATGAAACAAAATCCCTTTTTGGTTATATTCAGAGACAAGGTGAGACGCCAAATAAGTCAGTGCAACTGTTAATGAAAGTCGCTGGAGCACTGAAGTGTTATATCTGCCTGGTTGCTTCTGCTATTTAATAGTATTTTAAAAAGAGAGAGATATTAGCTGACTCTAAGATACTTGCCTTTTATGTATTTTTTGGGTGGTGGGTTAATTTTCTTAGCTTTTCAAGGAATACAGAAATGGCCACCACTGTTCCTGTAGTGGTCATGGAATGCAAATCTTTATGAAATCTTTACCAAATATAGTGAAGTTTATAGAGGTATGAAGTTACGCCATCATCTTTCTTAAAAGGAGTGTTCTATCTGCTTGCAGTGTCCTGGCTATGTTTACAGAGACTGCTGTAAATTGGAAGGTGAGGAGGATGAATGATGAATTGTTTCAAAATTAATTCAGAAAAATTGTCAGACATTAGCACAAAGATACTTTCTGGCAATTCTTTCCTGCTAAGCAGCTTTGTGGAAGTTTGCATCTGCATTTTTCTTTAGTACTTCTAACCCCCTTCAAGTTTCCTGTAGAAATTCTTAATTCAAGTGGTTTGGTGCTCAGTAGTAACAATTTGGGTTAAATAATATGGCCTGAGATATTCTAAAAGTGTATGTAAACAAGTCAGAAATTTTATGGTAAATGGCAAGAACATGCCAAGTGTGTACTTGAACGGCAAAGCTCTGCGTGCATGGAAATTTAATGTAAAGTTCCCTTTGTAAATCTGTGCAAATTGGCTTTCACTGACTGCAGTATCCTAATTTCTGATAGTCCTTCCCTTTGTTTTTTTGCTCAGAGCTCCACTGTCAATTGACCGAGCATCTGCAGCTGTACAGAATGCACTGGCTCATTTAATTGTCGACTTTGGTCCAGTGAGAATGAACTGCTGCATGCCCCAAAATGGTCATAGCAGCTCTCAGATTGCTCCTGAGACAGAGGGCTTCATTTAGACTTCTAAGGCCTGGGACCTTGGGGCTTGCCTACACAGAACAACTGCACCGTGTAGAGGCAGGGCTAGTTTTAATTAGCATTGGTAACAACAGCAGTAAAGACACAGCAGCACAGGTTCAGCAGGTGTGAAGTGAGGGGGCAGCCTACTGTGATAGCACACATGTATTTTGATTGAAAACATACCCTGAAAAGTCAGGTTGGCCCATCTTTATTGTTGTTGTTACAGTGTTGGGGAGACTGCAGGCTGGTTTTGGTTGGCAGGCCTGAGCCATGGATGTGTCCTTCAGCCATGTCTGGGAACTGCTGTGCTTCCAGAATACCTGTGCACAAGGAAGATTCTTAACCACAGAATGGTTTGAGTTGGAAGAGACCTTAAAAATCATCTAGTTCCAGCATGCCTGCTGTGGGGAGGGACACCTTCCACTAGACCAGGTTGGTCAGAGCCCTTTCCAACCTGGTCTTGAACACTTCCAGGCATGGAGCATCCACAGCTTCTCTAGACAACCTGTTCCAGTGCCTCACCACCCTCACAGAAAATAATTTCTTCCTCATATCTAACCTAAATTTCCCCTCTTCCGGGTTGAAAATACTAAGTTCCTGTAGGTGAAGAAAGGAAAATAATCCTTCATGGCATTTCTTGGGTGTGGACTTTCTCTTTGATCCTGTTCCATGACAGCTTATGTGTAAGTGTTAGGGTATGTGACAAGGCATATATCAGGGTTTGAAATTAGGCAAAGCTGAACTAAGGTGCTATTTAGTAGTGTTACAACTTGCAGTGCTTTTGGTGTAGGTCATCTCTCTGGCTCTGGGACTTCTATGGATACATCAGATGTTTGAAACCTGGGAAAAATGCTCTTTCTGCTGTCTCAAGGGACTTGGTGCATATGAATGAGACTTCTGTTCATTGCTCTGTTTTGCAATCAACACCCATCTTTTACAATGCTGTAGTTTAAACAAGAGACAGCCAGTGTTTTTTCCACTGTGATGGGAATGCAGGAACAATGGGATACACACCCTCTCCTCATGTTTTTGCTGGTGCCCATAGCCAGAGCAGGGCTGTGCAGTCCTTCACATTACCACAGATGTGGGGACATGGGAGAAGACAGGGATGTTAGCATGGCATCACCAGCAGTCCTGGTCATGCTTCATCACTGATGGCAAGGAGGGTGAAGTATGTGCTTTGTTTCAGGTATGGGGGCCTTTCCTCCTCCCATTGCCTTGTGGCCCCAAAGGACCCAATTCTTGCCTTTTGTGTCCCCAGAATTCCCCCAGCTCACCTGTGAATCACTTTCCTTCCTGCAGGGATGGACTCCAATCTTCATAGACCAACCAGCTGTTATTTTGGAAAAATGATGCCAATTGTCCCTTTACATACCTCTGCAAAAATAGAGGGGGTGGGGGCAATCTTTTCTAGAGCGCAGGAAAAGCAGTTTTCAAGGTCCTTCCAAGTCTCTGAAAGGGAAATTATCCCAGTTTTCACAAGCAGTAATTTCAAGACTTGTCCTGGAAGACCATTTTTCCTTTTAAATTTGCATTTTGTTTCCACAGTTTTGCTATTCTTCCTTCTAGTGTGAAGTGTCCTTTTGCTGCTAAAGAGGGTAAGTCAAGTGTGATACATTTAGACATGTAGGGCTGTTCTGTGCCTCTGATTCAGCTGTTCTAACTTCTACCTGTGTGGAATTAAACCCCTGTTTACCTGTTGAGGAAAAAAATGTTCATAGCTGTTCAGCTACTTTGATTTCTGCTTTTTAAACCCAATCTAATTGATGCTTAATAAATTAGTATGGGAAGAATAGAAGGATCCCAGAAAACAAATGGTAGCAAACTATGTGTCATGGCTACAAATGGTTTCTGTTTGGGGTGGGAAATGGTTTTTAATTATCTTCTAGAGAGACTGTAGAGAGATGGATGGAACAATTGTTGAAATGAAGTTATTTCCATGAGCTCACAGGCAATGAGCCTTGCTTATCCAACTATGTAAAACAAAGAAAACTCAGGCAATTAATTTAACGAGAGTACTTGGGACATGATATCATTCTGAATGGACAAGCCTGAGAAAACAGCTATTTTCAATCACAGCAGGCTAAGCATACAAAACAGTATCCCTGTGCAACAAAATCCCTCTTAGCTAGGTGCCAAAATTGGTCTGTTAGAGCCATGGGGTATTTGCCCAAACCTCGACTCTTGGGATAAACAAATTCCTTTTTAAATACTCACAGCAGTGGCAAGTAAAGCTTATGTGTGACTTGAATTGCTGGTGCTTGTGAGACAGAAGGTGCCGTTTCACACAGGCAAGTCAAATATGTTCTTGGGACAAGTCATTACTAGAAGTAGATCAACTACCTTGGCTACCATGAAGTAGATATATCTTTTCTTTCTGGCATAGAAAGAGAACATAAACCACTTTTCTTTCCAGTGAGATTTTTTGTAGAATCTTACAGCTGGTGACATAGCTTCTTTTCTGCAAATTGTAGGGGGCCCTTACAGTTGGCAGGAGAAAGATGCACTATGAGTAGTAGTATCTAAAGTACCTTTTTTTTTTTTTTTTTTAGGAATTTTTTTCAGGGTCTGCTTGCAGTGAGGGCTGTCTCTGGTTTAACTTTTCTCTCCTTTCAAGCTTCTGGATTTTAAAAGCCCTTTATTTTTTCTCCTCCTGTCTCTTGCACTTTCCACTGTTTTCAGTTTTATAGTTTACTGTTTAATTAGCCTTAAATAAACATAACAGTTGGGTGGTGGTGGGTTCCTCGTTTTCTTTAATGAAAGAGCAAACCTATGAACCAACCATATAGACCAGTTCTGGATCACAAATCCTCATACCAACAGCTCCCATCTCACACAAAGTTAATATAGATACTGAAAACGTCATTATTCCTCCCGTAGCTTCTGGCTGAACTACAGCCAGAGTTCATGCTGCTTTTGGCTGGTCCAGGTTTTATTGCTCTTGTCACACAGGGGAGTGGAGACAGGAGCAGGGCAGCCCAGGGTCTTTCTGCGCCCCAGATGGTGACAGCGAGGAGCAGAGGCACCACACCGTGCCATGTGTCGGGGTGTGCATGGCCGGGCACCTGCGTGGGGCAGGTGCGGGTGACAGTGCGGTGTCGGTCACGACAGGAACATTCCGCTGCTGCGGACTCAGCCCCATCGTCCCCAGCTGGCCGGTGAGCTCACCCGGCCTCCGCCGCTGTGCGCGGAGAGCGGGCAGAGATAGGGATACAGGGAGCTCCTGGAGCAGGGACTTAACCAAGGGTCTGGAGAATCCCTCTTAGCAGGAATGCCTGAGCGGCCTGGGTCTGTTCGGCCTCGAGAAGGGGTGACTGAGAGGGGTCCTCATCAGTGTGATTACCTACCTAAGGGATGGGTGTCAAGGAGATTGACCAGCCTCTTCTCCGTGGTGCCAAGTAACAGGGCAAGAGACAATGGGCG
>VWZS01009177.1:827525-1003927 GCA_013397075.1 Rhabdornis inornatus
CGACTAGAGCACTATTCTGAAATGACCCTGTCCCATTCTTGTGTGGCATTCTCTATTGCAGTTCAGGAAATAGTAAAAATAATTCTGAAGAAGCAATTATTGCAAATAAAATAGTTCTTAAGATTTGGTTATATTACCTTTAGTAAATTAATGTCAATCAAAGCTCTAGTTGGTGAACTGTGTTTTTCTTTTTTTGCAGTATGCAACATTAATTCTGACAATTTGGCTCTTAGGTCCTAGCTCACATACCAAGCTGGCCTTTAGAAGCAGTGATATTTTAGGCACTCTCTTTAGAACTGTACCAATTCAGGATACCTCTCTGCAATGCAGCTTTTCCACCTTCTTCTTAGGACCCAGCAAAGCCTGTGGAAATAATGGACTGATCTACCTACTGAAGGCAGAACTTTAGTTTTTACGTCAGTACAGTGATATACAGAATATGATTTTAAAACTCTATCAAAACTGAAATTCTGCACTTCAAAATTTTAATTTACAACTTTCCAGCCACTACAATGCATTTATAAATTGCAAAAATACTAGTTTTTTTAAAAAGGCATGGCAAGGCATTTTAAAAATATTGCTAGACTTCGTAAATTATAAAGTAGAGACATCTGAAATACGAAATGACTCCACCTGCCTCACTGCTCTTACTAACCAGTCCAAAATAATAATTATGAGTATTTGCTCTTGGCATGAATTTGCATTGCATTAACTTTTCCCTCTCCTCCTCAGAACAGACATTAAAGGCAAGGCTCGAAGCCTGTGCTTTCACTGACTAAATTAGGCTAAATATTTTGTAAAACAGAATAATTTTGTGAGCAGGCTGCATGTGAATAGTGACTATATCCTCAAATGCTCCCATTCTGCTTTCACCCTCTTTTCTCTTACTCCTGTTTTTCTGAAGTTACCTGCCTTCAGCCAGCCTGTGAGGAAGGAGCAGCAGCTCCGTGGCTGTCTCAGGAGATGCGTCCTCATCTGCAGAGACAGCAGTGAGCCACTGCTGTCTCAGCCCAGGAATGTTGGAGTGTAGAGCACCTAAGAGACTTAACAATGTTTTAGTTTGTTTCCCCTTTTCTGGCCAGGGTTCATAAACATTTCAGGATAGATGGATGGATTCTCGTGATGCAGCCAGACCTCCTGAGCTGTGCATTCCAAGCATCTCAAACCATCAGCCAGGTTCACATGATACTCTTGCTTTTCTGTGCAGCCTGTGAACACAGAGTTGATGGTTTTGGTGCAACTCTTGCAGCCAGTTCCAGCTTGGAAAGTCCTCTGCAATTCCCTACCCTCAAATCTCAGAGAAAAGCCAAGAGAGTGGGATGTTTCGCTCTTTTGTATCAGGTCTTCAAAGTGTTGCATTAGAGTTCTCCAGTGTTCTCTTCCATAATGCAAAAGCCCCCTCTTCAAAACTCTGGTGGGGAATAAGACATGAATTTAGAAACTGGACTCCGATTTGTCATGCAGCATTTTCACATTGTCCACGGTGAGCTGAGTCTGCACTTAGTGCCACAAGCAGGGCAGGCTGTGGGCACAGAACCACACACCTCTTACCAAGACCCAATAGTTACAGGGACAGCAGTTTCTGATGGACTTACACCTTGGCCTCACTGCATTACATGTGAGTTTCAGCACAGTAGTGGGACTGGAATAGGTAGCTGGTTTCAGGAGTTTTGTGCTTCCTTGCAAGCCCAGAAATAGGAGCTGTTCCCACAGAAGCTTCCTCCCTGTGTGAATCACAGCATCATTCCATGGGAAGCACCACTGACAGTGAGGGAAGGCAGTCCAGTGACCAAGGCACAACACCTGTGTCAGGGAAACCCTTTTCATGTTAATAAAAGTGTGTGAGCTTTGTCCCACTCACAGGGTTTTCTCCTTTGTGAACAGGGTTGTTTGGCGCGTTGCAGTTTTCTGGAGTGTTTGTTGCTTTGCAGGTGGATTATATGGGTTCTGCTGGCCTGGAGGTGGCACAGGGACCCAGGGTGCCTTGCTGCCTCCATCTCTGCAGCTGCTGCCCTCACTGCCAAATTCCCTGGTGGGGACTCAGTCCCTTTCTCTCCTAGTTAGGCAGCTGATAATAACTGCCAGTTGGCTACAGGACTCTGCTGTGGGGCTGCAGAACCATCAGGCTTTGCATAACCAGATTAACCATGCAATAGGATAGAACAGCACTATCAGTAAACCAAAATATTTAAGTTTGATAGAATTGCTGTTGTTTTCTTTTGCCCCTCCATTTGTTTGTTTGTTTAAATTATATTGAGTCTTAAAAAGTGAAATTAAGATAAAGTAATGAAATCAGAGTCTGTCTCATGGATAACTAAGAACTGTCTGTACTTACTCTAAGCCGAAGTTTAAAACAACAGTTCTTTGCAGCTACATAGCTGAACAGCTGTTTTATTATTTAAACATTTTATTTGGTTCAACCATGTACAGGGTAGAGGCCTTCCGTGATGCAGCATCTGCTATGGAGCAAGAGAAAGAAATTCTGCTTGAAATGATCCACAATATACAGAACAGCCAGGATATGAGGCACATCAGTGAAGGTAAGAAGTTACTTTCCTGTACCCTCCAACTGACTCAAAGTCTAATCAGCCCATCTTTTAGGGAACAGCTTTGTGTGAGCAGCTCACTTTGCTGCTGGTAAAGGTGCAGCATTGGAGCCAGCTGAGGTTGTTGAAGTGTAACCCATTATCCTGAGATCTCCTCTTCTTGACTAAATTCATGCTGTTCAGGTGGATGGAATACCGTGAATGTCACTACTGTGTATGTGAAAGCCTATACTCAGGTCACTGATACATTTTCAAAATCTAGATTAACATTGCTCTGCTGGTGGAGAGACATTGATGATGATGATATAGTTGAAAATTATTTTGACTACTGGACAGGCATGAGTGTTACGAACTGTATAGCCTGCAAGAACCTGATGATTAAGACCATTGTCGTAGTTGTGTGATTCATGGCTTTAAATATATCCCCTAAACCTGATTATTAGGTGCTTTAAATTGCTGGTTTATTGACTCTTCAAGAGCCTATGTATCAAGTGTGTTGTATTAATATTTTTGAAAAGCAGCTATACTTTCAAAAAATAGAAAACTAGTTTTTCCCTGGCCTCTTATTATATCTGGTTTTCTCTTTATGGCCTTTTTTGTCTAAATCTCTCCCTCAGAATAGCAGAGAAGTCCTTAATGAGCCAGTTCTGTTACTGAATGTTTCCTAGTAATATTGTATGTTTTGCTTTAAAGTGACACAGCAAGCATTGTGTCAGGAGTGGGAAATCATTGCTTACAGTTTTAGTAGAGTTTAATGCCTCATTTTAAATCAGGCACTGGCTTCTATGAAATGAGTATGACTTGGACAAATGTAAAAAGCTCATTTCTGGCTTCTGGAAATCTTGTTGATTGTCACTTACTTAAAAAAAAGTTGTTTACTGCTGAGTTATAGCAGTTTGAGTGTCTTGATGATGCCATTTGCACAGGAAAGTATTTGTAACCAAGAATATTTTCTTGTTTTCGATTGAGGTGAGAGAGAAGAACTTAATTTGACTGCTAATCGCCTGATGGGCCGAACGCTCACTGTGGAGGTTTCCGTGGAAACCATCCGCAACGCGCAGCAGCAGGAATCCCTACTGCACGCGACCAAGATGATTGATGAGATCGTCAATAAACTCCTCGATGATTTGGAAGACGCCAAAATGCGCTTAATGTCACTTTATGGTGCGTGCACGTCTGACGTGCCAGCAGGACCCATCGATCAGAAATTTCAGTCTGTGGTCATCGGATGTGCCATTGAGGATCAGAAGAAAATCAAAAGGCGCCTAGAGACTCTGCTCAGAAACTTGGAAAATTCTGAAAAGTCCATCACATTGTTGGAGCATCAGAAATCATCTGTTCGGCAATCTTGCAACAGCAAACAGGATTAACATATCTTCCTGGCTACTTCTGGCAAACCACAGGATGAGCAAGTGCCCATAAAAAGCACACAGAAGCCAAGAAAATAATTCTCTGTATGAGCACGCACGCATATACACATCCATGCTCACCAAAGTTTCTTTGATTGCGAGGTGCAAGCATTTAATGGGTTTTGGTAGCATTGGCATTTTCTTTTGGCAATAAGAAATGCTATCAGTTCTTCTGTAGAGTCAATACTGCTCTATTGCAAATTGTAATTGTGCTTCTGCTGAACTGATGGAAACTGAAAATCTAGCCTTTCCTCCATTCTCCTGGGTTTTTTTAAACTAAAGTTGTTTTGTCCTGTCATGAGATTTCAGCTTTTCTCTGCTGTATATGTAGTGTGTGTGAATCAGACTTCTGGGGACAAAAGACAAATCATGGCAATAAATCAAAACAATTAATAAACTGTTTATGGTATTTTCATAAACAACACAGTGTCCTACTCATTACCATTTATAATTTTGCAGCTTTATACTATTTTAAATAAACCGATCACAATACTTCTCTAGAGATAGACAGCTACCTCCAGTTTGTAACACATGTATCTCAGGGATCACCAGCCAGGCTAGAAATGACCTGACTCTCAAAATCCCCCCTCCATGCCTGGTGAATCATTCTGCTCCCACAAGCTCATTGTAGCTTTGAGATTGCTGTGTGCTGGTTTTTAATAGATTATAGAAAGGGGAACTGTACATCAGCTACTACTCCACTTTTGCATCATCTATGCAACCACAGAGCTTCATAGATGGTTACATTTTGACTTCTCACCTGATGAACACCGTATTTGTGTCTTGTATAGGACAGTACTTTGTCCATCCAGCATTATTCACCTCTTTGTGTGATTGGTTTTTGGTTTGTTTTTTATCTTCCATCCTCTCACACTAACTGCTGCGCATCATCACTGAGCTCTGTGGCTGCGGGTCAAAAGTTGTGGATTTTAGGGTGTGTCTGGAGTTTTGTAACCCCCTGTAGCCTGGCCAGTCTTGGAGTACTTCACCCAAGGGTGGTGGTACCCTGAGCAGAGCAGGGGGCTCTGTGGCTCAGCCACCAGCATGCTGAACTTGGCTCAGGTAGAAGCTCAGCTGAAGGGTCTGAGTGATGCCACCAACCACAGCTGCCTTGGCCCTTAGAAGGTTATTTAGGCTAAAAGTTTTGTTTTCTTTCTTAGATCCTCTTCATTGTACTGATACCTAAAGGATTTTTATTTCTTACAGCACTTGTGCTATTACAGAATTGCAGAAGAGGTGGGTTAGAAGGAACCAGTGAAGGTCATCTAGTCCAATGCCTCTGTAATGAGCCTCAAACATTGTCAATTAATCCTTAAAAGGGTGTTAAGCAAACACATTGATCTTCCATGTTCAAAACTGCATACATGAGGAAGCTGGAGTATGTTACTTCGATATTCTCCAGATACCTGGGTAAAGATGCTGATTTGTGTTTTACTAAAAAAAGAAAAAATACCAAAACAATGCAAAACCCCCAACCAATAATCACTAGACTATTTTCCAGTTTATTTTCAAAAAATTTACCAGGCATCTTTGATATATTAATAATACTTTAATGCCACTTCCAGTGTCTACAATCTTTGACAAACCTTGCCACTGTATTGGCCAGACCAATCATGAAAAGCAAAATGACCAGGAAGAGCAGAAAAGAATCCCTATTTTGTATTTCAACCACATGGTAAAGCAATCAGAGGCAAGAGCCAAGAAACACCATTTCTGTTTGACTGTGGTCTCCACATTTGTTCCTTTGAGTGCTCTCATGTGCTGCCTTGGCAACACACACACAAGAATCAAGCACACGGTCCTCAATCAGATTGAGGTTGCAGAGCTTATAGTTACAGCAGTTTTTGAAATTTAATGTACTGATACTTTAATATAACCACAAAAGTAGTGACTTATATCAGACCCAACAATAAGCAAACAAACATTTAAAGTTGCATGATGGAACTAGTGTCACTTACAAGAGAACAGCAGAATTAATTTGTAGGGATTTTACAGAACAGCATACACAAGATACTCAGTTTTAAACACTGATTCTGCTGCTTGAAGATTTATGGTATGTTGACTTTTTTTTTTCCTACCGATCTGTTACAATTACTCGAGATCACGATGGTGATAAAACCAGTTATGTACATTTCAGCTTAGCCAATTATATTTAAGCCATTAGTAACAATGCATCTTAATCCTCACAAGGAGAGTGGTGTTTCTCCTGGTCCACAGTAAGTTGTAATTTTTCTTAACAACTTTAGTGAGTCTGGCAGAACTGAAAAACTATTTATCAGTATTTTCTACTAGAAACCTGAGAATGAGCCTAGTTCAGTATTAGGACTCACCTGGCTTTTAGATGACTCATATAGAACATCTTGACATGGAACAGTAGCAGGTTTCTTTTACTCCATTATAGTACCTTTTATCTTAAATCTAAGCATTGCTGTGTTTTTCATTCTGTAATTCTGATTGCCTGCTTGGATGCCATATTTAACAGAGAATTATTTTCTTCTCTCAATACTATTTGTGCATTAAAAAGAAGATCTGCACAACTTTTGCTTCCTATAAAAAGATAGCAAGGTCATTTCGATGAACTGGAGCCTGCTGGACCATCCTTACACTCTAATTTTGGTACAATTAGTGTTCAGGTACTGCAACTTCAACCGAAGGTCTAAGTCTACACCTAGAAAAGCAGCAGAGGGGGCTCAGGTAGTGTCACTGGAATGGGAGCAGCATGTGTGTTGGCTTGCTGTATGATGAACTCCCACAGAGGAGAAGGCCAGATCATTCACCCTGTTAACACCTGGAGCTCTCAGCTTGAACAGTGCATGAACTAGCTTCAAGTGCAGCCTGGCTGACTCTTGTGCATGTACCCCACATAAGCCCCCAGGGTGCTGTGGGTTCAGCTGCTCAATGCTCTTTAGATTATCCCACCTCTACAGAAATGATGCAAAGGAAAACGTCATGTCAGATGTGCTGCAGCCCAATAATAAAGCAAATAGGAAGTTATATTTTACTGAAGCATAAAAATTAAACAGGAAATCAGACTGACAGTGTGGTAGTTCAGGCATTTTGACTACAAAAGTGTTGCCTTAAGAAACACTGAAAATAAGAAAGCTTCAGAATTGTCTTAAGTGGAATATTTAATTTTTTTCAATTAACCACACACACACAAGCACAAAAATTTGTGTGATCAGTCATACAACTTTGAGATTTGCTATTTCCAGTTGGAAATACATCCCTAGCATTACTGCATTGCATCTAACGATGCCCCACATACTGGGAGAACACCCATTCACTGAATGGATACAACACAGAAGTGACAAAACTGTAGTGTCATACTCTTTAGTGAATACCTATTTCACTAAGGCATTAACAATCACTAAAGGTTCCTGCTAGTGTAACTTGATCAGCCAAGGGCAAAGAATTGTGGCAAGATCAAGATAATACAGCCAATGAGCTATTCAAGAGGTATAAAAAGAATACACAGGAGTGCAATGAATTTTGTGTCTTGTAGTGCGAGCATCTCTTGCTCTTAATCCAAGTAACCATGGGTGTAACAGAGCTACATTCTCACCCACTGTGCAGTCCCAGGGATGCAAACAGAAGAGCATTTTTATTATCAGCCCTACACCTGTAGGTTTTGCTAACTGAAACGTATGATATTTTAATGAGTACACTTTGAGTGGAGAATGAAGTAATGTTTGTAATAAAAATTATTCATGAAGGACAACACAAGTGCTAAAACATTTAGGCTTGTCTCTTCTTCCAAAAGGCAAAAATTAGTGCCACTGAAGAGTGATATGAATACCTAAGGTGTCCTGCAATATGCAAGTCATCTGGTTTACATCTACACACTAACCCCAGTAGAATAAAGAATCAAAAGTTTCAAGCAGTGTACATGCAGGGCACTTCCCAGAAAGATGCTAACTTGGGCAGTTTCCATCTCAGTCATATTGGAGAACAAGCACTGCAAGCACTGCACTATCTTTCTCAATAAAGAAAGGTCCACTTTAGATTTAGGATGGGAGTAAAATGAAAACTCGCTGTTACTCAATGGTGCAAGTAACTATTTCTATATTAAAGTATATGCACTACATTTCAACATATCTTAAATTTATCAAGTCTGTCAAGTCTCCACCCATGAAAATTTCTGCTGAGTCATTAAAAACAGTAGTTTATGGTCACATATTTTAAATACAAACGGCCTATATTATTTGTACAATGTGCTACAGCATAACATAAAATAGTACCAATTGTCATTGTACATAATAAAAACTTACTTTTCAGTATGCTGTACAAAGTCAAGGCAAAAAAAGATGTTTTAGATACTTTGTGGTTTTGTTTGTTTTTCATGAAAAATGAATTAAACCCGTTAAACTTGCAGACAGGCAATGAAATATACGTTTCCGTATTAAAAACAGCTGTCAAAATTCTTCATGCATACACTCTACCCTAAGTTGTGAGGTGGCCCCATGATGTTCAATCATCTTATCCCAAGTACCTTACTTCTTAAACTGCTAAGACAGACAGATAGGACTTGACTACATTTATACATACAGTGATTAAATGCACTTGTTAAAAAATAAGGGCCGTTATCCAAGAGAAAATACAGGAAACATTACACACAGAAGGTGAGGTGAAGAACACACGGTTTTGCTGCAATAGCAAAAGGGATGGAGTGCCCTCCTTCTTGCCAGCAACAGGAGATCTCTAAAGGCTTGTCAAAGAAACTACGGTACTCGGCAGAAAGTCTAATACAGTAAACACAAATACAGAGTTCAGAGATCTTTTTAGTGTTTGTGCATAACTTGCCACTCACTTCTCTCCATGCAGATAGTGGGAATAAGAATACATTTCAGTTTTCATACTCATTGACTTAGAAACAAAGTCAGTCAAGCTTCCTACACGAATTCACATAGTGAAAAGTCCTTCCTTCAAAAATATACAGGATCACTCAACCAATTTTCATTCTCATACACCATTTATAAAACTATTAAAACTGTTTTTTTTTAAGCAGCAGATTTTGCATTTGTCACTGGCAGACTTGTAGAAATCTTAGAAAGTTAAAATTATATCATACCATACAAAACCATGTAAACAAAATGGATAGTTTTTAAAAGGCATGCGTGCTCTTGAAGAGGATTATAAAGTGTTCATTTTTGCTAAATAAAAGGTATCTTGCTTAGCATTTTTAAAAGCACCTTAGTGATTTAGGAGCCTTAGCCCAAATAATCTTGAAGTTAGATTTGGGCTCCTAAACATCTAAATCAGTTCTGTAAAATTACTGAAGCACTTTGAAATTTTTCTGCCATGACTCTCATCTTGCAGAATTAGATTTCCTTAACTTTAAATCTGAGACAACATTCAAGAATGTCTCTCTAACATAATCAGCTGCAATTTTTTGGATCTCTGTAACTTAGTTACCTAAGTTATCTATGCAAAAATTTAAAACAAGATAAGTACTTTGTAACACCACTTTGAAAACTCCTTTTTCATAAGACAACACAAGATAAAACAACCAAATTTGAACAAGAATATTATTATATTTTCCTTCTAAATAGCTATTAGTGTTATTTGTTCAACCTGTTAAGACTGAGAAAAACAAACTTACGAACTTACTTATCTGTAACACAGCATTAGGTAAAAAGGAGCATTTTTTGGCACCATACGTTTTTAAATCTAAGCTTTTAGGCCCGAAGTATAGCAAGTTAAACATACACAGTGGCAGCTTAGAAAGCTTCATCTGAAATGCAACATGTTTGAAGGACAATTGGAAGATGCTATTTGATGTTCATTAGCTGATCTCCAAGTAACATATACATTGGAACCACGCCTAGATATTTATCCCAAATGTTTACACATATACCTTAGCACACATATATATAATGCAAGGATCTTGCACCCACAGGACTGCCAGAATCCATATTAATATGGTCAGGCATAAAATGAAGTAGTGTCTTTTTGCTCTTCATTTATCTTGGTAGTGTCCTGACTAATCAACTCTAATATTTTCTTTGAAATTTAGTTGCAAGGTTGCTACATTACCTTGGGCCATGACTTACAGTCCGTACCTATACTTGTAAATATTATCTTACGTTAAATGTGCTTTGCAATTCAGCAATACCTAGTTCATAGCTGTGTAATTCCTTGAAAAAGGAAAAGCTCACCTAAACTGTACAAAGTGCACGAGGCAGCCACAGTTCTATATGTTGCCACCAGGTGTCTCATGCCACACAACAAACCCATGGCATCAGCAAATTCATCTAAATTCACCCTCTCTCAAGGAGGCACAAGATTTGCTAAAGCACTGGTAAAAATACCTCTACAGCTGGCTTTATTCTGTATTCAATTGCACAACTTCATCCAAATCTCTGAGTTGCTTAGTTTCCTCCAAAAGTGGTCTAAGGTATACTGCAGTTGCTAAAAAGACTTCTGTTTTTCTTGGTCCTCTGTTTGTTGGGTTTAAGGTTGATGACATCTCCACCATTAAGAGTGCTAGAATTTTGGTTGGAGTGACTTCCACCAGCTGTATTAAGAACACCTAGAGAATTCAGACAAGAGAGGTATTTGTATTAGTTTACTGCTTGCAGTGTAATACATTAACACTTAAGACACAACACCTGCTAAGGCATAGCAGAGCCCCTTAAATGTACACAGTAGTTTTTAAATCTATTTTGGATCAATTTTGCAGCTAAACTGGAAGTAGAGTCAGTTGCAATTACTAGCCAGGCAGCATTTAAAGCTGGTATGCATCTGCGTAATTGAAAGGCAGCATATGCACTCATCTGTGTATGTGTATGTCACTAAGTGCACGAAATTGTGGTTAGTTGAGTAACATAACAGAAGAAAAACATGGTGATTTAAAATTCAGAAAATTTGTTGATATAAAGGTAAGTAAAAGCCCTGAATAAAAAGGGAGTGCTTTAAGGAAAATAAATTACCTGACTCAGAAACGCTTTAAAGAAGAACTAAAAATGCTTTAAAGAAGTTCAGTGTTTTCTTATAGAAGGCAACTTAAAAACATCTTCTGATTACATGCCAGATTCTTTCCCCATGAGCCTTTTAAGTCCACACCGACATGAGCAATGCTATGTAATGCTAATTACACTAAAAAAACCCAACAAGCATTCTTCTCAAACCCTTGCACAATCTTGTTTAAATGAATTTAGTAAAAGGGCACTTACCAAGCATTAACTAGAAACTTTTGTATATCAGTTTGACCATCTTGTCAATGGTCAATCAGTTTGACCATCTTAAAGAGTCACAAAGTTATTTTACAGAAAGAGATTATATCCTAAGATACGGAGGTAATAATTAGACCCTGATTCACCTTGTATTAATTCCATAAGGAAACAGATGAGACCATAAGCTTTGATGGCACAAAATACTGTTTCTAGGGGTTTTTAAAAATATACTATACATACCAATCTTGTTACTGCTTGTATGTACTAGCTCTGAATCTTCTGCTGTTTGTTGCTTGAGCTTTTGAAGATATTTATCAGCCAAATACTTAAAAACTGGAAAGTTAAAAAGAAAAAAAGGTACATCATAGAATGCTTAAAAATCATCATAATGCCATTATATCAAAATTCTGCATGGTGACAAAAGTGCATTTCACACCCCAGGGTTAGCACAAGGTGGTGAGTGATTCTGGGGAAGCCTACATGCCTGGGTAGAATCCAGGTCACCCCAGTGTCTGCCCAGCTCTTACAGTTTGTAGTACTGAAGTCTTGCACAGAAATATCTCAATGCTCTTATAAAAAAAACTGGCGCACACATATTGCCAAATGTTTCAATTAATGTAACTTGGAACTTTTTACAGTTAAGTAGGAATTTAATATATATATATTTTTTTGCAAAAAGCCTTAGAAAAATAGTAGTCATGTAAAGTAAGCCTATTAATAAAACTTGGCAACACCTTTTTTCTAATTAACTAATGTACCCTCATTTCCATTGTTGTATAAAAAGTTAACCTAGGAATCTGAAAAATTATACAACTGAAGCAGAATTTTCAGAACCTAGATGTGTTATGATTATTTACATTTGTAATTCAACAATTTTTTATCATTTAAAGATGATACAAAAGAGTTTTACATTTTCTCTTACAGATTTTTCCCATGGTGAATGATGTTAATAGAGAAGAAACAGGGAATTCACTATTAATCTTGACTAATTAAACAAGAGTATATCATTAGGTAGTTCATGATTATTCAATCCCAGCTCACAAAAGACAGAGACTCAAAATTTTAGCACTACTCTTATGAAATTAAGAACATTAAAAGTGGTACTTAAGAACTAATCAAGTATCACCAGGAGACAAAGCACTGCAAAGAGATGCAATCTTTTAATGTACTTTATTTAAATATGACTAAAATATAATTATTTCTATCAATTATTTATTAACTATTTACAATTACAAAACAATCTGTTGACCAATTTGTATGCTGCAATAATTGAACTTCTATGTGTATTTTTTTAAAAGTTCGTGTTTACTGACAGTCATTAGGACTAAGGAGCCTTAACACACTGGCACTTGTAAACATTACAGCTGTGTGTGTTTCTGGAAGAGAAAGATGTGCACAAAGAAATGGGCCTAACCCATTGATATCAGGTAATTTTAACTGTGTTTAAGGAGTGCTGCTACGGAACATAAAGAGGACTGCCACCAGCACGTATAAATACGAGCTGGCTCCAGCCCAGGGGATGCTCGGGGCCATGGAGCAGCGGCAGGACGCGGCAGGACACGCCCTCCCTGCGGCACCTCCTACCTTCGCTCACGTTCAGATCTTCCTTCACAGACGCTCGGTAGAACCTCACTTTGAGCTTCTTGGCCAGCGCTTCCGCCTCCTCACTGCACAACACACAAATCGACTTTCTAAGCCCTTATTCGGTTCATTTGTCAGCATTTATTCTTATAAACAAAATGCTTCATGGTAAGTTAAACATGGCAAATTGGGTTGAGAAATTCAAGACAGTCAAAAAATACCTAACCCTTAATTTCTTTACAATATCTCCACTATAAAAAGAAGGTATTTTACATGCAGTTTCTTTATGACTCAAAGGAATTCTTTCCAGTATTTACTGACTTCATTAAATAAACTTCCCAAGGGTTCAAAGAAGGGTGTTGGTGAAATCAAAAGGAAGGAGGCTGTAATTAACAGCACTATCACTGCAAACTCTAAACAACAACAAAAATTAATCCTTAAGTATATCTTAATGAAGCAGTATGCTATGCAATCAGATGAGTGCACAGATGAAATCAAGAATGACTTTTTTCTGTGAAGTGAAAAAGAACTTATGTTAAAGAAACTTATGAATACTTCCCTAAGGAAAATCACATCATCTGAAAGATTATGTTACTGAGGTAGACAGTGTATTCTGAGAACCAAACCTAAGTGACATACCATGAATAAAGGAGGAGTTCAAATGCAATTTTGCTTTTCCTTTGAAAAATCCTCAGAATTCTTTGCAGAGGAAGTAGAAGCTGATTTATGCCATCAATGATAGCAAACAGACAACAAAGAAAGCCAGTGCAGGAAACAACAAAAAAGAAGAAATAATTTAAATCTCTCAGGAAGATGATAGAAATTGAGTTAAGTGGAGAATGATCAACTTGATCATGCACTATTTTCTACATGAAATGCTGTGGTAAATAAAAGCATTTGTTAAGCTGATTTTATGACAAGAATGAAATTGGTCACATACACAAGGGAAGAATGAACTGACAATAAAATCTGTAAAGAAAAATACAGCAAGGAAGATTCAGCACCATGCAGTTTGAGAGTATTACCAAATACGTATTTCTATAGAGTTACAATGTTTTGATAAAAATTAATAATAAAAAACAAATTAAAGAAAGCAAAGAATATTAGCAAGCATTCACTAGCCAGACAATGTGCCTCCAGTGGTGCACAGCACAGCTTAAAAGTAACTGAATTTTAAATTTTTAGGAGAGAAAATTTATAGTTTTAGATTTTCTGAGGAAAAAAAAAAGGGTGTGAATCATATTATACCAGAACCAAACTTTTCATGTCATTCCTCTACTACTTTTGGCTTCAGGATGCAGCATGAAACAAACAGAAAGCTCTTAGCTTTGCAGCACATCTGCCCAAGTATCTACACTCATGCAGCAACACCCACCCCGTGTGCTTCTAGGGCACATCTGGATGCAGGACACAGGTGAAAGTGAAACATTTCACCAGAAAATCCCACAGACTTCTTTTTTTAAAACCTGTGTGTACAGGGGGCACGTATTGATCTTTACAAGTAGTACAGTAGAACTCCTACTTCTTTATGCAAGAGTCATCAAGAAGATCAATCTTATTCTGCACAAGAACTGTGGGAATGTCTCCAACTTCAGTCACAACTTTTTCCTTCCAGGTAGGGATTGCTTTGAAGGACTCTCTGTCAGTTGTAGAAAACACAAGAACACAAGCCTGGGCTCCTAGAAATATACAAAATAAATTACAAATACAAATAAATTAGCCAATAAACAACAGAAAAAATAAATTCTGATGTATTTAAAATATGAGGGATTTTTCAAGTAATTCCCATGAACACGCACTTTTATCACCAGCTCATGTCAAACCACTGGTCACAGATTCCCTAAATGAAAATTCACTGCTATACCATTCTGATCATTACAGCCATTTTTATGATGACTACGGGTCTGTTACCTTTAAAGCTAATTCCAGCATACTGAATGTGTGCAGGGCAAAGGAACAGGAGATCTGGAAAAGCTGGAAAAAGGGAAGGGGAGGTTCTTTTATTGCTGTTTTACAGACAGATTAATGGAAGCCAGAAGGCAAATCTTTTCCTGTGTGCAGCATCTGTAAAGCACGTTTCACACTGTTCTTTGTGGTACAGTAATTTGGATTCTGAAAAGCAGAAAATGTAAGTTTTCAGATGAAGCTGTGATTATTTCAAGTAAATCGTTAGTAGCTTTTTGGAGAAAATGAGTGTGTTTCTAATTAATACTATCAGATAGTCTAATAATTCTATCAGAGCACTACAAAAAATTATATAATGCCTTTTGTTATGGTTTTGTAAATAAACAATAGTTAACTCCATGGATACTGAGAAGGTACTTCCACAGCTGAAATATTAGTATGTGGTCTTTTGACTGTCCAGTAGCCCTTTGTTATTTTCAGAAACTGCTTTTCTTTGCACACTTCATGATTTATATGCCTTTGATATACTAGTTATTTAGTAACAGATAATGAAAGTAATAGCCAGTGTTTTTGAGATTCTACTATAATCTTGTGGTGAACATCTCAAATTAATATCATATAGCATGAAACATTTTTGATAAGCATGAATTTTATCTCACAATTTCACCAAGTACCCCCAATTCCTGTATTCTGTTTATCTTCATATTTCTCTGACACAAAGCACACAAGTTCTCTTAGTAGGTTTGCTTTTATTTAGCTTTTTAAAAGCCAAGTTCAGAGTCTATCTTGAGAAAGATTTCCTATGCTCTTTAACATTATTCCACATGCATATTAAGACTCCTCGCGTATGGTTTTATACAAAACAGTAAGAACTGCCCTAAGAACTTCAACTGAAGCTCTACCAGTAAAAAAGCAGCAATGCAGCCTTCCATAATTTCCCCTATTACTTGTGCTGTAAAACTCGTTTTGTTTTCCCTACTGTCCACACTGTACTCTAAAGTATGCAATTATTCTGATGCTGTTCCTGTGACAGGTGAAAAATTCATTATTCTTTCCAAAGAAGATTAGTTTGCATTTGCCTATTATCTCACAAAGTAGCTTAATGGAGATGAGAGCATTTATTAAAGTACTCCCACCATCTATAAACATCACGTTGTTCAGTTTTAAGACCAAGAAATCCTTTGTGAAGTTTCCAAACTAAGACACCTTCACTTTATCTTTCTCCTTCCACCCACTCCTCCTGAAGGCTACCATAGGTTTAGAGGTAAGTTTAGAGGGAAAAGCCCTAGCATGTGGTAGGCAAAGAGAAGGTAGTATACTACATCAGACCTTATTTAACGTACATATAGTACAGGTAGAATGCAGTGGCCAAGGACAGTAAAAATACCTCAGCTTGCCCATATTCGTTTCAAAAGGGAATTATACAACAGGCTGTAATAATCAAACTGAAATATTTTTGAGGACCTTCAAGATTTTTACAACAAACAACAGTAAAACAAAGTGTCATCAACAATGACAAATTCTATACACTCATGCAATTGTGTATTTCCAAACATCTGCCAAAGTCTTCAATCGCTGGATCATAAATATCAGACTTAATTAACCCAATAACCCTGTAAGATGCTTATTTAAGAAGAGAAGAAAAAGGAGTTTTCCTCTCAGGTTCCATGCAAAACAGTATCAACTGTGATCTTTCTGAAGTGTGCTTCACTATGGTGCAGAAGTTAGTATGTCAACAGAGTTCAACAGAAGATAGTCCAGGCAGAGATTTTAATGTGCAAATTCTTTTCATCTTCAAGAGATCTGCTAAATACTCAGTATTTTTATTGAAAACATAAACAATTTAAGAAATTGTAATATACACCTAAGAATTCTAAAGAGAAACGAAAAAAGACAAACCCTAGAATTTAGCCATGTAAACACCTTTTTTTTGCAGGCACTGACAGTATTCAAGAGTCAGTAACATTACTGTCTCAGTTGTGCACTGCTAATGGAGCCATACACCACCTCTGTCATACAACAAGTTATGTACAACAACAGGCACCAGCAGCAAAGGCTCACGATAGTGTCAAAGAGGAGCATAACAGCTCAGGATGTTCTCAATGAATATTTTTAATTAAAGTTCTTTTGTAAGAAGCTGTTCCATAAAGCTACATTGAAGTACTGAAGAAAATGACATTGTGTGCAATTACTGCGTTGATAATTCCTTATATTTTAAAATGTTCCAACGGCCTGCAGAATCTCTGACATAATATTTATACCTAGAGCAATTCAGAAAAAAATTTAGAGACTAGTGCTACTTAATTCAAGTAAAGCATGAGCTTGTCAGCTGAATTGGTCTCAAAGATCCTCAGCAGACTATCTTATCCCCATAGACTCCATAACCACATTTTTTTCCCTTTCATAATGGTACAAAGCCTTTGTTATAGGAAAAAATGTATGGAAATTTCTTGCCATGAGGGGACCCTCACAGGGCTTTTTACTTGACCCTACTCATTTCACTCAGTACTTTGGTTCAGCTTTTCCAGGCTACAATAGAAAGCACATAATTCCCTATAAAACTGATGGTGACTTGTTCAATCTCACTGAGATCAAAATCCAGTATCATCAACCAGAAATTCTTGTTTACTGCTGATGTTCTAACTTCTGTGGATCCTGGCTGTCTTTAACAGGCTCAACAGGATCTAATGTCTCCTTAGCAGTATCTAAAAGAACTGTACCAGGGCAGTATTCCATTATCATATTTGCTACAGACAAAAAGGGTTAACAAATGCAAACTAAAGCAATCCTATGAAGGCTTGATTATGAAGAATGAACTATTTTGCAACAAAATGAGGATCCTGACAGTTTGACTGATCAGCAACTGAGTAACACACTAATGAGCAAGATGTCTGTTTAGCATCAAAAACCTAACAAGGATCTTCAAAATATACCAGTGGTAGCAGAAGGAAGAAGATACATGCATGAAGAAATGATCAAATACTGCCTTGAGAAACATTTGACTTCAGTCACATAGAAACTGGTGAGAAGATGCATGGGACAACACAAAAAAAAAGAAATCATTAAATACACACAGTGCTTCTTTCAACTCTGAATTTAGGCTGCTGGACTCCTTGCAGTGTGTGATGGTGGGCATGCAGCTACACTGGCTGCACACATTTGCCTGCACTTAGAAAACCACACGACAAATCCACTGTCAGCTCCAATTCTCTTTCTCTGCAAGGCTGAATGAATTTGGTCCCTGGACAAGAAACACTCAGAGACAGGCTCTGAAGCATTCATGTGTGAGCACTGAAGAACTGACAATACACAGTGTCCCAGGGGAGTACATAAGCCCTAGTGCAATGAAGTGGGACAGTGACCTGTGGGAGAAGCAAACCTTAAATTAACATCCAGCATCTATCTTACCTATCTTAGAGGTGTCCTCCCCTTATCAGCAATAATTAGCAATAAAATCCCAGCATTTCCAAAGTAAGCTTGACTTTTTGCTTCTATAATAGCGTATTGCTGAGGCTAGACCAAAATTTCATTCCAAGCTCTTCCAATTTCCCTTGGCCTTCACGAGTCAGTGTAGAGCAGTCCCTGTATCTGACACTTTGAATTCTTTATTACATACCCATCATGCTGCTACAATGTGCACAGGCTGACTGTGCTCCACTTCACAGCAAAGAACTTCTGTACAAAGAACCTCAAGGCAGTGATCTAACAGCATTATGTTGGGCACAAGTCATGACCAAAATTCAAGATATTCAAATTTTTAATTTTGTTTTTAAACCACCAGGTTGCTTATGGCAAGTGAGGCCAGTAGGTGTACTTCTGAGTTCTTCTCAATGCTTCATATTCTAGCCTATCAATCACAATATTTAGGTGATAAACCCTTTGGCTTGAAACAACTGGAGAGAGCAAAGCACACAAGAGGACCAAAGGCCAGAACAGTAAAAAGGAAGCTCCAAGTGAAACAACTCCTACCATCTAAGATTTGTATGCCTGACAGCTGTAAATTATCTATATCCACATGACAAAAGAAGATCTTTTTCTGAGGAAACAGTAATCATCCATCACAGGCAACAGCAAGAAATATTACCAAAAAAGCCCACCTATTAGCAAATCTGTTATGAGATATAAAAAGATCGTAAGACTGTAACACCCTGAAACAGCTTGGTATAATCATTATTTTATCTCTAAATGAAGTAATTTTATACCATAGTAGTATATTTCCCCCCCACCTCAGGTAATTAGTTTGCAAGAACTGAACAGTGGAATCTTTGCTAAGTAATTTTTATCTCTCCCATTAAAAAAACCAAAGATAAATATTTACAGAACCATTGTTAAATTATAAGCAAAGAAAGCTTAAGTATACAATTTGTAACTGGTTAAATAGATAAGCTGCCTTTACACAACTAATACAGTTTATCTTATGAAGTAAATAGGCTTTTGTTACTGCTCGTTTTAACATATTCAAGGCAGACAATACTAGCAAAAGGACTGCTGTGCCCTGTAAACTGTCTTTCTAGCATGACTGGTGGATTTTCCCCTCCTTGGATTAATTACTATGTGCCTCATCCACAGTTCTTGGAATATTTACAAATATGTGTCTCACAGAAGTAATGAAACGCTTTTAGAGGGAAAATATACATTTGCGTCTGATTGTTTGAATGTCTGCATTCTGTCCAGTTTCTGTGCAGATATTTGCCTCATTTCATTCCATGTTTTCTAAAGGGTACTACTGCATAAAGTGGACATAATTAAGACAAGGAACTTGCACAAAGAGAAAAATAATTAAGAACTAAAGCTGAACTAAACATGCATTGCACACACATGAAATAACTAAAATTCTTAATACAAATATAGGAAAATATTTTAGAGATGTGCAGACCAAGAAAGCCCAACAACTACCAAACAACAAACATGGTATTTTCACCTCTATAGTAGGCCTTAGTTATTGCATCAAATTCCTCTTGACCTGCAGTGTCCCATAACATCAGCCTGACATCTTCACCATTAACTCTGAAATAAACAAGACAGTTTTGTGATCAATACAGTAACAAATCAAAACAATTGACATGGAAACACTTCTGTTTCTACACTTTAAGAGCAATCCAAATCAAATTTAACTGGATTTAAACATAATGTAACTTATTATTAATTCACCTTCATAACATAATATGGCAATAGTCCCTCAACTACATTATATGCTCTTTACAGACAATCTGTATTACATTTTCCTCTTCCTTTCCTCTTCTTCCTCTACATTTTCCTCTACAAAAATAAGATAGACATCAAAACTCAGGTGTCTGAAGAATGATGCTTTTGTCTTTTTAATCAGCTTGCAGAATTTATAGAATTTTCTTACTTCTCATTATCGTAAGATTTTCCACTTTACCAAATATAATTGGGTATTACCTGCTTATACTGCATAAAGACCCTAATTTTTTCACAGTCATTTTTTTTGTATTGGCTAATAAATTTGTGTAATTATTTTATCATAAGCAGTATCACTTTTTCACAAGAAATCACAAAACAAATTTTAAATAATCAACAGGTGGTAAATACAAAGCAAACTAGCCAAAGAGCTTGGTATGGCAGAGATTCCAGATTTTATTTATAATTTTAAATTTTGGACAGAGACTAAAGGATATAAGTAGCCCACAGTACAAAAGAGAAAACAGCTCCCTTTAGTGTGCTTCAGAAACAGCAGGCCTTGTTTTCCACACCTTCGTAAATTTCAGGATTGTAACAGAAAAAGGCAATAGAGAGAGAGATAAAAATCAATAGTGTGTCATCTGTTTAATACATACTGGATCTGTCTTTCCAGGAAATCTACACCAATAGTTTTCTTGTAGTCTTTTGTAAAAATCCCCTTGCAATATCGCTGAATCATACTGGACTTCCCAACAGCTCCATTTCCTACTACTACCACCTTGATGGCCACCTCCATATCTTCTTCCAACATCTTTGCGTCTCAGGTGACTCTCTGGTTTATTCAGGAAACTACTGATTCTGTCAACAAAGTAAATAGCTATTATGTTCATAAAAATGCTGTGAATAGAAAGCAAGAGGCAAGATGATCACACAGATTAGGGTGCATATAGATAGTACAATTCATTTCTGTCTTTGTCACGGATTGCTAAAGTGACCTCAGGCAAGTTATTCAACTAGCTTTGGTCTGACACTTACTAATTGAAAACTAATAAAAATTGGAAGTAGAGAGTAATTTGTTTGGCTTATTTCAAAGATATTTCACTGATGTTTTAGTGGCTTTTTTGCTTAATGAGGAAGAATGGAGGCACTGAACTACAAAATCACAGAATTGTTAATGGTGGAAAAGACCTCAAAGATCAGCAAGTCCAATCATTAACTCAACACTGCCAAATGCTAAACCATGCCCTAAGTATCATGTGCTCACATTTTTTAAATACCTCCAGGGATGGTGATGCTGCCCCACTGCCCCAGGCAGCCTGTTCCAATGCTTGATAACCCTTTCAGTGAAGATTTTTTTCTAATATCCAACCTAAAACTCCCCTGGCACTACTTGAGGCCATTTCCTCTTGTCCTATCACTTGTTACTTGTAGATGAAACCAACTCCCACCTTGCTACAACCTCTTTTCAGGCATCTGTAGAAAGCAATAAGGTTTCCCTGGGCCTCCTTTTCTCCAGGCTGAACACCCCAAGCTATCTCAGTCATTCCTCATAGGACTTGTGCTCCAGACCCTTCACCTCACTGCCCTTGTCTGGACACCCTCCAGCCCCTCAATGTCTTTCTTGCAGTGAGGGGCCCAGAACTGCACACAGGATTTGAGCTGTGGCCACACCAGTGCTGAATACAGAGGGACAATCACTGCCCTGGGTCTGCTGGCCACACTATTGCTGACACAGGCCAGGATGCCATTGGCTTTCTTGGCCACCTGGGCACACGCTGGCTCATGTCCAGCTGTTGCTGACCAGCATGCCCAGGTCCTTTCCCACTGGGCCCCATTCCAGCCACCTGGCCCCCAGCCTGTAGCTCTGCATGGGGTTGTGACCCAAATGCAGGAGCTGGCACTTAGCCTTGTCTCATCTCACACAACTGGCCTTGGACCATCAATCCAACTTGTCCAGATGCCTCTGTAGAGCCTTCCTACCCTTCAGCAGACCAACACTCCCACCCAACTTGGTGTCACCTGCAAACTGACTGAGGGTGCACGTGATCGCTTTGTCAAGATCATTGGTAAAGTTATTAAAGAGGACTGGCACAAGCACTAAGACCTGGGGAACACCATTAGCAACCAGCTGCCAGATGGATTTAAATCTATTCACCACCACTCTCTGGACCTCCATCCCTCAAATGCATGCATTCCCCAAACTGTTCTCTAGGGAGCCTGGTTTTATCCCTTTTCCCCTCCACATCTAGTCTAAAACTCTTTCAGTGATTCCTACTAACTCTTGTAATTTCCTCCTTCGAAACAGGTGTACCCATCTATTGCCAGCAGGCGTGGCTGTTGTATAGACTGACCCACCACCAAAAAACCAAAATTCTGCCTGTAACACCAGGCTCTTCCTCTTTCTTCCTATTTCATTCCCTCTGATCGGAAAGCCAGAAGAGAACACTGCTTGCGTTCCTGCTCCCTTGACTAGTCGTTCCAAGGTTCCGAAGTCTCTCTTGCCCACCACTGGACTTGCTACAACTTTATCACCGCACACCTGATAAAAGCTAACTTTCCCCCAGGTTTTGCTGGGCCGGGATATCATCACAGTAACACCTGCAGCTGGAAAGTGCCAAATTTCCTCCCAAGAATCAGATCACCCTCCTTTCGAAGGAGGGGAAAATACTCCCGTTTAAACCCTGTAACTATCGCCACACTCACACCCGTGCTGGCAGAGCGCGGCTAACCCGATCCCTTCGCTCGGCTCGCTCAGACAGATGATGTTTCTTGACTGCATTAGCCTAGACCCGGCTACCCGGAGTGCTGGAAGCCGGATGGCCACTTTGGGCGAGAACAGAGGCAGCCACCCAGGGGTGTCCGAGTAGGGATCCATCCCAGCAGCACCCCCCGGCCCTGCCCGATGGGCCACGCCGAGGGCGGCGGCCCGGCCGCCCCGGCCCCTCCCGCGGCCCCGGCCCCGCTCCCATGCCAGCCCGCCTGCGGCTCCTCTCACCAACCCTTAGGGATCGGGCAGGCGGCGCTGCCTCGCCTCCGAGGGCACGGCGCCGGAGGGGCGCAGGGAAGAGCAGACGGAAAGAAGGCGAGAGGAAACCGATCGCTGGGGCCGACCCAACCCGGACGCACATCCCGGCTCCCCCACCCGGAAGCGCCGTCAGGACCGGGGGCGCCGCTCGGGGAGGCGCCTGCCCGCTGCCCCCGCCCCGCCGCGGACCCGCCGTGAGGGGGGCCCGGGAGCCGCGCTGGCGGCCTTGTGTGCCCGAGTCTTGAGGGCAGGGAGAAGTTGCTTTTGAGGGAATTGCGTCCAGACGAGGCTGATCTTGCCTTGCCCACGGGTGCCTTCATCCTAGTCCACTCCCTCTACGTCGGCATTCCTCACCTCATCGTCTATGGAAAACAAAACCGTGGGATCAGCCACGGGCTTTCCTTAGGCTACCACGAAAGGCAGCTGCCTTTCTGTGTGTAGCACCACTTTTTTGTTAATCAAGATGTGCCCATCAGCACATGTGGTACACGTACCACGTGGTACGTGATCTGCCAGCTCCCAGACTATATATTAAACAGGATAAGTTTTGGCATAACTATAGACGTGGTGGTCTTAAAATCTGAAGATTTAACCTTTATTAACCCCTTATTTTGGTTTTTGGGTTGGTTGGTTTTCTAAGTTAAACTGCCGAAAGATGTCCGCTGCCTTAAATCCCCTTTCCGTACTGCAGAGCACATCCCTGATGGGGAGGCTGCTCTTAGTGCCCCCGGCCCTCCTGCTACTCAAAGATGGCCAAGTAACACTCAGATACTGCCTGGTGTGGGTTGATGAAATCTGCCTTCCACAAGAGAGAGCTCTCTATGCCTGTCCTGTGCTTCCCAAGGCAGCAGCTGTGTTCTAGAGGCAATTAGTGTTGCCTGTCCCTAAATAAATCCTTTTTTGATTAGAACGTTGTGCAGTTACATCCCAAAGGACTAGTGAGATTTTATGCATGGTTTTTGTTTTGAAATTTATATGTTCATTTTGTTAATGCTGACACTGGCATATAGTCTCAGAGTCTGTCTGATGCCAAGGCTTCTCTGTTCCAAAACACCTTGAACTGGGGAGCCCTCACATTAAGATAAATTTGTTACCTGCTTAATACCAAAGTAAGATATTGGAAGTGTGCCTTACTATACTTCCCTGTTTTCATCATAGGAGACGTTGGGGGTGTGGCTGGGATTCATCTCACCTAATGCCTACATTGTAAACTTGTATGGTTTGGTTCACCTTCAGATGGGTGTCAAGTATCCCAGGTGGACTGCTCTTTCGATTCCCTCTGTTTACTGGAAAAGAGAGCCTGTGGCCACAGCTGCACAAAGTTAGAGAAAACATAGCCTGTCTTAAGTTCCCTAGTTAAATTAGTGATGGCTCTAAGTAATTTTAGTTTTTAATTTTTAATATTTTCTTCTTTAAATTCTATATATTTTGTGAAGTGTAAGGCTAGAACATGTACTATGACCTGCCTGTCACTTTGGCAGTGGTCAGGTACTTCTTTGTAAAACCCCAACAATTCAGTGAGGCTAAACCATTCCAGCATGACTTACGGATGTATTGAGAGCAATCCAGGAAACTATTCTTACAATGTCCCACAAAGGAAAGAGACGAATGAAAGAACTGATATATTAATGAATTTCAAGGCTTTAGCTTGTATGTTATTTGATGACTTGTGATGTGATCAGCTAGCAGTGTGACTTGTTTTGCAACTAAAACTTTCTGCTTCTTTTAAATTTGTCTAAATTAACATTTCAGTCACTGGGTCTTACTAGATTTTTCACAGAGACTGTCACCTCTTCTTGGATATCTTTTCCATTTGCAGGTACCAGTATGCACATCATCTGTGAAATTTCTCTTCAGCAAACTAAATATGCCAAACCTCGTAAAACACCCACCACAATGTTAACTTTTCAGCGTCTAGATCCCTCTCTGTGACACACCTTTGAACACTGAAGTATGTTGATGTTGTAAACAGAGACACAAAATTAGCAAGCAAATCTTAGTGTTATAGTATTAGATATACAGAGGTGAGACAATTTCTTTCCTTCTAGTTTGTCTTCCCCTTAGAGACCCCCAAAAGGTCATGCTAATCCCTCTTGCCACAGCATTTTATCCAGGTTTCCTATTCAGGCAGTTTTCTGTACATTCTCCTGTGATTACTTCCAAGGCATTTTTTAACATGAGGATGTAGCCTGTATTTTTTTCCCAGATGCACCATGGCTCAGTTAGCTACAATGAAATTACTTTGTTTGACAAACAAGGCAAATCAATGGATCTCTAACAGGAAAGTACTGCCAACCTTTAATAAAATCATCTGTTAACAGCAAACTTTACATGAGTATCATATATGTCTGATTAATCGATAGGAATGTTAAATATTCTCTCACAGAGAGTCATTGGCAGTCCCATTTCTGCTGAAGATACTTGATGACAACTGTCTTAATGATGATAAGAAGGCTTAGACAGTCATATTTTAATTAATTCCTCTATTAAATTTTTGTGGGATATATAGGCCCTTCTGAAGTATTTTGGAGAACACAGTGCTTGCTATGGTCAAGCAAACTATTGGCTTATTTTTACTGTATTTTCAGGGAATGTTGTTGATTGGAACATTACATCTGAATTTCCAGAGACTGGAGCCAATAGAAGTAAGTTTCAAGTTCATAGTGTTACATAGAGGTGCCAGAGTTCACCTAAAACCATACAAGAGAGGCTATATAAGTTTTAGATATACTGAGGACTTTCAGCTTACCTGGAAGTCAGTGGAACTGAAGAATCTAAGTAACCTAGAAGGAAAACTTTACCTGTATATGTACTTACATGCACACACACACTTTTTTATATACACACACATGTATATATTTTCATGTACCTTACAGTATGTGTGTTGGGGATGAGATCAAATGCAAAGAAATATCTGTAAAATAGTAAATATACTGGCAGTAGGAAGCCCACTGATGCAGTGTTAGAGTGTTGAGCTCTGCAGTGTAAGAAACAAGCATTTGAGATCCCTTAAAAAATCTTTGGCGGGGGTATGAGCAAAAGTCAGACTTAATATTAAGCAATAAAACACGACAAATTAATTGGCAAGATTCACTCTACTACTTACAAGACAGTTAAGGCACAACAAGGGAAAACAAGTGACAACAAAACCAAACAAAATTCAAAACAGAAATGAACCAAGAACTGTCTAGGGCTGTGTGTTTAGGTGCATGTGACAAAAGCCAGCAAGGCCAAGGATAAAGAGGAATACAGCCTAAAACCTTAACAGCACTCAACAGTACTTTAAATTAATTTATACCTTAAGCCTAACAATTTGACATTGGAAAAACACTTAATTATACCAAACTCAACTTAAACTTAATTTATAACTTAACCTTAACAATTTAACAGAGGAATAACACTTAACAGCATTTAACCTAACTTATAACTTCAAAATTAAACTTAGCAACTCAGCAGAACAACACTTAATTTAGCTTATAACTTATGTTTAACAACTTAGCAAAAGAACAACACGTAGCAGCATTTAAGTAAGATTATAACTATAATTTAACCTTACTTACAGGCCTAACTTACTTTGATATCCAAGGTACTAAAGCATCTAAGAAAGCAGTATTTCTCACAGATTTGCTATAGCATATGCACAGGGGCATGCACACAGACAAGAAGAGCCAGTGCAAGCAAAGTATGCATGAAAAATTCCACTTGGAGGTCAGTGAAACACTCACTTTGGATGCCTCTGCATCTCCTGATGGTGAAGGATTGGGCCTTGAAGAGTGAGGATATTGGCCCAGGACACATTCACATTATTTTTTGGTGATCCTCCAAGTATAGCTAACCTGAGGGCTTGAGAGGTGTTCCCCAGAGGGAGATTGGTGGTTACAGCCTGCGGCTCCTGGAGAGCCCGAAGGGTCTCACTGTGGACCATAGGCTGTTCACAGGGTCACAAGAGAGCGGGCTTTAGTCATAAGAGTGTTTCATCCAGGCCACAATTTGGATCAGCACTTTCTTTGACGGTGTGAGAACAGGAATGTTATGCCATTTGGGCAAGAAAAATATTTTCCAAGGCTGGTCAAAAGGAAAACAGGAGCTCATTAGACAACAGCAGTTCCTGGGAGCAAGACAGTATTTCTGATAAGCTCAGGAAAAGCTGAGCCTGGGTGCTGTTTTCAAGGCTGAGGCCTAACAAGCAGTTCTCAGATCACACTGCAGCCTGGAAAGGAGGAGGATGCTTTTTCACAGCATCCTCAGCAAACACACAGATTAGCAGGGCCTTTAGGGCTGATATTCTTTTGCTCTGATCTTGGGTAGGATGCCAGGTGTTTGGCACCATTCCCAGTGTTCATATGTTGACTTAAAAATTTTATAAAAGTGTCTTTTTTTACTTCTGTGTATTTTGTGAATAAAAATTTTGACAGCATTTCTGGGAAGACTAAAGCGGATAAAATAGAAATCAGGTGACAATCCTGTGAAATCAAAAATTCCAATAAACTGTTTCCTTGAAACTGTGAAATGTCTAATGGGGGGGGTGGGGGAAGTAAATAGCACCAGCAATCATTACTATGATGAAATTAGCCTGCTGTTCAACAGGAGGTCTAAGAATATCAGAGGAAAGAAGACAAACACTTTCAGTGCTCTAGTCGTAAGAACTTGTTATGAAAATGCATACAATTAATTTAAACAAAGCCACCCAGGCCATGAAGTTTTTCTTGCTTCCAGTGCCATCTGTAAGCACTCTGCAGACTTTTTGCAGAGCTGTATTTTAATTCTTATGTGAAATTAGAGGAGAATGTTCTTGTGAAGTGTAAGACCTTCCTAATGTTAAACCAGTGCCATTCAGGAAGTGGAATAACCAGAATGCAGTAAGCTATAGTTGAGATTGTCCTCAGAGGCAATTATGGGTTTTTTAAAGATAGTAATTTGATTCTTTTGTTCATTGATACACTATTATTCAACATTTAGTTTCCCCCACATTTTTCAAGTTCTCTTTTGAGTCACTGAAGGCTTTATAGGAAATAAATGATTTTAGAACTATCTTGTGTGACTTATCTATTTTGTGGTCCAATCTTGACAGTCAGTAAGATGCATTTACCAGTGTAATAGCATTTGGAACTTGCAGTGGCAGGAATCAGAAAAAGAAAACATATGCATGTGGATCCCTGTAGCTAGGCAGGTAATATATTTGCCTGGTTGCTGTGTTTGTATTATTTGAGAAATTTTTCAGGCACTAGAACAATTCATAATTGTTACATTAGTAAAAGTGGGAAAATCAGTTTTGTGGACAATGAGTCATGTCCAAACTATTGTTGGAGTAAGTTAATGTCTTATGTAAGACTGATATAACCTTGTTTTAAACATACTGTATTAGATAGAAGGTGTACATTTACTGTATTGAGTGGTCAACATCTGTGTATCCTTATTTCTGAAGCATGAGTTCTCCACATTATAAGTCTTGCATTCTGATGGCTGTCTTTGCAGGCACTTGCTAATGGAAAGCAGTTTAAATGTGGAACACCACATTATGAACATTTATCCCAGACAACTTTCTAAGTAAATTTACAAAATCTAACAGAATCTGTTCTATGAAAATGGAATCTTTCTTACTGCCTTCTTCACACAAACATTAATGAAACTGTTCAATGATAAATGAAGATGGCAGAAAAAGATGCTCTCCAAGAGTGAAGCCAGATATTTTGCATTAGAGTAATCAGAAAACTCTCAGGCATAATTGTCAAGAAAACCATCACAAGGATAATAGATGAATTTGCTTTGAAATCTGTAGAATTTTCCTTTCATTCTCACAGAACTAAACTGAATAAATCTGCTGCAAACAAAACCTTGTATTTGATTTAAGTACAGACAAATAAGTGCCATTTTTTTTACCTGAGTACAAAAACAATGTTAAAATAAACTCTTGATATTTTTATATAAGGCTACAGTTCCTTCATTCTTTCCTTCCTCTTTTCTTTTCTTCGTCTTTCCCTCCCTCCCTCCTTCACTTGTGGATGCCAGTATAGAAGTCCTTTCTGGGCTCTGCCTCAGCACTTTCTAGTGAAGATCTGATTTTCTCTGAAATTCCCTTACAACTATTCATTAGAACACTGGAATCTGGAGCGTGTTAATTCCTGTGAGGACAACAACTTTAAGTGACAACTAAACAGTTCTTCTCCCACGCTGTGTGGTCTGACTGAAGCACACCCCATACAATCTTCTGAGCCTCTCCTGTGGGGTGAGGATGAAGTGGCCTCCCTGGATTTTGTTGTGTTGGAGCTCCTGGAGCAGGGACTCAAAAGCCACACAGGGGACTTGTTGATACTTTGCTTGGAAAACTGAAGCATGGATTTGTTTGGGAAGCAGAGTAGAGGGAGAAGAGCTAGAGAACATATCTCGGCTGCAGGGAGTTTAGCCAAATGCTTTGCCAGGTAGTTGGGGTATGTATTTACTAAGCCTCCAATTAGTTAAAGCAAAGTTATTTGAGACTAAAAGTGCAGACTGTAACAACTGACAAAATGCAAAAGTATGCAAAGTTGTTAATTGTACTATAAAAATAACACAACAACTTGTGTTCTGACATTTTACTTAGCATTTTAATCAAGAATGGCTAAAATTTTCATATCCCCTGTGAAGGAGTCAGATATTAATAGAAAAGAAATAATTTAGTAATAGAGTAAAAAATATACAGTCCTGAAAGTAGTGATGAGTTTTTCCATGCTGACATAGTAATTTCTATTGTTCTCAACATATGATGTACTATACCTTAAAATTCTATAAACTTGTTTTAAATAACTACTGAAAAGAGTAGCAATTTTGAGTTATTTGATTAAAGAAGTTGATTTGTACATCCCAGTAGCTGCTTATTCCATAACGCTGTGATTTTTTACATTTGCCTTCTAGCACCTGTAGATTTCTTTGGAATTTTTGTGTTTGTGTTTATACAACATGATGAGCTTGGAGGGAAATTTATGTGTATTGAAGTTGGTGTATATGTTTAATAATAAATGAATTTTTGTAAGGAAATAATTTGCTGTGGGAATTAATTAATTAAGACATCATTTGGTCAAACCTTCTCTCTGTTCAAGTAATCTGAATTGTGTTTTTACCAATATACTGGGAGGACATACAGGAGGAATAAGAGATATAAGTGAAATCAGTCACAAGAGGAATGTGAACTATATTTCAGTTTTCCAGATAATAACTCAAAGCACTGGGCAAGTAAGCATTAAGAACTGTCAAGATGCTGCCTGGTTTGTGTGAAGCTGGAAGGTCACCAGATGATGACTGCTGGGGTACATGGTGCTCACTGTTCTTGTCTTACCGTCCTTGGGAGCAGACAGCTCATATAACATGATGACAAGAGTGGGCTGTGGTGTGAGAACTTAACTCTTCACCCTTTTCACCCTTGCACTACCTAAGTTTCTGTAACATTTTCTGTTTCTTTATCACCTGATTGGCTTTTGCCTTCTGACTGTATCACCATATTGTGTATAAGGTGCCATGCCTATTGCTGCCCCATGTCTTTTAATTTGCCCTGGCTATGCTGCCCATGAAGCTGGCAGAGTTATAGCTATGCAGGGTGGGTTGAGGACCATCAACATCCTGTAGAGTAGGATGGATGGGTAGAGTTTGGCATCACAGACCTAATTTTTGAAATAATTTTATAGTCCTCCAAGGACTCCACATATCACCTCAGAAATGAAAGAAAATATATACACAGTCAGGAATTAGAATACAAGGTCTGTGCTATTACATGCCATTATCTTTTTTGGTCTACTCCCTTCTTGGTAGTGCATATTCAAAAAAACCCTCATAAACATGTTAAGAGAGCTAGATGTAGTGAGTTCAGATCATATCCAGCTGCCATATGATTGGAAACCAAGGTTTCCGTGGTCTAGGGTTGAGTGCTCAAAAATTTGACCTTTATACAAAAGACCTCTGAAGGTGGTTGATATTTTTAATCCTGCATAAATCATGACACTTTAAAATAGGAATTAGGTTTTGTGCCTAGAGCCATTAAAATAGACCCATACAAGAGAAAATGTTTTGGGTGCACCTCTTTCCTTGTCATTTGGAGTTGCCTGGTTCAACCATCACACTGTGATAGCTGCTGCCCATCTGGACTGGGGGATGTTGCTCTCAGTGTAGCTCTGGATCATTTAATATATAAGATTAGGTTAACACTAAAGTTTCTTTTTGGCCTTAGAAAAGTCTGGACAGAAGAAGATGAAAGATGGAGGCCCAAGAGAAACCCTGCAGCACACTCAGCCCCATGCAGCTGCTTACTCACACCCTACCAGTAAGATGGGGGAGAGAATCAGAAGAGTAAAAGTGAAAAAACTCATGAGTTGAGATAAAGACAGTTTAACAGGGAAGGCAAAAGCCACACACATAAGCAAAGCAAAACAAGGAATTAATTGATTACTTCCCATGGACAGGCAGGTGTTCAGCCATCTCCAGGAAAGCATGTGTGACTTGGGAAGACAGATGCCATGACCCAGCATGTCCCCCCTTCCTCCTTCTTCCCCCTGCTTTATATGCTGAGCATGACACCATATGGCATGGACTATCCCTTTGGTCAGTTGGGGTCAGCTGTCCCAGCTGTTCCATCCTAGCTCCTAGTACACCCCCAGCCTCTTGCTGGCAGGGCAGTAGGAGAAGCAGAAAATGCCTCGCTCTGCAAGTGCTGCTCAGCAACAGCAAAAAATATCCTGGTGTTATCAACCCTGTGTTCAGCAGAAATCCAAAATGAAACCTCATTTTAGCTACTGTGAAAAAATCTATCCTAGCCAAAACCAGGACAGCACATTACTATAAATCCCAGGAGAGCTCATCAGGTATTTTCCAAAATGCTTGTTGGAGTCAGCTATATAACTTAAATTTTCAAAGGAAAATAGAAGTTGATAAAATTGATGTTAGCTAAAATGTCCCTGAAAATAGTAGGAAATTACTGCATAGCTGTCCTCTGCTGACTCGGCTCGCCCAGCTAGCTCTCCAGGCGAGACCGGCGCCGAGAGTGGGCCGCCTCCCGGATGGCAGAGAACCAGGAGTGCGGCTNTAGGGCAACCACTACTATAATCAATAGGGAGTTTTAACACAGGAACAAACTGTTTAACAAATGGAAAACAGAAGCAAAATAACACTATGCAACACTCTGCAAGGCACAGTAACCAGGCAGAGCACTGCAGCTTGCCTTGCACAAGAAGGTTGTCTATAGCTCCTGTCAGCAGAGTGATTGACCTTCCCTGCTGGTGGCTCTGTTGAAATTGATACAGCTCACACTTCACTTCTGGGCTGCACTGTGAATCTTTGAACTCCTGCTAAATAAGCAGACTGTGGCTTCAGAAGTAGCAGTAATTAATGTGTGGAAACCCCCCCACTGATTGACTTTTTAAAAATAATTTGGGCTGAAAAAACTAGTCCTGCTCAGATATCAGTTGGGTTATAAATTGTATTTAGCCAAGCATATAGTTATCTTGCTAGATTAGAGATAAGATTTCTTTGTTTTGAAAATGAGAAGGTTTGTACATGAGGCTATTATCAGACCCAAATTCCAAGTCTGTTCCTCTTAACAGTACTGTTCATTTGGGGATACACTGTGCTTCCTAACGAAGTCCACAGGAACACAAATTCTGCTGTCAGAAAGTGAAAAGAACCTGTTCTTTGAGCCCAAGTTGTATTCTGAGACACACTCTATCATACTAAACCCTATCTTCTGACACAGCATCTGTTACAAAAGATATCTGTCCCATAGGGGCCCAGCAATAAAATAAAAGCCTTGTATTTCTTCCTCCCCTCCATTCCATACACTCTCACTCCCAGAATGTCCTGAAACTTGATTTCTTTAAGGATTACTTTTCAAGCTTTCCTCCTCATAGAAAGGCTGATGAAACTCATTGATTCCTAGTGGAAGCTAAGCAGGGACCCAGCACTGACACATATTCCTCCAAGTGTGGCCCCACCAGTGCTGAGTAGAGGGGAAAAATGACTGTCCCTACCTATGGAGCATTCCTGCATCCTAGCTCAGGATAACAGTAGACACCTTTGTGGCATGGACACATTGCTGGCTCATGATGAGCCTCATGTCTACCAGGACACTGAGGTAATTTTATCTAAAGATGCTTCCCAGCTGGGTGGCCCCAGCAGGTACAGATGCTTCTTCTTACAGAATCACAAAATGTTTTGAGTATGTTTGTTATGGTTGATACTTTCTCTCATGCAATGGTTGCATCAGCATTTACAGGAGGAACAGCTTGTGATGCTGTTCATTATTTTTGTCATGCCTTCTCTATTTTAGCTGTTCCATCACACACAAAATGTTATCAGCTTGGGAAGGTGTCACTGGTGCGGGTTTCTGGGGTCCCCCGGGGATGCCCGAGACAGCCACGAGCAGTCCTCAGTGACAAAACACGCTTCCAAGCTCAGCCCGGATAGAATTTGGCTTGGAGCATGTTCTCAAACCAGCAGGGTGAAGAGATCGGAATATGAAGAGAGGCACAATTCCATGGTTTATTTCATGAAGGCATCCATTCTAGCATGTTCAACGGTTGGGGTTTTTTCATGGGTTTTTATACCTTTAGAGGGTTTTACGCTTTTCACCAATAGCTAAGGGAATTCTAAATTCTAACCAATCCATGAGGGATTTTACATTCAAAGCTAGAAAGTGAACCACTGATATTACAGATAGATAACAAGGGGTCTAGTAAGGGGGTCTGCATTCCTTCTTGGGTTCATCATTCTACAAGCAGTTTGTTATCTTTAATGCTGTGGTCTTCCAGGGGGCCCGCTCTGGGGACTCAGAAGGGCCCTCAGATTTAGGAGCATCCTCTGCTCCCTCCACAGGAAAGGATCTGAGAGAACCAGGAGAGACTTCAGCCTGGGAATGATTTCCCTGGCTGTAATTTTCCTAGACCTCTAACAGTGTGTCCACAGGCATCCATTTTGAATCTGTCATTTTGACTATCTCTGTACTCAGCAGAAAGAGGGAGGACTCCTAGAGAGTGGTTCATTTTGGGATAGTGTAAGTATTAAAAATACATTGGAGATCTTTTGCTCTCTGAGACCATTCTCTCTCTGCAGTAAACAACGAGACAGCCAAGTAAATTAGTTTAAATTAGACTTAGCCTTTAGGTGGTTCAATTGACTGAGTGAATGTACTTAGCAACAATATTCTGTTGAGGAAATTCTTGTTACTAATGCAAAAAAAAATTAATGCAAAAAGATGACCTCATGAAATATTATCCTGCTGACTGCTTTGTAAGTGTAACTGAACAAAAATGCTTGTAAAAACAAAATAGACATGGCTGTGGGTTATCTACTCAATAAACTGTACACGCACATTGCAACTGGTGACCTATGGTGAATCTGCTGAAAATGTCAAGGGTCAAATAGCTGCAGTATAAGCAAATTGAGTGGTAGGAATTGGCTGGTTTTAAAGAGACTAAAATAACATGTTGAAAAATATTTGCTTCAGTCAGGGATCTGCAACACAGACCCATAAAGGTGCAATTTCTCCCAGTTTACGTAGTCATCACCAGTGTTTTATACAACACATAATCCATGGATTTGATTTTTCAATAAGGACTGAGGTTAGGAGTGCAGTAGGTTTCAGCAATAAGCACACAGCTGTTGCTGTGGGCCCTATTTTGAGTTGGATTGCTTGGGCATGTTGTCCATGACCCCACGACAAGCATGACATGTCCAGCTTACAGGTATCAAGCAAATGCTTATTGACTCACAAAGTCAGCTTGGATTTAATGACCTCTGAGGTTAAGGATATACCCATGCTCCAGATATGGTACCCAAGGCTGTTGTTGCTCAGCCAGGCATCTATCATGATGGGGAGGGCAGGCTGTCCCATGGCCCCCTGCAATGGATGCCCCGGGCTGCTGAGCTGCCACCTACCACCAGCTCCACTGACATTCATGGCACTGGTGACATGACCAAGAAGCTCCTGAGTAGTCTCTGGGCCAAGGAGCCTTCCTTTCTGTTTTAATTTACGGTTATATACCTTCTTGTGCCAGTGTTTTCCCTCTTGAATCCTTGAGCTACTAATAATCCTGGCACACCATACCTAGAATATTTATTTTCCTTGTCTCTGTATGGACTCACAGATAATTTTCTGCAGTTTGAGCAGAGTCTGTGCAGCTGTGGTGTCAGAGGATCCTTGGTGCAGAGACTGCTAAAGCCCTGGGGATGGGGGAAAAATGCAGCAGAGTACAGAAAGAAAGAGACAGGCTTCACTAAACAGGATATACCTTATTGAGGTGATGGAAGAGACTGAGTTTGGAAAGGGCATAAGATGCCATTCTTCAGGGCATAAACCAGCTAAACAGTAAATTTGGGAAGAATCTGTCATTATTCATCAGTTCTTCCATGACTGCTTACCTCGTGGGTTTTGTGGAAATGTCCTTTGCAGCATCTGGAACCAATCACTGTCAAAACCAGATCACATTAAGTAGGTGCCTGGGCTGCTCCTGTATTTGCAGCTCCTGCACTTTGTGCAGATGCAGGTATCTGTATGAAAAGGCAACCCACCTGTGCTCTGCATTGCCCTGATGTTAGTGAGCAGACGGGTAGAAAGTGATTGTAAAAAAGACATCAGTGGCTATTAATCTTTTTTGTCCATTCAGTATTTCATTGTTCAACATTACAGATGGAAAACACTCCCCTTTTTCTTCATTTGTAGAAGGATATCTATCTGTTCCCATATTTATGTCACACTGTTATATAACTGATGTCCTTGGTGATGGTGGCAATGAAAGAGTATTGGCACTTTAATCCAATGTCCTAGTTATAGGGTAGTGCATGGTGGTCCTCTTGCTTGCTTGAGATTTATTTCCGTACCAAAGCTCTGTCTTGTGACTGGTTATCAGTCTCCTTAGCATTGGTAAGAGTTATGTTTTCTCTTTTCTATTTATTATATTGACTTTGCCTTTAGAGCTTGTCTCTCTTGCATTTGAAAAATAAACAAAACTGATTTCTCTCCTAAAACATCACATAGCTCAAACATTTTTTGACAGAAAACTGTCAAAAGAACATGTTTTTATTACTTAGAAAAAGGACTCAGTCATTAAATGCTTTCCTTCATGTGTGAATTTGTAGTAGTTAAAGCTGCTTTCAAGGTAAAATAATTACAGTGATGCAAAAATGTTGCTTATGAGAATTGAGTTAACCCTGGCTCACATCCAGGGAACTCCCTGATTTCTCACTTAGAGAGTTTCAGAACCAATTGATTCTCTTTATTGTTATGTGACTTCTCACTTTCCTCTTTGCCTCACTACAATCAGAAGATACTATTTATTATTTTTATATTAATATAGTAGTAATGAAAGAAACGCCTTCATGAAAATCAAGAAATACTTCTGCTATGAAACCTGGAAAATTCTAGGCTAACACATACAGGTGGTGCTAAGGACTAAAATTCCTGTGTACTTTTCTATTTCCTTGGGCACTGCCTTCGGATCAGCAGCTTTTGCGCTATTCTGAGATAGTTGGGACATCTGGGTATCTTGGATGAAACTGCTAAAGAGTTATGGATAGGTAAATTAAGGAAATTAGGAGGATAAACTGTTCAGAAGTTCTATAGAACTGAATTCTGATAGTTATAATTCTTAAGGACCTTAACAGTAAACTATCTTCTCTAAGACATAAAAGGGAACTGAGAAAGAAATACAATGACAAGAAGTTTTATTTTTCATCAGAAACAATGTGCTGTAATTTGCAAGATAGGCACCATATTAGCATACCAGCAATGTCCCCATTCCATGTGACATTTTGTGGTGAAGACAGGGACTCACAAGACAGGGACTCTCTATCTGAGTGGCAAATGCTGTCTGTGCAGCTGATATCTGCTGGCTGCCTTTGCAGGCTGTTGTGGATACAACAGCAGCAGCAGCTGAATTTTGTTTGAGTTGGCAGCTGGTAACAGTGAATTTCAATTAATATAGATAGATAAATATCTTGGAGATGGTTAACATTCAACATGCCTTAAAACTGATAGCTGAAATAGAAGAGACATAGATGTATATTCACCCAGAGGAAAGACAGCTGAAGTTATCTGTCACTTTTGATAGCCACCACTTAACTAAGCAGTGTCCAGGCTATGTTCACATTTACTGTCATCTTCAGGCAGTGAGGAAGAAAAGGAGGAACTAGGGAACATGAGTGGGGAAGAGGCTGTGTGTGAAATGGAGCAGAGGACTGTAGGCAAGCTAGGGGAAAGAAAAAATGGTGATCCATAAAAAGCCAAATTGTATGTGTTCTCCTAAATATAGAATAAATGCTGTACTTCTAATGGTATAGAGAGTTTAGGAATTATGCCAGGTCTCAGATACGTCATGGAGATCTTCTTTATCCAGTGACCTGTTCCTGCAGACTGAGTGGGTCACTCTGTATTCCCATCTACAAAGCTACTTAGAAATCCAGCTCTCTACACTCCAGCAGACTCTGCTGGCTTTATAGCTACACAGAGCTGGAAAGAATAGTCTTGAAACATCTGTGGAGTAATGTGGACAGAGAGGAAAGAGTAACATGGCTCCTTATCTTTTCTCCTCTGTTTTTAGTTTATTTAAATTCTGAAATCAATCTAAACCCCCAGAAATAATGTTTAGAAGTACCTGTAACAAATACAAGACACTATCTTCTCAGGTTTGCTTTCCTGAAATCTTGGGCTACTTATCTACAATTTTAATTGCAAGGAATAAGCCAAAAACTGAGATAAGAAACTGGTCAACCACATCAGATTTTAGTATGAGCTGAAACTGTTTTAGATATCATTCTGCTGGCAAAATTTCAGCCTGAATGTAAGTGTTGCCTGAAAATGTTCTTCCAGCTGATTGTCAGACTTTTTCTGTTTTAACTGAGACTCTCAGTGTTTGATAGTTTTTTTTTCCCCCAGATTTCAATTCTGACTTTTTTGGTGGCACCTGTAATACTGTTGTTCTCATCCTGGCCTCTGTATTGTCTGTAGTCCAAAATTGTAATAGCTTGTCTGTACTATTTCTTTTGTTTTAAATATTAATTTTCATTAATTTTATGTAAAACCTGAAAAAGCCTTAATTATGTTTCAAAACTTTCAGGAACTATTAAATTGTAAAGAAATTAAAATATGTAAATTATTCACAATTGGGTCTTTTCCTTCAGTCTTGGTAACAAAATTAGGTAAAAAATATCCCCTGTAACACTGAGGTTCTTTAGTCTGTGAAGAATTTAGAAGTACAATTACAATTTTTTAAGACTGTAATTTTATAAAATCTGCTTTAAATTCAGTATTTAGTTTCATAATATTCTCTAAGGACATTTAAATGCTATTTTCCTCAAAATTATGTGTTGTCCAAAGGTTAGAACTTCAACGTTTGGGATGTTGATGAAGCAAGCCTCATAATACAGCCTAGTAATTAAAATAACACCAACCAGGAATTGATTTGTGCTTCTTAAGTTTCAACCACTGTAAATACATGCAATAAGAAATAGCAAAGCTTTGCCTCCCAGGGTCAGGATGTAGGTTTTTTGCAATATTAGTCACAGACCTGATTGCATATCAAACTATTTTTGGTGCATTTTGAGCTATTGATGCTACATCATCTTTAAGACATGCTGGTTTGTGCTTAGATAATGAATTGCTTCTCCAAGAGCATAGCTCTTGCATGCCACTGCAATACTGAAAGATCATTTGCTGCCTTTATACAAATGTTCTCAGCCAAAAAAATGCCTCCACTATATATAAAGCCTATTTTTTTTTAAGCCAGTGTCAGATACTTGAAGAAATTTGAGTAACTCAGCTCTAGTCAGGCTTGAGTAGTAAGCACAGCTGGACTCCAGACACTGACTCACTCTCCAATTACCACTACCCCGATTTCTTCCAACAGGCTCTTTTCTGCTGATAAATCTTCCCACTTCCTATGGAAGAGAAGGTTGAGATCATGTCAATTAGACAGAAAAACTAAATCTATGTTTACATTAATCGGGAGTCAAGTAAGGCAAGAAATTTGAAACTAACTAGCACCAATAAAAGCAAAAGAAGAACTGGAAAACATACAGACAACTTTGGAACGTCTTTGTACAGATTACAGTGGAAATATTCTGCCTCTGTGTTTATGGGCCTGCCCACTACAAGCCTTTTGTTGCAAACAGGAGAGGAAAGCAATTTATGCATAAGAAAGACTACCCTTACTTCAAAGCAACAGGACAATAGAATTTTACTTTGTAACATGTTACAGCCAGACTATAGGAAAAAAAAAAAAAAACCTTTACATTTTGGTAAATATAAGAAAATAAACAGTGGTCTCTACCAACCCCAGTCTTGCTATTGAATAATTATTAATCTGAAGGACTGTTTGCAATCTCTTGCTGCAAATTTCAGATACATGTTCCATGTTCTTGTGACCACAGCATGTGAACTTTACTAAGTTTTGGCACAACCAGATCTCCCTTTTGCTTCAAGTTTACTCTGGAAAATTTGGATTTGAGTTTAATTGAAAGATGCCAAGATCCACTCTTTCCTAAACCAGGTATCTTAGACCAGTTTTAACTGTATATGTCCACACGGTGGATGAATTCCATGACCTGTTGTATACAGGAAGTTAAAATATACTTCCTTCTGGCTACAAAGCCTAGTTAAAATTAAATCATAGAGCATATTCTACTTTTTCTAATTGTGTGGTCTTTCTGTAGACCATGAGTAAGGACCTTACTCATGTCAACCTGTCATCTGTAGAGCACAATTTAAAATAGACAGTTGTTACTGATGGAAAATGATCTATCAATCACAAAAACAACATAGAAATTGTACTGTTCAATTTCCAGAGCCATCTCATTTTGAAGTAGTTTTTACAGATATCCAAAGATACTAACCAACTGCCTTCTCAGTCCTATGTAGCATGGAAAAGATAATATCCCAAAGTAAAATTGTGGCTGACAAACAGGCTAGTACAGAGCCCCAAAAACCTAACCAAATTGATATATAAATTTGGTTGGTCTGGCAAAATCTCAGCCAGGCATTTTTTTCAGTTTGTTTGAAGATCAAAAATGTCAGGAAGAATAAGTTCTGGATTATTTTCTTTGGCTACTACTGAAAACTCATCAATATTCAGGCCTTGAACTTGAAGAGTCTATCATAGCAACCTTGAAAAAAGAAGTTAGTGAATCCAACTTTAGTTTACTGAGGGAGTTAGAAACCTTATGAGGGAATGCAGATATTTTTATACCAGACTCAGGAAAATGCTTGATAAAAATCACTGAAGCAAAACATTATGAAGAAGGATAAATGCAATGAGAAATTAAGCTAGTCTTTTGCATCCAACACCAATAATTTGTAAGGGGAAATGTATTTTTAATTATCTAAAATGTCATTACCCACTCCCTCTTCTTTTTACACATGACATAACTGAATGTTCAGAAAACATTCTTTGTCTGATATGTTCCTTTGAATTTCAGTACTGTCAGGAGACAGCATTGGGAAGGTGTCACTGTTGCCTACTTGGCCTATGCCTACATGTGGAGGGGCAGAACGTTGGGAGATGGGAGGGCTGTTTCTCTTCCCTGGACATTGTAAACTCCTTGGATGGCAAGGCTGAGGTGGAGCGTAATGAAGAACAGGGTCTAGATCACTTCCAATGCTGAAGGTGAGTGCCTGGAGATGCAGAATCAGCAGGTTACTAAGTGTGATGCTGGTGAAAAGAATTGTGGGAAGAAATAGGATTGGCTGTGGGGCCATGAGGAAGGGCAGGAAGTGAACTGTGGTTGTATGGTCCAGGACACCAGGCTGCTGGAGTTACTACACTGACTTTGTTCTACTGGTGCCTGCAAGTGAGTGATGCCTGCACATATTCGGAACTGGGTGATCTGGGCAGGCAGCAACCCAAGTGCTGCCTGTGCAGAAGACAGAGCAGAGAAAGGAAATATGGGGAAACACACACACACACCCACACACAGACACAGACACACACACACGGATGGGACCAGAGTAGAAATGAGCATCATGAGTTCCTGAGGCCCAGAAACTGTCAGAGTGGACTGAGTTGTGCCAAGTGAACTGGAATGGCAGATGAGGTGATTTAGGGTCTAAGGATGGCAGTGTAACCTTCATATTTCTAAAGACACCTGTGTCTGTCTCTGTCTTTTTGAGACTGCCTGCTCTGTACTCCCCTCCTACAGCTTGGGCTTTCCCAGTGCCCTGTGTAGAGTTTGTAGGCTGCCAGAGGTATACAAAGCAAAAACCAAAATGTCCACGGGCCTGTAGATAAATTAATGGTCTTGTCTGTTCCTTGAGAATATAATCTGTTCACTTCTGCAAGGCAATGAGATTTGTTAGTTTTAGATGAGAAGGTGCAACATCACATGTACTCAACACTCAGTGTATAATTACACAGCTGCCATAATTTTTACCCATATTTAACAGTATACAGTTCATTGAGAGGGCAAAACTGCAGGCACTTAAGTGTGTAATACCATCTAGGTACCCAAGTAAATTATGGATCCATAAAATTAAATATGTACAAAGAGAATGTAGCCCCTATTGAAAGCATTTGTAATACTATCTGCTATATACTATCTGCTACTATATGCATAAATACCACCTAAAATATAAAGCATACCAGTTGGATTAATTTAGATACATTGTGATCCACTCTTGCTGTTTAACTGTTACCAGATTTGTTAAAAAATTCTAGGTCTTCCATATATCTAATAGCATTGTGTTTTTTAAACCATTATGTAGTTAATAGCTGTGCAACTGATAAATTTGGTTTTCTAATTGAAAATTTAAACATATTAAACCCTTGTACTAAGCGTGGCTATATTGTAGGCAATTTTAATAGTTATACAAAAGCTATTAGGATGAATCTCAGCTTCTAAAATTCATTCTGCAAATGTGCCATGTAGTTTTCAAAATAACAATGTGTGTACCAGATTTCTGCATATTCATGTAGGTGATCTAAAGAAAGATTGCCAAGATACTGGTGCCAATAGTTATTCTAGCTCTGTAGTCTGAAAATAAATAAACAGTTTTATCAGCAAGCCCCGAATTTTAAAGAGCATTACAATAGGAACTGATTTCCACAGTGCTGGTGGATGGGGTTGGGGTTTTACATTCTGAGGCTATACTCTGCTTCTGGCGAAACCAGTGCAGTTTTAGACAATACTTAATGGGGACAGGAGCCTTAATTGGAACTTTTCCTAGTCAGTTTTACTTTCTCAGTTCAAGTTCCACAGAGTTTCAGACAAAAGAAATTACATTGCATGACAAAAGTAACACAAAGGCAAAATATTATGAACTAAGACAAAGTAATATATTTCATTTACAGTAGGAAGGTGCTCAAGAATTGACTCATATTTTGTTAATCATCTTCATCTCATATGTCTTGCTTAGGCAAATTCCAAATAATTGGAATTTTGCTTACATAGGGAATGTAAGTTATGTCTAGCCCCTTATACTGGCATCTATTCCTAATGGGGAAGAAGACCTCGTATTACATGTAAGGAAGACTTCATTCCCCCCAATTTGCAAAAATACTTAAGTTTCCACTCCTGAACATCACTTACATTTGAAAGAAGACCACAAACCCCAAACCCAGAAAACAAGCAAGTAAAAAAGCCAAACAAACTTGAGGTAAACAAAGGGAAAACAATCAGCTATGTAAGCACCTAAATTTAGGCAGCCTAGATGTCCTTTCGGAGGCCTGCAGGATACCTAACTCTTTTCCAAGTATTCTTGGGAAAACTATTCCTTTTAAAATAAGAGCTTAAAAGGTAAGTGCAGGTTTAGTGGCTAGATTAGGCAGAATAAATCCTACTCCGATGCTTATTTTGGCAGCTTTCACCTGTAATGGTGGAAGTGCTCTGAGTAAATCTAATATGACCATTTATTAGCAATTAGAACGTGTCTGGCTGCTTACAATTAGGTTGGAATTTTGCAGACTATTTTTCAAAGTGGTTGAGTATTTGAACACTCAGTATATGTCAGGACTGAACAGGACATTTTTTCACCATCAAGTCATAGGCTTAAAACAGGAAGTCTTTCTGGCCAAGTCTGTATTATACAATACTCCTAATCAAACACCAGAAAGGATGAACGAAATCCTTCAACAGCAGTGGGTTTCTTTTAATGGAGACAGAATAATATTTAAAAATTTTCAGACAATAAGAGATTTTCCTTATAAAAATACTTCAGACTTTGGGGTTTTTTTTGTATTATTCTGAATCCTGACAAATAGTTCTCTATCTGATTAAAAAAAGTTTAAAATCCTAGGAATATAGCTATGTCTAGTTCTTATGTTGGATAGCAGTACTTTTGGAGTTAATGAAATCTTTTAATTACCTACAGATTACTTGATAAGAAAGCATCCTATTATTCTCTGTTATACAGGTAGAAATTTGATTATTCTCAGGAGAGTATTAGATATGCAGTAAATCTTAAATGTTATGTGTAACAAAAGCATTTTCTTACTGTAAATTAGTTTAGTAGTAATAAAAATCCAAGAAAAATAAACATCAGTATCCCTTCAAACAGACAGACTTTAAAAAACTTCTAAGCAAATAGAGAACAACTGGGCTCTGGCAGATTAGCATTAGGCACTCTGCTAGATAATATAACAAAAGTGGGAGTAGCAACTGTGCAACGATACATATTTAATACAAGTAAGGATTTTGTGTGTGTGTGTGTCTGTGTTGACAGAGACTGGCAGTTGTAACAAGCACAAAAACAGTTAAAATGCAAAGAGTAAATTTATTGCATTACCTTGCTAACTGGAAGATCCCAAGGCAACACCCTGGCAGAGACACACAAGCAGGAAAGCAGGCACTGTTAGGCTCAGTCCACCCGAGTGAAAGGCAGGCCTGCTGTTTGCACCAATTTATCAGGGGTCCGTGCACTTGTAGTTTACCAACATGCTGTGATCTCCTCTGGGCTTTTTTTATGATATCTGAGCTTTGACCCTCTCTCTCCCAAAACCAGGGAGCTTAAGCATGTCTGTGAGAGTGCCTCCAAGTGCCTCCTCTCAAAGCACCTACATTATCTCTACACAGAAATGCTTCTCAAAACAGAGTATAAACAACACTAGGCATAACATGCAGGCCTCTCCTCACTGTTATTCTCCAGGCCTTGACATTCCCAGCTGCAAGGTCACTTGAGTGAATCTACCATCCTCATCCTCCTCCTTATTGCCATTCTTCCACTTTTAACCCTTTCCTCCCAACAGTGCATTAATTAAGTAGCAGAACAGTTTAGGGTATGCTGAATTGGACTGTGTTTGCATGGAATGATGGGGACAGCTTGACAGCCGAGCATATGGATGTTGTTGTAAAACATTTGTGAGGTGGGTTGTTACAACATCAATAATTCTCTTAAAAAATACTTTAAAAATCACCCCCCAGTGGTAATGTTACTGTAGGAGAAGTGAAAATATATTTAGAAAAAAGTAACCAAAATATAGTGAGAAATATTACCATCTGTAGGTTTCAATAGGTGCATCAATAAGAAAGTTTGAATTTTGAAATCTGGGGGGGTTTTTATCCCAAGATGAAAATTTTTCACTTGTCTAGTTTCTTTTCCCAAGAAAATTATTTTTGTGTGAAAGGGTAAGGTCTTGTGTTGTAAGTTTTATTTAAGTGTAGCAATATAGTAATTAAGTCTAGTAATATAGATGTTAATTTTGATTCTTAATTTCTGCAGAAGTAATCTTATGTATGACTTTTTGCAATGCTGTTATATCACTAGTTAAATTAAAAAAAACAAACAAACAAACAGGGTAGATCTTTACCTAATTACAGACAATGTGGGGATTAATGTTCAGCAAGAAAGGAAAAAAAAATCCTAGAAGTAAAACAAATGAAAGAAAATAACAGATGTAGACATAGCTGCTGACCTGTCAAAAATCAGCAAGACGTGGCTCAGTAGAATTAGTGATGGACAGCAAACTGAAAACCATGCTTTCCAAAGGCGTGGTGCTGCTTATGTGTCAAAACCTAAAACATGAGTAGAAATTAAATTTAATTATAATGAAAAGCATCTCTGGTTTCTCCTGTTCTCCTCAGCATTGTCATACTTCTCCCCCTCTAGTCCAGGCTGGGTACAGCACTCCGAGCAAAAGTGGGACTCTGCCCTGGAAGGTGCTTCGCCGTTCTCTGTAAGATCTCTTGGGTATTAACACACTGGTCAAAGGCAAACCTCTGCCTTCTTGCAAATAATAGGAGGATTTTGGCAGATGTACTCCTTACTCCTAAGCAGCTCAGGCTGCAGCCAGGTGGTGAAGGGAGGAAACTGTGTGAGATGAGCAGCGGCTATTTGAAAAAAAACGTTGCTTCAGGTTAAAGTTTTTTCATATATATATAAAAAGATATGAACTTGCTGCCGGTTAAATGTTAAATAGTATAAAAATATAAATACATAAAAATATATCAATAGCATTCCAGGCCGGCTCCCAGGGCAGCGTTTGTTAAAGCTGCGGTCAGACCACTCGGGACTGTCCCAGGGGCTGCCCACGAACACGGGACTAGTGCGTGTCCCGCTCCATGATCCTTTCCTTGCTCTCCAGAACTTGCCCAGCCTAAACTACTGATTTTCCTCATTTTGTTGGCACAAACTGTATACCAGTTCTGATTTCCCACCCTTTTACACTCCGAACTTCTTGCAAGATCGTTATCCAACTTTTCGGGTAGGGAGAAGTTAGCAAGTAAGTGGCATTTGTGGCAGGGGCATAAAACGTAACTCAGCTGCAGAAAAATGGCCAACACAGCGGCAAAAATAGCAAATCCTGCATTTCTCTTTGGAGAAGTGACAAAATTCTAAAACTGTAGAACAGGGGAGAACGTGCCAGTTCCGGAAGCGGCCGTACCAGGTGTGGACACCTGTCAACATCTCTCGGCTCGTGCCGGGACCGCCATGCCGGGTCTAGGCACTACCTGTGCCGGGCCCGCGATGCCGGGTGTGGACATTGCCAGCACCGCCCCGCCCGTGCCGGAACCGCCATGCCGGGTGTGGGCACTGCCGGTGCCGGGACCGCCATGCCGGGTGTGGGCACCGCAAGCACCGCCCCGCCCGTGCCGGGACCACCGTGCCGGGAACGCCATGCCGGATATGGGCATTGCCAGCACTGCTCGACCCCGTGCCCGGAGCCGCCATACCGGGTGCGGGCCCCCGCCAGCATGTCCCCGCCCACATCGCTGCAACAGCCAATGGCCGCACAGGAGGCGTGACCCTGTGCGGAAGTGGGCGGGGCCGGTAGAGCGCGGGAAGCCGGGGCGCGGGGCCGGGCGGGCTTAGGTCGGGGTCCCGCCGGGTCGCGTCCGGCNGCCAGCACCGCCCCGCCCGTGCCGGGACCGCCATGCCAGGCGTGGGCAATGCCGGTGCCGGGACCGCCATGCCGGGTCTAGGCACTACCTGTGCCGGGCCCGCGATGCCGGGTGTGGACATTGCCAGCACCGCCCCGCCCGTGCCGGAACCGCCATGCCGGGTGTGGGCACTGCCGGTGCCGGGACCGCCATGCCGGGTGTGGGCACCGCAAGCACCGCCCCGCCCGTGCCGGGACCACCGTGCCGGGAACGCCATGCCGGATATGGGCATTGCCAGCACTGCTCGACCCCGTGCCCGGAGCCGCCATACCGGGTGCGGGCCCCCGCCAGCATGTCCCCGCCCACATCGCTGCAACAGCCAATGGCCGCACAGGAGGCGTGACCCTGTGCGGAAGTGGGCGGGGCCGGTAGAGCGCGGGAAGCCGGGGCGCGGGGCCGGGCGGGCTTAGGTCGGGGTCCCGCCGGGTCGCGTCCGGCGGAGCGGCGGGAGCGGGGCTCGGGCGGTCGGGACGGGGCCGGGCCGGGCCAGGCCAGAGGTAGCCTCGGCGTAAGGGAGATGGAGTTTTCCAGTCGAGCGAGGCTGAAGCATGCGCGGCTGGCTGGAGACCGGCGGGAGCAGTACCCTCATAGCTTGCAGTTTTACCTGGAGCCCCCCATGGAAAGCATCTCCCTGGTGGAGTTTGAGAGCTTTGCCGTCGACCGCCTGAAGCGTGAGTAGCGTCTGTCTCTCTCCGCCCCCCCGTCTCTCTCCCCCTCCTTTCACCTTCCTCCTCCCCCTTTTCCCTTCTCTTTCCTCCCGTCCCTTTTCTCCGTCGATGCTTTAATCCTTGCTGTCACAGCTGTGTATTTCTGCCAGGCCTGGATGCTCTGCTGGCTGGACATAAACGGGAGCTGGGCTGGCGGTTCGTGCTGCCGCCAACTCCCGTTAAAGGAAACGCTTTGCTTTGGGCTTTTCGGAGAGCTGAGACAGATTTCACAACGAGCGTTTATTGTAGCTGTCGGGATTGTGTAGTTTTGGTTTACACGGGGGGTTTTTACGAGCACGTTTCACATTCTGTCGGTGTTGTGGCATATTTGATGTCTCAGTGTTGAGTTTCAGGTTTTTGTGGCTAGCAGCCAGGGCTTCTCCTGAAGTCTTGAAAACTGCTGGATCCAAGTTTCTATTAGAGTTGAAACCGATGTTCTGAGACTGATCCGTCAGAGTTAGCCGTCTCCCTTTCCTTGTTGATACTGTGGATCCCAGAATTGGGCCAGCTGTTCAGGACTCACGGGCCCACACTTTATCTTCCATATTTTTCACGCTTTTGCTCCTCATACCACTAAAAGCAATTCCTGTAGCCTTATCCCAGTTTGTGCCTTTCCCAAGCTGTCATACACTTAGTTTGATTTCAGCATGCTGTCTCTAACATGGACCTTTTCTTTTTTTGCCCAGTGCTTAAAGTAATTGAAAATCTCGGTGTGAGCCATGTAAGAGGTACTGATACATACAAAGCTAAGCTGGAGGCTGAGCTCCGGAAACTGAAATTTCCTTACAAAGTAAGTGAAGATCAAGATACGGAACTCTCTTGCACTTTATTTTCTTTATACCATTCAAGAGTAACGAATAAAAGTAGAGGTGATGACATGCTATTTCTAAAACTGCAGTTCTGTTATTTTGTCAGAGGTGTAGTTTTTCCTTGAAGGTATATATTTCTTTCTTTAAGGTAACCCACTTCAATAAATTAGTATTTATTGTCTAAGAGATGACTGTTAATACACTGATGAACAGCATTGGTAAATTGATTGTGAATTTTTAATCTGGGAGAGATTATTTCTCAGAAATAATAAAGATATGTTCTATAGGCTTTGGCTGAGGGTGATTATGAGGCAAGAAGAAAAGATCATATCTCTCATTTCATACTACGCCTTGCGTACTGCCAGTCGTAAGTACTTTTTGGATTATGCTGTACTCTTATTATTAATTTTAAATGTGTACAGATACTGCAGTGCTTTATTATAGACATTAGAGATGCTTTAGATTTGCATGGCTACTAAAGAGAGGTAGGCTCAAAAAGGATTTTTTGCTAGGAATCTGATTTCAACTGTGATGAAAAGGGATATGTAGAATCAATATCTGGATTTTGTAATAATGAAAAAATTTACTAACTTTTGGCTTTTAAACACATACAATTGATTTGAGTCTCTTGATAGCTTTTTTTAAAATGAAAGCACATCAGTATTAACTGTTTATCAGGCATTTGCAGTGATTGATAACATAGTTTAACTTCTGTATATGCTAACTGTTGATAACTGACCAAAGACCTGACTATGTTGTTATTACTAATAGTAATTCTAATTACTAATATATTACCATTGCTTTATATTACTGTATAGAGAGCGCTGTTTCTGACTGACTGAAAATACCATCTGAGTTTGAGGTTTCATCTACTACTTCTGTTTTTTGTCCATATTCTTTGCTGTGGCTGGTTGCACTGCAATTTTTTTGTTATATGAAGTTTCAAGCAAAAAGTTGATCCTGTCAAACACATTCTTTTTTGTTTCCCCTGTAGATTTTGGGTGAAATTAGAGGTTGTCAGTGCTTCATGTCTGCAAGTAGTTTTGTTACACGTTTGTCTGAACTCTTTACTCCTTATCACTGAAGTCTTTTTAAAATTAAAAGTGGCAGATATGAAGTGTGTTGAACTGTTAAATTTGATTGTGCTTAAGTCTGCAAAACAGTTCATTTTAATTGAGTGACTGTGATAGAATGTATATTATGGTACTGTGACAGCTGACATGACTGAAGTGCTGCTATGGATACAGATTTGTAAGCAAAAACAGACAGGGAAGGTGAATAGGAGGGATTGTGGCCTAAGCCAGGATGTGGAGCTAGAATGGATGGGGCTTTTCTTTGAAATAGCTGTGGGTTTCTGCTGCAGAATATCTGATCAGAGTAAGAGGTAGCAAAGGTCTCAAAAGCTTGCCTCCAGATGGATGAAACCTCACCATGACAGGCTCTGGGTGACTTTTAAACACCGTGAAATCTTCCAGATCATTCATGTCCCATCCTGTTGTTCTTCCAAAAGACATCTGGGCTGTGGTGAAGACAGTTTGTCAGTGTGTGTGATCAATGAGCCTGCTCGATCTGTGGTGCATGTACAGTGAGGAACAGGTTGTGGATGTGGAGATCAATACCAGCCTTCACTGCAGTGACTCTGATAGTGTAGCTCAAAATCCTGAAAGAAGGGAGCAGATTGAATACGAGAATTGCAGTTGAAATCCCTTCTGTGTTCTACAGGTATAGTTTGTGATTGTGAATAGCAAGTGCAATATTGCCGTCTTTCTACTGCCCATGTTTGTTGTGTTTTATAAACTCCCTAATCATACTTGTCCTGCTGATTTTCACAAGACAATATCTTGACTTACCTGTATTGTAAGTTTACCAAAACCCCCTAAAAGGTAGTATCCTCAAGTAGTCTGGGGTCTAAAAGGCCCCTGAAAACCTAGTGGTTTGTATTAGTGGGATTTTGAATAATCAATTTGTCTTAATTCCAAAGCCAAGACTACTTTAAACATTTAGTTATTATTTAAATTATTTAGACCATTACTTTTTTTTGTGGAAGATGAGATACTTTGAGGATGTTGGTAGTTGATGAAAATTCTGCTCTTGTGGAGGGTGAGAATTTGGCTGAAGTTCTTGCTTAGTAAATAAATAGGAGATGCTGTTCAAACCCTGTGTTTCAGGGAAGTATCTTATAAATTAGACTACAGGCAGGGCAGAAGTGGGCAGCTAGTTGAAGGTGAACTGCTGTGCAGAAATGAATACAAGCTATTTTGGAACACAGAATCAGCAGGAAAGAGCCTGACTTTGTAATGTAGGGGGAAAAATATCTTCAGAGGGAGGAGAGGTTTTGGACAGAGTTCTGGGACACCCTTAGGACAACTTGCAGGTGCCATTTTGTGTTCCGATTTATATGTCCTTGCTGCGTTTTGATAGAGCAGCTTTTAGTCAGTTTCTGCTTGTACTTTGAAAAAGCAGATTTAGTGCTTACTAATAATGTGGAAAATAGCATTCTAAGAACTATGATGTGAGCCTGTACCTAGTGTTCTCTATTCCCTCTTGGAAAGCAACTACTTTGGGGATATTTCTATCATCTACAACTGGCAAGTTCCCAAAAGATAAAATTGGGAGGTAAATAGAATAAACTATACTTCAAGTTTGTATCATATTAGGTTAGAAAAATAAGCTTGGAACAATTCATTAGGTTAATTGAAGACAGCTGTTAAGGTAGGAGTGATAGAAAAAGTGCACTTAAATAGACATAACTGCAAAATTGGTTGAATTCAGAATTCACAGCTGAGGCAGCTGTGTGTGCTTGTGTTTACATTTTCCTGTGATAGTGCTTTTTCAGGTTTTAGTTGGCCAACAGTGCCATCCAGGGGTAAGAGTTTATATCGATTTTTCTTTTCTAGTCTATCAGTTCTCACTTGTAAATTGGATTGTTTGGATTTGGTTTCATGTGATCTGAAGTGACAAGCTCCACCATTCCAGTCAGTTAAATTTGTAAGGTAGTCATCATCTCTTGACTTTACTTCTTCTGCCTTCTGAAATCCAAGATTTTAAAGCTTGTTCCCGTTTGATAGAGTATTTACAGTGTCAAGAGAACAGTCTCATCCATACCCTTCTTTCACACCTCTTCTAATGTCACTTAGATCTGTTAAGACCAGGAAATAGAATAGTCTTGTTTCATTTGCTTTCATGGCAGGTGCAAATGTAAAGATAATTTTATTTGCATATGGACAGGAGTGTGCATTTTTGATTTTGTCTACTGCATCTCTCATCATTCAGCAAATCAGCTAAGAAGAGCCTTGAAAGTCACAGGAGCATAATTTTCACTTTACTTTCTTAAGATGGAAGAAATAAATTTTACCTCTGCTCTGACAGCAAAACTCTTTTATCCAGGAAACTTTCAAGCACACTTTTGTGCCTTTTAGAAGTTTTTTTTGTTTGATTTGTGTCTGTGTCACATAAGGACATAAACTCCATTTCAAATTTAGAAAGGCCTGTTCACTGCTCCCTGACATTTTTTTTCTGTATGATAAATTAGACTTCTCTGCTAAAATTGGTGTCTCTTTATGTTGAGTAGCATTATCTTTTGTGTGTTAACTGTACCCATGTTACCCTTGCTGTCTCGTCTTTAAAACTAAAAAACTACTTTAAAAACGTCTTTAAAACTAAAACTACTCTGAGTAATCTGTGGCTGTTGGTTGCCTAGTAAAGCTGCAATCTGGCCCATGCCCAGAGTTTTCATAAATCAGTGTTAAGTTGTTGGAACTCCTGTATGAATTGTGGAATGTGAGTCTTAAATTCCAGATTTACAAGGACTTGCATGCCTTTCCTGAAGTACTTCTACCTTCATGCTTCCTAACAAATATGCTGATTTTTCTTACCCCTCTGTGGGGTGAAGAGTATTTCTATTCCAACTCCAGCCCCTCAAGTGCTGTTCCCTATATAAAAGAGATTGTTTTTTTATATTATTTTTATAGATGGGAATCTATGAGCTGGTTTAAACTATTGAGTAATCTGCACTCCGGAAGTTAAGTGGCAAAAAATGAGATATCCTTAACACCTACACTTCAATGACTTGCAACTCCCTCAGCTTCAGCTGCAGCTTGCTTAGTTATCTAATGTCAGTGACATTGTTTTTCATTTAAGCTTGGGGTTTTGATAATAAGTATTATTACTTAGTATGAGCTTGAGAAAAAATTTCACATTTTTTTTCATGTGAATAATGAGTATAAAATATGGTTTGGCTTTAGAAGTGATGTAAATAATGCCCTAATGATGATGATTCTAGGAAAGTCAGTTTAAAAGATTTTACTGGACATATACAGTAGTGTGAGGTCAGCTTGTCAGCTATAGGACAAATCCATATAGGTGTATGTATAAGAGATAAAGTAGTATTTTCTTGTTATGGTAACTTAAGTGGGTAGGTGGCATTACAGCCTCTGATCTGCTTTGCTGAAGGAAAGGAACAACAGACTGGCTGGTCTCCAAAGCAATTATATATAATTGTGTTTGTGGTTTGTTTTTGTATGTGTGTGTGGTGGTGGTGGTGTTTTGTTTGGTTCCCCCCGTATGAAAACAAATGCACTGTAAATCAAGGAAAATGGAAAAAATTGTCACATCCCAGGATTTAACTACAGTCCAAGGTGGCCACAGAAGACCTGCAACAGATCAGTCATTAAAGCATTAACTTCCATTTAACTTGCACTGATTATTATTACATCCCAAGCACAGGGACTGTCCACAGGATTATATTTTACAAAGCACCTTAACAGCCTGTTTGGCTGTTTTATGTAATAATTACTTTTCTTCAAGCTGTATTTCAAGCAGAGGTTTTGTCCACAAAACCACAAACAACTCTGTTGTGATTCACATGGGTCCCCTATGGGAAAAGATGCTTAAATATTGTGAAGGGAACATATAAGACTGCAGTATTTCTGTGTTCTCTGAATTCCAATGGCAGTGGTCCACAGGATAGCTCTCAGAGGACAATTCAGGAGGGTGCCCTGTGGTAATGAGATACATCTGCATTCTGTGCTTGCACATGCAGGGTAGGTTTTGTTACTGGCACTCTGGTACCTCCTTGCTGTAGCTTTGAGTAATGTGCTGATGCCTGGGAATCTGAGCACTAGGATGTGAAGAGTTCCAAGAGGACTTAGAGTACTTGGATTAGCTTCAGTTTCTTTTTATTTTGTCTTCTGACTCCTGTCCCTGTTTTTCTGTTTGTTCTTCTACTTGTTCACTTGCAGTTGCTAAACCCCTTTTTCTCTTTTGTCAAGAGTTAGATGTTCTATTTTTGTTCCTCACCAAACTTCACTGCCATATATTTTCCTTTTGCCTGTTTCCAGGCTTTTTGTTGCCTAAAATAGAGTGCACTATTGTCATGTTTTCTGAGATGCATGCATATATCTTCAGCTGGAGATACACCAAAAGTGAGAATTAAAAGAAGTAGCCTTCAAAATATATTTGCCTTATCACATTAATTGTGATGTTTATTGTGCAATGAAGAAATATTATGCCACATTGTAGAAAAAAATTGTCCTTTAAATACCAAGGGAGAATGTTACCTACAGTTGAGTATTTTTATCCAAACAAATAAAAAGTATTGTTTCTCCACAAGTCTTTTCTGATTGGGTGTGCATTACTGAAGATTTCCTGCCTTTACTTCCAGGCTTCTCAGTGTGTGGGTCACATGCCAAAGTCAGCATTACTGTTGTGTTCACTGGATTGTGGTCTAGTTTTCAAGCAAAGAAATAATGTATATTCAGAAAACATTGTTTTTAAAATTTTTTTTTGCAGTGAGGATCTCAGGCGTTGGTTTCTTCAACAAGAAATGGATCTCTTCCGATATCGCTTCAATGAGCTAACTGAAAGTTTAATGCAGAAATTCCTGGAACATGTTAACTTATCATTTGAAGCTGTAAGTATGTTATTTTCTGTATTTATGTTGCACATGTCTGTTGTTTTTTAAAATTCTCATTAAGATGGTTTTAGCAATTGTGTTTGAAAAATAGAAAGTGCAGTTATGGTTTTAAAAAACCTAACCACACAGAACTTCTAAACTTGGGGAATAGTGTATGTGAGGATTAAGTGATGTAATTTTGTGCTACAACAAGAGAAGCTCAGTCTGCTTCAGTCTACAAATACAATTGAAAAAATGTATAATTACACAGGTAAGTTAACAATATTTACTAAAGCTGATAAGTATTTTTAAATCAAAATTTCAGATGCATTTTATCATAGGTCATAGAATGGTTTGTGTTGGAAGGGACCTTAAATATCATCTAGTTCCAACTCCCTGCTGTGGGCAGGGACACTTTCCAGTAGAAAAAGTTGCTCAGAGTCCCATCCAACCTTGCCTTGAACACTTCCAGCAATGGGATATCCATGACTCCTCTGGGCAGCCTGTTCTAGGACATCACTGCCCTCACAGTAAAGAATTTTTTCCTTGTCTAAACTTACTTCTAACCTAAACCTACTCTCCTTCAGTTTGAAGCCATTCTCCTTTGTCCTGTCACCACATGGCCCTTGTGAAAAGTCCCTCTGCATCTTGTAGGCTCCCTTCTAGTACTGGAAGCCACAGTTAGGTCACCCCAAAGCCTTCTCTTTTCCAGGCTGAACAATTCAAATTCTCCTAGCCTTTCCTAATGCAAGAGGTGTTCTATCCCTCTGATCATCTTGGTGTCCCTCCTCTGAGCTCACTCCAACAAGTCCATGTCCTTCCTATGCTGAGGACCCCAGAGCTGGATGCAGCACTGCAGGCGAGGTCTCACCAGAGTGGAGCAGAGGGGCAGGATCACAGAACTGTTAGGGTTGGAAGAGACCTCGGGAGACCATCCAGTCCAGCACCCCTGCCAAGGCAGGGTCACCTAGAGCAGGTTAACACAGGAATGTGTCCAGGTGAGTTTTGAATGTCTCCAGAGAGGGAGACTCCATAACCTCCTGGGCAGCTTGTTCCAGTGGTCTGCAGCCCTCAGCTTTAAGAAGTTTTTCCTCATGTTGAGTTGAAACTTCCTGTGTTGTAGTTTATGGCCATCGATCCTATCCCTCCTCTTGTTGGCCACGCTGCTTTTGATGCAGCCCAGGATACAGTTGGATTTCTGGGCTATGAGGACACAAGGCTGGTTCATGCCCAGCCTCTGGTGTGACAGCACCCCAAGTCCTTCTGGGCAGGGCTGCTCTCCATCTGTTCCTCCCCCAGCCTGGATTGATAACAGGGATTGCCCTGACCCAGGTGCAGAACCTTGCACTTGTAAAAGTGCATGAGATTTCCCTGGGCCACTTCTCAAGCTTGTCCAAGTCCCTCTGGATGCCATCCTGTCCTTCAGGTGTGAAGCACGTTCAACAGCACCACTGAGCTTGGTGTCATCTGCAGACCTGCTGAAGGTGCACTCGATCCCTTTGCCTCTGTCAATAATGAAGATATTAAATTCTGGTCCCAGTACGGACTCCTGAGGGACACCACTTGTCACTCATGTCCATCAGGACTCTGAGCCATTGAGTGCTATCCTCTGGATGTAGACGTCCAGCCAATTCCTTATCCATCTAATGGTTCTCCCATTGCATCCATTTCTCTCAGTTTGGAGAGAAGGATGTTGTGGGGGACTGTCAAAGCTTTACAGAAACGCAGATAAATGTCATCTGTAGCCCCTCCCTTGTCTGCTAATGTTGTCACTCCATCATAGAAGGCCACTAGTTTGGTTAGGCAGGGCTTACCCTTGGTGAAGCTATGCTGGCTGTCCCAGTTCACCTTTCTGTTATCCACGTGCCTTAGCACACCTTCTAGGAGGCTCTGTTCCATGATTTTCAGGCACAGGGGTGAGGCTGACTGATTGGTAGTTCACAGGGTTTTCTCTAAGCTTTTTAAAGATGGGTACAGTGTTTGCCCTTTTCTGTTCACCTGGCGTTTCTGACTGCCATGACTTTTCAAATGTTGCGGGGAGTGGCTTGGTGACTACATCATTCAAGTCTCTCTGGACTCTGGGATGCATCTTATCAGGTCCCTAGTTTGTGTTCTTCAGATAAGAGCATGGTTTGTGTTCTTCAGATAAGGTCTTACCTGGCCATCTGGGCCAAATAACACTGGTGTTAAAATTACCTTGCTTTCTTGGTGAATTGTGTGATAATTCACCTTAAATGTTTCAGTAATAAGCGATTGCTGTGTTTGATTCTTACGTGAATTGTATGTGCAGTCTGTTCTCATCGCATTATTGACTTCAGTTGAAAAATAATTGTGGTCAAAATATATTTTTATTCATAAACTTTGCTCTGGAACCTTTGCAATCTACTAACTACTTTTAAGATGTGGCTTCTTGCTATAGAAACCACAGCAAACTACAGTGACCTGGGGACTTTGTACATTGTTCCATTTGTGAACACTGACATCTGGAAAAACTATGTGGAAATGAAAAATAAGTGCATTCAATGAATGCTTATGGTAGCTGTTAAGAATGTACTTAAAACTTAATAATCTAAGTATGAAAATCCTGTATGGATTGCTCAAAAATGTAGCTTTCTGTGCTGTTGTCTCCATGGGGATATGTGGTTACGTGTTTGTGCGTACTAAAAACCATTTTGAGTCTTCTTGTTTGCGTGTATTATATGAGTTACTGAAGCTATAGGTGTATAACCAAGACTGATTTAGCTTAAATAAGACAAAAGTAGAGTTTGGTGTTAAATGCATTAGCTACAAATTGTGGTTAAGGATTTACTTATAGTTTTAAGAGAAATTATGTACAATTAAATAAGTTTTATTGTTTTATTAGACTTTATACATGCACATACATGTAAATTATCCTATTTTTTTTAATAGACCATTTGATGTTTGCCCATTAAGTATGTGCTATGGAGAATGCAGAATATAAGTTGTCCAAAATTCTGTAAATGCTCTTATTCCACAGTTGTTGTTTTCTCATTATAACTTAGGTTCAAAACTTTACCTTTTGACTTAAACTCATTCTATTTCTTTTGATGAAAAACCTTGAAATTGCAAAATCTGTTAAAACAAACAACTGCTGTTGGTGTTTTGGGGATATTACAAAAGAGTGCCTACTGTTACATACTGTTTTGTCTGAGTGGATTAAAGGAAAATGTCTATTGCAGTGTCTGCATTAATGATTTTAACAGTATTTTGCAGTGCAGCTGTGAACTGTTATGTTGGGAAACTCCAGCTTTGCCTGTAGCTCTCATTGTAAACTTGAGTGAATAAAAATTAATGTGCAATCATCACTTCACTGAGAAAGCCTTTCACTTAAAATACTGTTTACTTGAATAACTGAAGTATTCGAAGATATGGGGCTGATGTACATTATATGTTGCTGGACTGAAATATCTGGCATCAGTACATGTTGGTAAAATAGGATTTGTGAAGTGTTAAGAGTAATAGAGCCTTTCCTGGGTCTTTAGGAGACTATTAGAAATGCCATTCCCTGGTTCAACAGACCTTTCAATGAAAGGTGTGTTTGTGGAGCTGTGTTTTTGTTGCTTGTTCCCCAGCCTTGTGTTCTCCTGTCACAATTTCCGCATTTGGGCTTGTAAGAATAAATTAATGTTTGCAGGTTGCTGGAAATAGCTAGGAGTATGGCTTGGTTCTGTGCTACTGAATGTGCCTTCAATATGTCAAAATGATAAAGAAGGTATTGCTTTCTTACTCCTGTTGAGGCAAAAAAGCATAACTTCATTGAAAATCTACTTCCCTGCTTCTGCTTTCACCCCCTGCTTCCAATTCTAATGGGAATTTAGGCAAAACTAATCCTTCCTTGCACTATCATGTATAAAACATTTGAATATTACTAATCAATTCCATATGTATTTGAAACAGGTCTAAGTGCTATGGAGCTATGTAGAGGCCACTACAAGAGTAAGACCACTCTAAAAGCAGTATTCTTTTTCTCAGTGTTCTATTTGTAAAAGGAAACACTTCCTTTGAAAAGGAAATTAGTTCCATTGAAGAGGAACTATTCTCATGCTTCCCTGCTAGAAGTTACAATGTTTTCATGCCTTATTATGCATAAAATAAGACAGAAATCAGACTTTTTGCTCTGCCTGTTAGAAAAAGAGATTGTCTTCAGAAAAAGGAAGTAAGTTCTGAGGTTACAATCAATTTTCTATATGGGTAAATTGATAGAAATTCTTTTATGAAACTTTAAATTGCGTATGATGCACTAAGAAACTCTTAGTTTAATTTCTTTAATGAGGAAAGAGATGCCTTGCATTTTCTAGATAATGGTTCTGGTTTCAGAACTGTAATCTGAGAAAGGCCAGAGCTGCTAAAGCTTGACCTTAGAGTAGTCTGGCATAGCAACGTTAACAGTTTTAAGAACCACTGTCAGAAGTGATTCTCAGTATTTATTAAAAGAAACAGACTCTTTTGTGGGGAGGAGGAATAAATGGATTGTCTTGTACAGTTTTGTTACAATTGTCATCATTTAGAGCACCAATAAAGTGAACCTAAAATTGAGAATTCAATAACTGTCACCTCTCACCTTTTCTTATTTGCTTATATGCATGAGAAAGTGGTATTTACATATGTATTTTGCAGGGGTTTTGCAGACTAATTCCTGAGATTTTGTGAATTTTAGATTGGGAATTATTGCTTTATAGAATCAAGAAATCTTCAATCCCACTAATGGATGATACTTAAGAAGTTGTTAAGATCTTTCCATATTTAAGATCTTTGAATATTTAATAAAAAGATCTTATTTAGCAAATTGTAGAAAGAATGAAGTTGTTAACAACTAGAAGAAAAATATACCAGATTTCCAAAGCTTTTTTTATATGATGGTTAGCTGTAGAGAGTTTGATACGATAGTAGTTCTCATTTCATTGTTAAAGAAATTTTTAATCATAGAGCAAGAACTTTCTGTAATTAAAAATAGAAATGGAATTTAAGGAAAACTATAATGTTTTACATTTTTAATAGGATTTCTTATGTCTAGTGGCTGACATCTGTATTGTTGATGGAGCAAAATACGTGGCACAGTGTTTATTACAGTTAGTAACTGCCTGCTCTGGGGAGTTCTACCTGATTTTAAAGATGCCCTTCACTTGAAAAAGGAAGGCTGTAAAGTTCATGATACTAAACTAAACATGATGGCTTCAGTATGATGAATATATCTGAACATGCATAGGATTATTAAAATTCAAAATTTTTACAATGTTTGTGAAAATACGCCTCTCTACATTTAATATAAATTGTCACAGTCATGAAAATGTGAATATTCTGTAAGTTCTTGCTTAGAAAGTTTTTACAAAGCGGACACTAGATTAAGTTAGTCCATGTTTAGTATTCTGTGAGAAGCCTCTGGGACCTGGATTTCTTGAGGAAAAAAAAAAATGAAGCTTGATTTGAGTTTGTATTAGAGATACCTTTTGAACTACTAACTTGTAGATTGCCTTTTAATCACTCATAGGAATAGCTTTGGCCAGTCTCTTCTCTGACAAGTGTGGAAGATGCCTGGACTGGTGCTGCCCAGCCTAGTGGAACGTTGCTTTGGTTCTCAAAATTTTACACTACTCTGAAATATTATTGTTTTACCTACCAACCTATGCTAGCATGAGAAAGAGGTAGAGTGCATTATATTGAATAAAACGTTGAGAATAGGTGAGGGTAACGGAAAGCAAGAATAAATCTATGCTTTAAGAGTATTTTCCCCTGATACGTTGATTAGTTTTCTGTCACAGTAAAAGGAGAATAATGGAATGGTTCTGAACGTATTTCAGAAAAAAAAGGAAAGATAAAGGTGTTTAAGGGACAGTACTCCCATCATCCAGATAAATACAGAAGCTTTTTATGTATGGCATATAATTTTCAGCACTCAAGGCGTATTAAATAATCTATGTGCAAAGTCAGTCACGTAGGGAGCATCGGAAATCCTTAAGCAGCACTCAAGAGGAGTAGATGCTGACATTTAAGGTGACAGAGCCCATCAAAGAGAATATGCAAACACAGGTGTGCAGTTGAGATTTACATCAATTTAGGAGATTAAAGTATTAAAATCTTACTATAAATGAGTAATTACATCAATGATGCCTGACAGTTTCTGGCAGTAAAAGGCACTAACAGATTTAAAGATATTTAAAGGGAAATTTGTGAATATTTAAAATATTATAGTTATTGAAGAAAATATTTTAATCTCAAAGTAAGTTGTTCAGGATATGAAGGAATTATTTAAAATAAATGGTTTTACAGGTAAGTGACACTTGGGCTTCAGCTACAAAGCTATTCTTGACATGGTCAGAAATACCTCCTTTGAAGCCCTCAATCTGAGTTTCAGCCTTTTGTCTACTTTGCCGTGCATAATTTTAAGTCTCCAAGACCTGCCACTTGTTCTTAGACATCAAATGGAAGATTTGTCCTTTTAGCATCTGCAGCTGTGATACATCTTGTACTGATTTGGAACATCTAATGAACTTCTGGGTCCATTCCACTTGGTTCTTGTGAGAACTTGCCGCAAAACCTGTTCACCTTAACCAGTCACACTTTCTGTCACTGGGGATGGTCTTGGGGTCTCTTCTGTTCAGGTGGGAAAAATGTTCTGTGGTTACTTTCAAAGTACTGTGTGTGGGGGGGGTTTTGTTGTGTTTTTTTTCTCTTCGACACTTTCAACAGCATTTTGAAGATGACAGTAGTTCCATTTGCCTTGTCTGTGAAAATGTCACAGCTTTGGTTGCAAAGTTCCCTGCATCTGTGTAGTCTCACAGTGGTGGTCATCATTCTACTGCTTTTACTTTCCTTCTAACTTCTTTAAAATAATATCAAACCTAACATATTTCTTCTTGTTCTGTCCACTAGTTGAGAAAGGTAGGGCTTTTTTTCTTGTTTGTTAGTCAGTTTTTTCCTTCCCTTTTATTTGCCTTCTGTCATTGTACTTCCTTCTTTCTTCTTTAAGCCTTTCTTTGTGCGATGTTTTGTCTTTTCTGTGAGTGTCCTTTGCCATTTTTACAGCCTTCAATTTTAGATCAGATTTTCTTCTCTGCTCCTGTTCTCCAGAGCTCTTGCAATACCCCCAGCCTCATGATATTTTAGTGTGTGATCTGCTCCTGTGTTAATATACAGGTTAGGAACTGAAGTATTAAATTTTATTTTGATTGTGGAACTTGGCTTAAGACATCCTTCTATTTTGAGTTTAATTCTTCCATGCATGGCTTTTGCAATGGGTTTTGAACCCAGGTTATAGAAGATTCAGTGGAACTGTTTGGAACTGTTTGGAACTGTTTGGTGATTTGCATGTGAAAGTGTCTTTTGGTGACTTCAAGGGTGTTTGACACCATATGACATCTGCTTTTTTTAATGCCCCTGAGGTCTGTGCACTGGGATAAAGGCTGTGAAATCGGCTTAATACGGTTGGGTTTTTTTGACACTGGTGGATTGCTGCTTGTCTTGTGTTTTTTTTCCTAAGTATTACTGGATGCTTTGATTTCTTGCTGTACCTTCCCAGGAATTTAACTTACATACTGGAATACGGAGTGGAGTAGAATGCAAAATTTAATTCTGAATTTATTTTTTGGTGTTATTCTGGTCATCATTTTGAGTGTTCTGGTTTCCTTATCTTCAGACTTCTAGTACCTCTTTGTTTCTTCCAGGAGAAATGAAAATGAATAGTCATTATCCTATCTTAATCTGTGGTGTAAGAATGTTGTATAGTAGGGTTTATATTTCCTGCAATGCTTGTTCACCATTATCTTTCTGCATTGTGCAGAAGAAATAAACTTCTAAGTGTAGTATATTTCATCTTGAATACACCTGTGTTGCTGTTTTCACTCCACAGAGCAGAAAAAAAATCATGCTTAAATTGGACTTTCTTACTTCTGAATAGCCACTTGAAATTTAAAAAATATTATGACCTATTAAATAACTTCTAGTTTAGATGCCTTATTTTTTGGGTAACAGCCAGCCATTGCAGAATCAGATGTCCTAATTTTTAGATGCTGTTATAAAGCACATTATTTTAATAAATGCTTTGGATCATAGTAGTGGGGAAGGAATGGCAGGTGGGAATAGTCAGTTGGGGGAGCTAAAGGTCTTTAGTGCATCTGCAGGCGTTTAAGAGGAAGGAGTAAGAACTGCAAAATAAAATGGAAAGAGCAAAATGCATTAGCGATGGAATTTTTTCACAGCAGCTCTTTCATGCAGTTGAAGTGCTTTTTTAGCTGCTTTAAGCAGTAGAAATTAAACTTCTTTAATTTCCATTTTCATGATCAGAGTGGTCCTATGAGGGACTTTCTGATATCACTATTATGCTTTCTTCAAAAACATTGATCTTGGTAGTGTGGCAGTTGTATAAATATTCGTAGTTCAGCTTCTTGAAAAAATGCTTTATGGCTGCCTTTATTTGGTACAGAAGATCCTGAAGTCAGATGTGGATTAATGAGAATAGGGACTAATTTGTGTTCCTATTAAGGACAGATACATTTGAAAGGATACTCAATATCATGTCTAGCCACTAAAGGGCTGTGACTATAATTACTCATTTTGGAACAAGTGTTTAACCCAGAATATTCCTTTGATAGGGTTTATGGTTTTTCATTTCAGAGGCCTCGAATAATATTTCTTCCTTTCCCAAACAGGATGGAGAAAAGTAGAAACTGGAGTTTATATTACTTTGTGGAAACTTAGGCCAAGCTAAGACAGTAACTATGCAAGTAGGCTATGGTTTGCATTTGCTAAGGAAATGGTTCTGAATTATGTCTTATTTTTCCACTACTTAAATCTTGTATTTGTCCTTTTGCTTGAAAACCAGTGATGCTTATCTCTAAGTGGACAGCAAAGGTCATAAGTGATGCATGCCTAGGTGGGAAATGTGCCTTACTGCCAAGAATATGTATTCTGTCATTTAACTCCATGCTTAAGAATCATAACAGAAACAAAATTGTATGTGGAAAAATTTCGGTGTAGGGTGGTTTTTAAGTGCTAGAGTTTGTTAAATAAGACAGTGAAACATGTACTATTAGTGCTCTAAAAAATGTAGTGAGTTATTCTCATCTAAAAATAATTGGGTTGATTGCCAAGCCGCCTGGGTATTCTAGTGAGGTAACATTTTTGGGGATGGGTAGAGGGGATGAGGTTTGATTAAAATATTTAAGCTTAAAATGAGTGGTAATATTCTCTAACAGACTTTTAAAATAAAGCTTGATTTTTAAATTTTTATTTTTTTGTGCACTGGCAGGATTTATGGGGGGGCTTTTTATTTACTCTTCTCTAATGGATCCTTGAGCTGTAAGCCTTACTTTGTTATTAGTTATGGAATAAACTGGTGCATTTTGCTGCAGTAATTCTAGTTGCATTATTTATTTGCACATATGGTGTTGGTGATATTCTATGAAGTTGTAGAATAGAGTAATAGATGTGATTAAAGAATATATAGCTACTGGGGATGTCCTTGTTCACCTTCATAAACATAATGAACAACAGTTTGTAAATGATGCAAAATGCTGATTAAAAGTTTTGATTTGGCAATCATCTCAGTTTGATTAGAAGCAGATGCTAATTATCTGCAGAACTCTAAATGGACCCTTAGAAGGTCTTTCTTATTGCTTAAAATTGACTTGTGGAAGGAAAGTCAAGCACCAGAAAATGTACAGTTACTTACGCCCCTTTAGAGCACTGGGGCACTATGATTCTTACTAAATGGCTTTGTGTACTTCATCATTTGAGTTACAGTGGACTGTAAAGTTCCTGTTTAAGGCTGAATCCTTCTGTACTAGGTACTATATATGTTCTTTCTGGATGAAGTGCGTTCTCTAACTGCTTTGAAATAAAAGTTGCAGAAAAGCCTGCAGTAAAGATACGATGAATAAAAATATTCTTCCTCTTAATCTAGCTGAAAGCAGCTAGACAACATTTGAAATACAGTCTGAGTCCTGAGACAGATGTTCTGCTGTAACTCTGGATTTCTAAAGTAAAATCGAAATGGCAGCTGTGCCAAAAATGTAGTGGAAAATAGGATCTTGTACACCAGACTCTACAGCTTAAGGTAGGAAGAGTGGAAAGGGGACCCACACTACTTGTGTGATAACGTGCTCTAGCACTCAGTAGTTGACCAGGTCATACGTGACTGCCATTTATCTAAAGGCTTGGAAAAGGTGAAAAAATAGCAAATCCTAATCTCATCCTTACAGATTTTCAGTTCTTAGCAGTTGGTAATTTTGGATTCTTGGAACAAACTTAGTATAGACAAGTAGAAAGGTGTTATCAGGTATCTCCTCTTTTTTCTTTAAATATTTCAGACCGTCTTTTCGGGAATGAGAAAAGAAAAAATTGGGAAATCAATAGTGTATTTTGAAAAATGATACCCATATGTGGTACAAGAAGAATTTTTTTTTCAATAATCAAGGTGTTATGTTCTTTTGTAGTGGTTAAAATTAATAATGTTTGAAAAAATAATTTATTTTTTACATAGCAGTGAATGCAGTAGCTCTGGAGATGTTTATATTGTTCCTTAATACAGCAGCATAAAAGCTGATAGGATGGTTTCTGCAAGATGTAATTACTCTGCAAGTAGAATTTACTAGCTGCTGTTTTGGACATAAGCTTCAGAAAATGGTCTGCCAACTTTGAAACACTCTTCCTGGCTAATCCTGTGATTGACTCTAGAGAAACATTTGTTAACAAGTTTCTTTAAAATTGCATGTGATGTTACTATCCTGATTTGTTGTAAATAAAAGAAAACTGGTTGATGTATTTATTAGAAGGGTCTTCTGTTAGCTCTTCAGTCATGTGTGACTCTAACATGTATGTGGTAGTGTTTCTAGGTAATTCTGTAGTAATTGTTTTCTTCAGCTTTCTTTTAAATGGATATAGGGAAATGTTTGTCAGGAATGTAGGAGACTGAACCTGTATCACTGACTTTATCTGTGATTATGGTGACCATCAATTAGCTGCATAGTGAGGCAGATCATAAAATATTCTTTCTGTGCCCACTCTTGACTCTAAAAAATGCCCAAACAATGTTTCAATTGATGGATAAGAATAGATAATAATTCCAAGTGCTGCACTTTATGTTTTTTAGGTATGCCAGCAAGCTGAACTAGAGCTAAAATATGTAGCTGTAATACTTTGGAAGATAAAATTTTCTTCTTAATGAATTTGTGCTTGGCCAAAATGAAATTGATAATCATCAGGTTTGTGAATGACAGATTTACGAGCCTCTGGAATGTTTTCTTTAAGGCTCTTCATCCTTTTAATTGGTAGGAGAGCTGGGAATGCTGGTGAGCTGGAATGCTAGGAGAGCTGGTGTCCTTTGCTAATCAAGCTAGTATTCATTAACTGGCTGATTACACTTTAAATTTATATTCTCAAATTTAATGGTATCTAGGTTAATACTTTGGTATTCAAGTGCTAGCTTAGTTTGTAGTGTGATATGTGGCAATGGGCAAGATTGATTAGGAAATGATTATTTTTTCTGCTTCATGCCTAGGGTTGCAATTTAGCCAAGTGTATAGATTGACACCACTTGTTTTTGGGAAGGATGTTGTGCCACTTGAGTGCCAGGTGCTCTGTGACTAAAAGCAAATTTTAGGAAGTTCACTTTCTAAGGACACCAGTGCCATGTGCACATAATACCTAAAGCTGAGTTCTGGGAAGGGAAAGGACTGTGCATGGAATTCTTGTTCTTACTGGGAGACTTAGAAACAGTAAAACTAAGTAGCTGCACATACATAACAGTATAATGTGTGCATGCATCTTTATCTCTTCATTAAAACAGAGTAGGGATATCAGATTTGTTTTGGAGTTTTTGGACCACCTCACTGTCTGTGTTTGTTTAACCAAGCCCTGCATATTAAATTATTCATATTTTAATCTAAATTTATGTGTCTTTGTGTTTCCAGGACAGTTCTGTGTTTAAAAGTCAATGAACAAACTTCACGACAAAAGCAAGAAAACTAGAAATAATGCAACTTGTCCTGAGTACTTGCTTCTTTCCCTTCCTCTCTTTTTGTATCTTTATTTTTCCTAAATATCAGGAATTTACAATGAATTGTTGAATTGTTTCAAGCTATACTACCTGACCCATGTCACTGAAAAGGGAAGATCCTTTTCTTGGTGTTCTTAGCTTGTGGAAAGCCAAGTCTGACATAGTGATATTAAGCAGCTTACTAAACTGGCTACAAATGAACAAAGCAAAACTAGTGAACTGTTTTCTGTGAGGTGAGTTTAATCAGTTCCATATGGAAGGTCAGATGATCACCAGGTGAGACCCTCAGAAGACTTCTATCTGTTTTTTTTAAATATTTTGAGCAGCACAGTGTCTTATCTGGTGAAGATCACTGAGTTCTGTCAGAATTTAAGCAACTTGTTTATCTTTCCAATCTCAGTTAGAATCCTAAAAGCTGTATTTAATTGTATCTAATTTTTTAATGATTACTGGAATGTGTTTTTGCAGGTGCTATTTTAGGATGAAATTATTAAATATACAAACTGTAGTACTCTTATTTAAATAATTAAAAGCCCCAAAAACAACAGTAGAAAAGATGGTTTTGTAGCTTCTGTGAACCAAGAAAAATTGGGATGCATGTTTCATGATGCTCTGGATGTAGCAATGCAGGCATGGCCTAACTGAAAGCTTGAGTTTGGCTTTAGACTATGAGTAGTGTATTTCTTTGCATTACACCTTCAGTCAATTTGACATGAAAATGGTGAAATCATTAATGCCAATGGAAGATTATTTTTCCATGTTCCAGTCTTTAGGGAAGCCAGTTTTATTTTTTAATGCATTCTGGAGTAATTTTCCAGCTTTAGTTAGGGACTTGTTTCTTCTTTCTCTTACTCTCTTTTAGCTGAAAACATGAAGGCAATGTGAATTTGGTGAAAACGCAAGGAGCAAAGTGTTTGTGGGACTGCTGAATGTTTGCCTAACCTATAAGATAATTGGGCTTGCAAGAAGTAAATTATTTTACAGCTTTATTAATATTATTTATTTATATAATGAATAGTGCTTTGCAATAATATTTGTGTTTGTTTAAAAATTATGATTTCTGGTAAAACGATGTTTTTGGTCACACTGTCCACAGTCTTATCTAAATCTTTAGCCTTGGCCCATTAACCTGCTTTTTGTGAGGGTTCACCAGGATCACTTTTACCCCAACAATGTTAAATTGTTTCCTAGTGACATGCAAGAAAATCTAAAATGACTGTCACTACATCTGTACAAAATTGATATGGTCAAATTACTAATAAAGAAGAATGTAGAGAACTTGTGAAGTTTGGAATAAACCCCCCTTGAAATAAAGCCTAATATTGAAAAAAAAGGTTTTGTTGATGAAATTGAGGAAGGAAACCTTGGCTTTCCCTTTTCTTGTTTTTCCCCCAATATTGCCTGCCTGTAAAACAGTTTCTGAACTCCTTTAATAGCTCTCTGGAAAAAAACTCCACTCTCTCCTTGGCTTGGTTTGATGGAGTTATTTTTAGCAAGATATCCTAGAAAAAATAAAGGAATTGTAACCACCATTGCTATACAATGTGTGGTACTGCTTTTATTTGGTCAGTGAGGGTTTGGAATGACATGGTGGCCAGGCTCTCCTGAGGAAATTCTGCTAAGACTGCATAAAACTGTTACATTCGGAAATGGAAGCCACTATTTTAGAATTAAAATGAAAACATAAAACTCTAGTAGGTGAAAGGCAGGCTTGCAGGCTGATGCAGTGACTTAGATTTATACTTTCTTGGACATGAAATAGATCATCTGGAAAGAATAATGGAGTTTTGGTACCACTGTGTGAAATTTGTATATAATTTCAGTATCATGTTTGAAAAGCAGGAACTTTTCAAAGCCTAACATGAGTAAGATTGTTAATGAGAGTATTTTATAGGAAGTATTTTCTTGTTTCATTTACAGAAATACATTTAATTGTTTTGATACAGCTACTTTGTTAAAGAAGAATGCTTTCTTTACAGGCTGCTTAGCTTTACATTTTTACATGCAGAAATATAATGCTGTTGTGTATTTCCTCTCTCTTCAAAGCTACATTCTACTGCCTTGATGGCATCTTTATTATTTTTTAAGGCTGGTTTTCCTGAGAGAGTACTACAGATTACATCAAGATGCAGACAGGGTAACCATAAGCCTTCTCAACGTTGCTGTCTTGGCTATTTCATATGCATATATCAAATCACCGTTTTTTACTAAACTACTCCTCCAAGTTTGAAAATAAATGGTCCTTCCTATGATTTCCAAGAGGTGTTCTGTTTCTTTTTCTTGAGTTTTTCAATTGAGAAGGAAAAGGTTTTGTTTAAATGCCCATTTAACTGCATATCAATGTTGGTCAACAAATTAGATATTCTGCCCCATTCAGAGAATAAAACTGCTTAAGCACATCCCTTCCCATAGAGCGGAAAGACATTGGATGACTTTATCTTGCATTTGGAGTCTGCACATCTATTGCATGTGATGGCCTGAGCTTGGTTCCTGACTAGTCTCTAAAAACTGCCTTGACTGCAGCCTTATATCAGCTCACTGCAGGTGTTGGAGCACACATCCAGTTTATGGAGAGCAGTGTCACACAGCATATTATGCTTCGGTGAAACTTCTGTCCATCTGTGTTTTGAGAAGGTATTCTGTCTGCCTTAACATTTTAATTCCTTTCAGTCAGGGACTACTCCCATTATACTTCATCAAAAGCATGTTATGCAAATGTGTGCAGATTTGGGTATAAGAAAGATATAAAGTTATTAGAAAGTGTCCAAAGGAGGCCATGAGGATGATGAATGGTCTGGAGGTGAAGCTGCATGAGGAGCAGCTGAGGGCACTTGTTCTGTTCAGCCTGGAGGAGACTGAGGGGAGACCTCAGTGCAGTTACAGCTTCTTGTGTGGGGAAGAGGAGGGGCAGGCACTGATCTCTGCTCTGTGGTGACAGTGACAGGACCTGAGGGAATGGCCTGAAGCTGTAACAGGAGGTTTAGGTTGGATATTAGAAAAGGTTCTTCACCCACAGGGGTGCTGGGCACTGGAACAGGCTCCCCAGGGCAGTGGTCACAGCACCCGCCTGGCAGAGTTCAAGAAGTGTTTGGACAGTGCTCTCAGGCACATGGGGTGACTCTTGGGGTGTCTTGTGCAGGGCCAGGAGTTGGACTTTACGATCCTGATGCGTCCCTTCCAACTCAGCATATTCTATGATTCTATGATGTATATTTATGTATATGCACTACTTAAGTTTTTTTTATTAGGAAATGTAACATTGTGATTTTAAAATACTTAAAGTTGTTAAATTAGAGCATTGCTGCTTTACTTGTTTCAAGAACTGCAAAAGCAGTAACACTTAGAGGACAATAAAGATACCATTGTCCTCACTCCTTAGAAAAAGGAAAGTTAAATTCCTGAATACAAGATTAGATATCGTTTTGTTAAATCTGTATTTAAAGATAAGCTGAAACTGTTCCTTTTGTTACAGTCTGATGAAGTTAAGTCCTTACTAACTGCCATTTATTCATCTTGCTTTATTTTAATGCATATCTAGAGACAAGCAAAGATTGTCACAAGTTTTATTTTTGAGAAGTTGACTTTTAAAAAGTGTGTTTTACAGTTCTTGTTAATGCTTAAAATTATTGTAGATTAAAATCTGCCCTTCTACTTGAGAGGGAAGGTTGCTTAACACTGTTGACCACTAGTGTTTTGCTGGTTTGTGCTTAATTAATTATTAATGATCAATTGCTGAACATGTAGCTCTTTTTCTCTTTTCAACTAAACTGATAATATTACAGGTTAAGTAATATTTTAGCTCATGCTAATAAAATAAAAATATCCTAAAGTATTTCAACAGTTTTGAAACAATTTCTTAATTTTAGATTGGTGAAGACCTGAAAAATGAATTGGCTAATGAGCTGAGTATGTCAACCCCTGGCTTCAGTCTGCCTAAAGTAAAAGAACAAATGTTCTATAAGGTAAGTAAAAATTGCTGAGTCCTACAGATCTGCATTCATGCTCTCTCAGTTAAATGCAAAGTTACTAATTTTAAGTTTACCTAATAGTCACAGTAAATCCAATTATCTAAAAGACTAATGAGAGTTCCTCTACTTCATGTGAGTATAAGGGTGGAGGGAGGGACTGGGAAAATGAAGGAAGCTTTGAACTACTAATAATATCTTCTGTCTTCTTCTGCCATCCCTTTACTTTTGCCACCAAAAATTATCTTGAGTTTTAATGTTTCCCAGGCAAATGAATTAATTTACCTTGCTGTCAGATTGTTCAGAATGGATACATTCTCAAACATCTATTGCTGAAGTTAGGTTTGGTCTGATTGTATTAGTCAGAAATTTGTTTTGCAAGAGAGTAAGGGGAGAGGAAAAAAATTGCAATGTAGCCCACTGATTCTTTGGAGTCAAGTTGGTTGGGTTCCAGATCTGTTTGCAAAACCTTTTGTGTAGCTTACATGAATCAAATATTTTCAGACATTTGAAATAGAAATCCATTTTCAAATATCAAATTCAGTAAGTGATGCAAAGCTACATAATTGGATCAATACTTGTAGACACAAACTTAGGAATAGCTAATCATTATTTTGGTGAGAAAATATTGCTTGCTTACAGAAAGTCATGCAACTAGGCAAAATAAGCTACTTCAAAGTCAACATTTAATTTCACAGTCTTTGAGTTTTGTCTGGAGACAGTGTTTAAAGACAGAAAATGACTTAAAGCTTTACTGGTCTATCTTGAATCTTGGGGCTGTATATATTGTTAATGTGTTATTTCGCTATTCCACAATGTGTTTTTTTTTTTCTTTCTCAGGTTGGACTTGCAGATGCTGTGGATTTATTTAGAGCCAGAAAAGTATTTATTAAAGATGGCTTTGCCTATGTGCCATTTAAGGAGATTGATGTGATTGTTTTGAATAATTATAGAACAAAATTGTCTAAAGCACTGGCGGTAAGTCAGATAAAGTCTGATTTTTACAACTCTTGTTGTATTGTTTGGTAACACTCTTGAACAATAGCCTTTTGTGTCTTAAATTTATATGCTTCCATCTGGAGAATACCAGAAACCTTACTACAAGTATTGGCAGCACTAAAAAACATGCATTGTGAGCTAATTCCAAATGGTATTTAGCATATAATGTGCATTCTAAAGAAATTTGTGCTAGAGGATTTTAGAAATTGTTTCTCACAGAGGTAGTAACATGCCCTTTCATTCAACATGTTACCCTATGCACACAACTGTTTTTGCTACTCATATCCATCTTTTTTCCCCCACAACGTTTTGCAACAGTTTTTTCTTGGAACAAGTAAAATAGTTATGGGTTTTTACTCTATGTTCTGTTGATAAGAACTGACATTAACTCACTTGGTTAGAACATGGTGCTAATAATGCCAAGGTCACGAGTTCAGTTTCTGTACAGATCACCCACATAAGAGTTGGGCTTGGTGGTCCTTTTGGGTCCCTTTTAACACTGAATATTCTACAAACTCAAATAAGGATAAGCCAGAATATGTCAGGCAAAGATGAAGTTTTTGTTGTATGAACATTTGAGTTACCATATCTAGTTAAGACATCTGTGGTAAACACTGTATGTGAATGTCCTTCTGTTAGTAATATGGTGATCAGCTCAGGAAATGCTTGTTTTACAATATGAGACTCTTTGCAGGGTTTGAAAGTGGGTTGTCATGTCTAATGCACGAGATTTTAGTCCTAGAAAAATGCAGCATTGAATAACGTGATGGCAGTTTGGATTGCTTTTCAAAAATGTTTTCAAAGCCTTGTATTGTTATGTTAGATTAATGCCAAGGTTGGCCACAAACATTTAGTAAACAAACAGTGGGAAGCAAAAATGCATTCCTTTATCAAATTAGAAAATCAGCATACTGCGATCTTATCAATTTTGAATATAACTAGAGTCTGTGGAATTATTTAATGTACAGTGAAAATTGTGATAGTCTTATGTGAACATTTTCATTAGGCCTCTTTAACAGAACTGCAGCTAGAGATGTCTGTATTTGAGTTGATGCATAATGTTTTTGTTGAAAGCTGATAACATTTGTGTGGGATTTAAAAAGAAAGAACATATTCTACAGAAATGTGGCTAAATATGCAGGTTATCTGCATCTATTCAAAATACTTTCAAGAAGCTTTGTGAACTTCTAAAATTTACATCTTGTGTGAATAGCTGAGAAGTCTGAAAAACAGTAAGAACTGCAATGAGTAGGCCCTGACTTAGTTTGAGCAAAAATCTGAGAACACACACACTATTTTACATATTGTTCATTTCACCCAGATCGCTTTCTTAAAGCCAATAGCTGCTTTATAGGAAAGAAGTACTTTTTTATGTTGCACTTTGTAGTCATGGTTTAGAAATTTGAACACTCATGACCTAGGAAAACTATCTTCTACAGAATTGCTGTATTTGAAGTTATTGTGGTGCTTCAGGTTCACATTAATATTTTAATATATAAGCTTTGTTTATTAAAGTTCACCATGTTTTCTAGGTGAGGAATAAAAGATGAGTGATTTCTGTCCTATTCCAAAGCTCCAAATTGGTCTTGGGGGATTTTGATTACTAATTTAGTTTGAGAAACTGTATTTAGTAAACTGTTCCAGCTAATTTTAGCCAGCACAGTGCACTGCTGAGAGATGCTGGGGATATTATTATTGAGTCTTGGAAATGAAGGCCAAAGTTCCAGCATATTTTACAGAGGTCAGTCTAATGTTAACTGTTATACCAGAGGCTTAACTGAAGTGTGGTACTTGGCAGCTGGATATTTAGTGTAGTTTTCACTGGAACAAAACTCTAAACATCAATTACATTTCAGTGAAACTGTAAGAATATACTTCTAAAGAAAGGATCATGTATATATAAATCCAGAGGATAATCTTAACCATTTTCCTCAGTCATATCTGGACTGAAGAGGCAGAAGTTATGACACAATAGCACAATTCAAGCATTGTTTGTGAAAAGTAGTTGTTGAAATACTATTTGATCTAGGCCCAGGTTCTGCAAATTCAGCTGGTTTAGCTGTGCTTTTGTAGGACATAGATGATTTTTTGTGTCTGCTGCAAAGGAGAAATCAGCCAAGAGAAAAGTGTTTCATTTCAGGCACTCTGGTGATAAAGAGGTCTTCATGACTTTTGCACAGAAATTGTGCACCATGGCCAGACTTAATTAAGATGTAATAAAGCCTTGAACATCATCACCTGTTTGTTATTTTGTCTCTTAATGAATATATCTGATAACATCACCACTTTGGTATGCGTTACTTGTGTGTTCTTTTGGGAGTATGTTCTAGTGGTTTTGCAGCATCTGGGTGTTCATACTTTGTTCTCAGCACTTTGTAGTGGACAATCCTTGTATTAGAATTAGAGAATTAAAGACTGTAATGGTATGACAATCTGAATTAGGCTTGAATGCTATTTCTAAAGAAGGGGTTTGTAAAATTAGGTTAAAAATTGTATATTTTGTTAGGTATTTTGATTTCACTGGGTTAAAAATTGTCTGGATGGCTGGGTCCCAACTGTGGTAATGAATGGAGCCACATCCAGTTGGTGTCTGGTCACTAGGGGTGTTCCTCAGGGCTCAGTATTGGGCCCAGTCCTGTTTACTGACGATCTAGATGAGGGAATTGAGTGTACTCTTAGTAAATTCATGAGTACCATCAAGTTGAGTTGGAGTGTGATCTGCTGGAATGTAGGAAGGCTCTGCAGATCTGGATCTGGGCAGACTGGATAGATGGGCTGTACAAGGTTCAACACAGCCAAATGTTGGATCCTACACTTGGCTCACAACACCCCCAGGCAGTGCCACAAGCTGGGGTAAGAGTGGCTGGAAAGCTGCCCAGCAGAAAAGCCCTGGGGATGCTGGTTGACAGCTGGCTGAACATGAGCCAGTGTGTGCCCAGGTGGCCAGGAAGGCCAGTGACATCCTGGCCTGTGTCAGCAATAGTGTGGCCAGCAGGAGCAGGGCAGTGATTGTCCCCCTGTACTCAGCACTGCTGAGGCCACACCTCGAGTGCTGTGTCCAGTTCTGGCCCCTCACTGTGAGATGGACACTGAGGGGCTGGAGCGAGTCCAGGGAAGGGCAATGGAGCTGGGAAGGGTCTGGAGCACAACTCCTGTGCTGCAAGTCAGTGTCTGAGAGAGCTAGGGTTGTTTAACCTGAAGAAACAGAAGCTCAGGGGAAACGTTATTGTTCTCTACAACTGCCTGAAAGGAAGATGTAGCAAGGTTGGTCTCTGCTTCCAGGCAGTTTGTGGCAGGAGAAGAAGACAGCCTCAAGCTGCACTGTGGAGGTTCAGGTTGGATAGCAGGAGGAATTTCTTCACTGAAGGGGTGGTTAGATATTGGCGTGGGCTACCCAGGGAGGTTGTGGAGTCACTGTCTCTGGAGGTGTTTAAGGAAAGACTGGATATGGTACTTGGTGCCATGGTCTATTAGATGAGGTGGTGTTTGGTCGTAGGTTAGACTTGGTCATCTCACAGGTCTTTTGGAATGTAATTGATCCTGTGACTTTGGGCAATACTTCTGCTTTTGACAGCCTGCTGTATACTTCTAACAGACAAAATACCCTGGTTATAGATATTGGAAGGATGGTTTTTCAAGCATAGAGTTTCTTACAGCTCTCATTAGTGGCACAATTTTTCAATGTTAAAGCACCATAGTTTTCCAGTATGGGTTGTTCGTGCAGTATTTATTGATTATTTGTACTTGATCCATGTTTTGCTTCATGAAGCTTATTTGGTGCTACTCAAAGTAGTCACATGCACAGGTTTTTGGGAGGAGTTATGCCTACACACGAGTGATATTATGGAGAAGGCCTGCCCTGTCTTTTCCAAGATGCTCTGAAATTGTATACCTTATGGGAATATGCTTGTGCTAAAGATGCGCTTCCTAGGTCTCCAAAGCTTTGAATAATTTGGGTGGTTGCCTAGCCTTGTCACATTGCTCACTACATTGCAGATATATCCTGCATGTTAGAGTGATTCTAGTTGGGGTTGTAAGGGAGGAATAGAATGAGAGTGAATTGATGTGTTGACACTGAGCTTTGGAAGAACAGTAAATAATTCATAGCACTAGACTTTTAAAAAAAGTTTTATGTTGACACTGGCAGAAATTCAGTTCAGTCAGTTATGCTTTAATCACTTACTAGTCAAGCCCATGAAGCATTCAGATGTTCTCTTTCATCATTTAAAAACAACTTTGCCATCCCAACTGTGGCTGTTTCTTGAGGCTTTGTAATAAGAGAAGTTGATATTAGTCAAGCCTTCTTGGCAGTTCCAAGTACAACTGAAGATGTTAATTTTATGTGCATAATCAATACTGCAAAGGCCTTCTTTATGTATTCTCTGACCCGTTTGATAGTAAATAATTTCCTTCTGCCATTAATGATGATTAAACTGTAGAAAGCTTAAACATTTTGTGTAACATGTGAGCTGTAGTGTTAGCTCAACAATTGTTTTATAATGTAACACAATTTAAATTCATAGAAGTTTCCTCAATGTTTTATTCATGAGGGTTTCACTGTGTTTACACTAACATACAAAATTATGCATCTCATATTTGTGGAAAGTAGTTTTAAATTTTGATTTAAAAAAAAAAGTATCAGAAGATTCAGCTTTGTGTCATGGCTCAGACCCACATCAGAGCTGTATTGGACTCAGTACTGCACAAAAGAGGATTGCTCCAGAGAAATCTGAAGTGGGACAAAATGGGGAGAGGATGGAAGAAGCAGCTTGACACATACAGGATGGAAGGGGGAGCCCACACTGAAGCAGGTAGATAGTTCCTGAAGGAACCACAGCCTGTGGAGAACCCATGCTTAAGTATTTTTGTTTTCCTGAAGGGTTGCATCCCGTAGGAGAAAGCCCATGCCAGAGCAAGGGGAATTGTGATAGCAGGCAGGAGCTGTCCTGGACCCATCACAGCTGCCCCTGGTGTCCACCCCTGCTGCACTGGGTGGGAGGTGTGGGAATCTCAGGTGGAGGAGCACAGTGCAGCTGATGAGAGAGGGAAACAAAGGTGATGTCTTGTTTGTCTCTGCTCCTCATGACCTGAGTCTAATTGACAGTAAATTACATTTATTTCCCTCCGTTGAGTCTGCTTTGCTTGCATGGTAATTGTTTATCAATCTCCCTGTCTTTATCAGCATCTGTGTGGGAATTTGGCCCTTAGGTTGGGGTGAGTTGTCTATGGCTGTTCTGTTATTTTGTCATGAGGCTTGTAATTCTGCTGAGGTTGGATACTGGAGGAAAGAAGGCTCAGTACTCTGGTTCCAGGTCACACAGCCGTGTTAGCTTCTGTGTTTTCTGAGCTCTTTCTCTGAAACAGCTCCCTAATAAATTCAAGATGTGTGGATCCTAGATACTGAAAAACCTGACTCTGACTGGGATGCCTCCCAGTAGTATTTGGATCAAATAGATTGAATCTTTATGTCATTTTACCTTAATGACCATTACATTCAGAAAATACTTTGTCCTAAAGTTTTAGTGTTTTTTGAACAATATATTTTAGAGCCATAAGCTGATGCTTGAGAATGTGTAAATATTCCTGCTGTGTGAGTGCTTTTATGGTGTGTTGAAGAGTTTATTTTACAAAGACTTGTAATTATCTATGCTAGCATAACTGAGCCATAGAGTTATTGTACTTGTTTTTAAACACTGCACCTTTTTTTGCCTAGCAATTGAAGTAATAACTTGGCTGCTCTCTGAATTACTGCAAAAAAATTGCTTTTGTGAAAATTCTTTGTCAGAACATCATATAAGATCTTACTGTTTGCAAATTAAAACATAACCTCGAAATAGCAGTAATTGGTGCCATAAGAAATTGATTCCAATATTAATACATAGAATCTTGCTAGAGTGTTTTTCTTCCTAATTTAATACCAGCACTTTTTTACTTTGAATTATTATCTTGTGTAATCTGAAAAAATGTCTACAAATAAAATTGTTGGGTTTTGAGGACTCGCTGCAAAAGGAAGACCTCACTGGTGTTTACTAATTTTATGTATTTTTTCTTTATTCCTTTCCTGATTTGGCATGTAATCCTTTAAAGAGTTAGAAATGGTAATCAAGTAAGTTGCATTACTAATGTTTGTAATGATTTGTCTTTTTTTTTAAATCAAATTTTAGTCAAATAAATATGCTGTTTTGGTTGACTTATGCTATAGGTACAAATAACCTCCTGATTCAGAAAATTATGAGTATACATAGCACTATCTGTGAAACATTTTCTTCCTAAAACACCTACATTTTTAAGCAGTGGAGCAGAAGGCTTTATATGGTGGCATTAATGTTGAGAAAGTATGATTGATGATGGTCTTGTCACTTGAAATTCATTTCAGGTGTTGTGTTCCCAGTGTTAACTTAAAGTAATTCAGTGTAACATAAATAGATGATTTTTATAATGTGCACATACAAGGTTAGAAAGGTAATAACTTAGGCAGTGTAAGGTAAAACATGATTACAGTGACTTTGTCCTCTGAATCTCTCAGGTAAAGTTTGCACTGAGAATTTTGCAGAGAAGCAGCTGGCCTTCATTTCTGCGTATTGCAAGGTCATTGTCTAAGGTACAGGTCAACTTAATAAAATGGTGATATTTTGAGTGGGAGAAGGGATATTCAGGGAAATTATTTAGAGAGTGTGTATGTGTCAAGAGAAGACTGAAGGTTGTATGTGGACTTGTTACTAGACTTTCCTTTGTGGCTTTTTCTTGGCCACTGTCCCATTGCTGTCTGCTTTCTAAAATACATCCTTCCGTGTTTTATCTCCTCTACTAATTGAAGTGCATATGTTCCTTCTAGAGACCACATAGATTGCTAGCATAAAATAATTATAAATAATGTTTGGAGGCTAAATGAAATTTAACTGTATGCAGTACTTTTTCTTTCCATTTCTTCTCTTGTCTTCTTGCATCTTTCATACAGAGTATACGAGTTTAAGTACAAAATTTGCTGCATAAACAATTGCTGTGGTCTCTACGTAGTCCTGTCTGGTTTGATTTGTATGAAAATGCTTAAATCTTCAAATCCGCATTGATATTTCATGATAGTCAAGCTAACAAAACAAGATTTGTGGTATTTGAAGCATGTGGAACTTACTTGCCTAACTAAGTTGTTCCCAAATTTCAGAAAAAAAATTGGAAATGAATATATTAGCTGCAAGTACAATTTTATTTCTGTGTTGTGTGGTAGATGTGATAACCTGAAAACTCGTCAGTTCATGACACCTATTAAATGTCATTTGTTAATATGTTGGTAACAGTAATTTGTGAACGATGCACTTTAGTCAGTGAGAAATAACTGTAATGGCGTATGCAGTTGGTGAGTAAACAAAAGTCTGTCTCAAGATGACACTGTTACAAATTTGCATTTTTCCTGATTATTTTCTTATGGTGGCTTGTGACCCACAGCCATTTGCTATGTGATAGCTGTAGCAGTATCTATCTGGAGTTAATTTCATCCGCTGTACTCTGGCTTAGCAAGTTTATGGAGCAGGCAAAAAGAAATGGATTGAATCACTAAAAATTTTGATGACTACTTCTCCAGTTGCATATTTTTTTTCACCCATTTTGCAATAAAATATGGAGAATGGCTGCTCTCCTTAGTAAAGTGTTATGATGTCCTAAGCCAAGGAATGTACATTGCACATGTGACATTAACATGTTCATTGCCATTCCTGCTAATGATAAAGATCAGCTGACCTTTGGGGAAGTGCTAAATCTTAAAGCCTTATTTCAGTCAGAAGGAAAAATGGGAAATGACTGTCAGTAGATCAAAATCAGACATGAAATAAATTGAACACCTGGTAGTCCTATCAGGTCTTGGCAGATTAACATATAGAATCTTTTTAGAGGTTGGAGCACTGCTTTAAGCTGTGAGTGTCAGAGTAAAGTATGCACAAGTTTTATCTCAGCAATGTCTTTGCCAAGATGTGTTTAAAAGAAATTCAAGTGTAAAACTAATTTTAAAAAGCCCCACTAATTTTGCTGATTATACAACTCAAGTGTTTTGATCTCTTTTAAGAAAAAAGTAGCAATATGCTTTTTGAACTTACTGAATGTTTATTGTCATGCTTTCAAATATAGATGAAGTGAATATTTTTAGAAATGTTTGTCGCTGTCAGTGTTGCTGCAGCTAATTTCTATGTGGTCTCATTGTGTGACTTTCCATTTTACTGCAGTTTCCCAAAGGATATTTTGTCTGTTAATGTATTACTTCTTCAATTAATTGCTGATTTGCATACCTATGCTGTAGAGGAAGTGACTTCTTTTGTAGTTCTTGTAAATAAAGATTATTTGTCAGAATAACTTTTTCCTAGTAATAGGAAAGCAGGGTATGTTTCAGAGGCAGTATATTTGAACAGAATTTTTACAATAAAATCACACCCTGGTGTCTTATGGACAGTCTGTACAGGCTATCACTAGAATTCTTGGAGTGCTGTCTCCCTGAAATGTTAGAAACATTATTTAATTAGGTGGCAGATGTGAGCTAGAGTAGTTAAACTTGGCTGTAGTAGCAGTGGGCTTGCTGATGAACCCTGCCCCCCTCCATTCCCAGCTGTGGCTTCATTTTGCACCTCTGGCTTGAAAAGAAACAGGTCCCTGCTTGGATAATGACTTGTCTCCAGGAAAGCATTAGGTGACTCTGTGTTGCCTGTGATCTGCTGCTAGGCTCCTGCCGGATCATCACTTTCCTTCTAGTGGCCATTGACTTACCTGCCTCAGGAGTGTACTGCTGTATCCCTGAATGCTTTGACTGCAGGGATGTTTTAAAGTAGGGTAATCAGTGTCTTAGGTTCAACTGATTCTGGATGGTTGGTTGATTTGGGGTTTCTTTTGGTTGGATTTCCTGTTGGATTATTCCATAGATCCTAAGTGAGTAATGTGTGTTTGGTAGTGTCAACATACATAAATGTTTTGTATCATGATGATATCTCATCTGTGTGAGGGAGGAGGCAGTAAAGTACTATAATAGAGATACTTTGTTGTAAAAATGGATTTTGGAAGGTGATGGTGCATTCGGAAGTGTCCAGTTCTATGTGAAATTTTGTGCAATCTTGCATGTGCTCTGTAGATTTTTGCAGGGACACTGAATTAGCTGTAGTGTCTGAGTTTAGAAAGGCAGAAAATAAGGTGAAGTATCAGGGAAAAACAGACCAAAGAAGATACTCAGTTTCAATTTACATGTAGCTTGTAAAAGATCTTTTTAGCTATAATTTTTTTCAGTGTTTATTTAAACAAATTCCTTTTCATGTAAATACTAGTGTTTCTCTGTTTGTAAGGATTGATGTTTAATTTAAATAATCTGTATTCTTGAACAAATATCAGAAAGCAAAGGTCTTTTTATTACCATCTGTCACAGGTTAAGCAAAGTGACATGGTTTATTAATGACTGCAGCCTTTGTTATATTTGTACACATGAAACAAAATGGATTAAATTTGGATGCACTGCTTAGAGCTTTTTAAGTAACACAAAAACCCATGAGTTTTCTCTGTTGTTTTTGTAGTTACGATGGCAAAGTGAGGTGAAGGTTGTTCTCTTACTGGATTTCTTAATCCCAAACATTATTTAGGTTTCTTTTTACTACATCCTTTTGATTTATGGACAGTAAAAATAAAATTTAAAAATGTGGAAATCTCAACACACTGTCCCCCCACCCTCTTTCTTTAAAACTGAAGTGTGAATCAGGAGGATCTTCTTTGGGGATGGTAGAAATGTAGGATTACTTTTTTTCAAAGTGAGTAGAATGCCATGAAGTTGTCAAAGTGAATGAATAAAACTATTAATCACTTCTTACTCCAGATGACAGGCTTTTAAAGTAATTTTTGGAAGAGTTGAGTCTCCGAGGCTCTATTGTAGAATCCTAGGCATGTGACACCCCTTGTTGACAGAAAGCAAATACCTGGTTTTCAATAGAAGTTGATGATAGCTCATATTGCATGAACAAGTAAATAAATATAATAGGAGGATGTAAATGAAAAAAAAAGAGCTATGAATTAATTTAGGATATATTTACATTTAAAATTAGTCTCCTCTCTGTCGTACACAATACATTTTGCTGTGTTAGCTATTTTAGTAAGTGTGGTTTCAAAGGAAAATTACACTATCTCTTTTGAAATATGATTCTAAACTTTACTGAAATTCTTTCTCTAGATTGTTGCTACTGAACAAATGAAAGTCTTGGGTTGAATCTGCTTTTAAATTTGGTATGTTCTCTGATGTCTAAGAAACAAAAGACTTTGGAGAGCAGGCATCTTGATGCCTGTAGTTACCTTTTCTTTCTTCCCTCTCAGTGCTTTTATCACTCATATTACAACTAGCCAATTTTAGACTAACCTATTGCTATTTTTTAAATAGCAAATCTAGTTTGACTTTTGATCTTAAGTTATTTCGGGGGGAATGAAGAGGGGAGTGTAGTGGATCATCTGATGATGTTTTGCCAAAATTTTGGCTGGGGAATAATCCCTGGTTTTCATTATCAGTACCCTTTCTAGTGGAAAACTATTAGACACTTATATTCATCTATGTATTTTTCTTATGTCACAGGATAATGCTGTTAGAGCCTGAAATAAGAACAGAAATTATTGAAATGATAATAATTAGAGAGGCAATAATAAAAAATTCTTCCAAGCTGCATGTTTTTCAAACTAGCACTGTGTTTAGATCTGCGACTTCGGGAATTTATAATGGTTCCATGACAACGAGTAATTCTTATGAAATGAAGTCCACAGCCTAGTACTCAGCTCTTAAGAGAGTTGGATTTTTTCAGGCATGCATGTAGGATACTTGAATTCAGTTGGTGCAAGGGAGAATACATCATACAGGGCATGTGCATAAACCTGTGCTCTGCTGCTGAGAGATTAAGAAGTAGATGTGGAGCAGTGGAGAATGAAAGCTCCTGTCCTGCTCGGTGCAGGGTGCTCTGCCAGCATTGCTAACAAATCTGTGCAGAAGCTGTGTGAGGGTCATTGTCAGCACTTCTTTCGTGTGGGCAACTTTTCCCCAGGCATGAATGCTATTATGAGCAGGAGAAGGATATGAGATGTTTGGAAAAAAAAAGAAATCCATTTTATTTTCTTTGATAAAGTCCTTTGCCTTTGTGACAGTGTATAAAAGCCACAGAGAACCTCTCAGGAAAAGCAGCAGCTTTTGGTTCTGTGTATGTTGTTGGTTTTTAAAAAAAAAATTAAAGCCATGGTTCACCACAGAAAGGTAATACTTTGTATAGCAAATGGTAACATAATCTCATTTGACAAGTGATTACTTTGAGCTCAGGATTAGTTCTTCAACTTTTTTCCTTACATTTTTTTTCTGAATGTTGGGTAGCACTACTGATATCTAAGTCACAGTCACCAAGATTCTCCTTGGCCACTGATGTGTTTTCCTTCAGCCACTTAAATAGCATAGCAAAAGCAACCACAATGGGATTATGTGATGCTGTTGCTTAAACTTTTAGTACAAGTGTTGCAGTTTGGATTGAGTGTAGTTCACATCTAAGCAAACAGTAGGCTCAGTGTATGCCAGCAAAGCGCCCTGGCAGCAGAGAAGGTCAGCAGTACCTTGGGCTGTATTGACCGAAGTGTAATAGGCAGGTACAGAGAATTAATTCACCCTTTACTTTACACTTAATAGACAATATCTAGAATATTATGTCTAGTTTGGGGGGCTTGCAGCACAAGAAAGATGTTGATGAACTGGAGCAAGTTTTGTAAAATTCTATCCTCTGTGTTTTCTGCCTGTCTTTACTGCTGAAATTGAACCTACTGCTTACCAGATTTTCAATTCTTTTCCGAAAGAGCTGTTCTCCAGTGAGTTGGCCATCATCCTGTACCGTTCTGTCATAGATGCAGGACTTCTCAGTTGTGCTTGATGAATTTCAATTACAATTAGTCACCTAAATCTCTCCTGCAGCCAAGGAATATGGGTGGCGCAACACATGCAGTGTTAGCACAGTCCACGCTTGGCTTACTCAGGTTTACTGTAAATGGAATCCTTAGCTGCTTGCATTTTACAGTGAGCAGTGAGCTGGTTAGCATCACTCCAGCCTTCAAACAGCTTTTCAGCCATTTGATTTAACCTGGACTATAAAGTTGTAGCTTAGATAAAGGGATCCAATATCAAAAGTCCTGTCAAAGCCAAGGCAAATGACACCTGCTATTCCTTACTCACAGATGTGCTTGTTTTTGTGACAGAAGGCAGCTGTGTTGGTTAAAAAAAAATAAACTATAAGTGCATTTCAAGAGTACTAAGCTCTGTGACTTTCCCAGGGTCTAAAGTGAGACTGCTGGCCTGTTGTTCCCCCCTAGTCCTTATTGCTCCATCAGAAAATGGATGGAGGACTTGCCTTTGAGGGGCTCATCAGGAGCCCTTCCAGCAATGGTGGAGAGTGGGTTCATAACTTCAGCTCTCAGTATCCTCAGGTATGTCCTGTCAGGTTTCACACACTTGCATGAGAGGACTTTTCTTGGTAGATCTCTTACTGAATCCTTTTGGACTACTTCGTAGTTCTTTGCTTCCATAAGTAATCTTTATAAGGTGTAAATGTCTGGAAATATATCAGTAAAGGTGAGCGACAAGTGTGAAGGTTAGAATTGCTCTCAAACTTGTGTTCGTCCCTAATTTGTGGCATTACTCTTAGAAGCTAAAATACTTGAGATATAATTTCTGTTTACTTTTGGAAATTTGGAAAGTCAATATGTAATACTGCCTTTTTTGTTTACTATGTCCTGTCACTTAGCAAACATAATTAAACAATGCACTTTTAATATCCATGGAAGCGCTATAGCAATTATATTTCAGTGACTGCATAATTGGACTCAAAAGTTTCCAGTATTTGCAAGATTCAAAAGGTGTAAAGTGTGGGAATTTCAAAATACTTTTGGGTAATTCTGTCAGTTTTGAAGTTAGATTTTTTTTGCCTCCTGAAGTCTTTACTCAGCTCTTCAAAGTGAGCTCTGTGAATGCACTGTTTTCTGTGTTGGGCTCGAATTTAAGGAAACTTTCGGAAAAGCAAGCTCAGGCAAAATACTGAAAATCAAATTCTTTGTATGAATTTTCTCTCCAGGCTGCTGCAGTTCCACAACTTGTATCTTGTGGTCCAGTAAAATATCCAGTGGGAGATTTTACCCACCCAGCCTGGAGTTTGGAGTAGCTTTCCCAGTTCCGTGTTTTGTGAGCTGACTCTGTATAAGCCAGGGTGGCAGGTTTGGCTGTGGCCAGCACACGGTGATGCGGTGAGGCCTGGGAGCCTCCTTTGAGCCGGGCGGAGCCCGCCCCGAGCCTTTCCCTACGGGCCGGGGCTGTGGCTGCACCTCCCGGGCGCGGCCGGCGGAGGGCGCCGCGGGAGCGCCGGGACGGCGTTCCTGGATGAAGCCTCTGAGTATTCGGGATCTGCGATGTGTCTTTTGCATCTGGTGCATTCAAAGTTTTCAGTGCCTTAGGTAATATTTTTCTTGTCCATGATGTTAGGACTATACAGGTTAATCTCTCAGTCATTAGACTTCATTCCGTAAGATTTAGCATCAACTAAAACAAGTATCTGACCATAAATGAGCAATTATATTTTTCTTGTTATTTGTTGTTGAGGCTGCTTATCATTGATTTCTGTGGTCAATTCCTTGTTCTTATTTTCTTTCCCTAGCGTTTTGGTTCATTTTCTTCCTGATGTCATTGTATTCTTGTTAAATGGACATGTTCCTTTTTTAATTAAGATCTTTTTGTCATCTTTAAAAGATGAGTGGTTCTTTCTCTCTGAATGATTTTTACCAACTAATGTTGATCCTGGAAAATAATGTTACCTGGATTTACCAAAAAAGCAGAAAACTCTTACTTATTAACTGGCTACTCATTTATTTAAAAAACTGCTTCTGTTTGCCTGTCTTGTCAGCTTTCTGAGGTCATTGCTTGAGCATTTTCACTCAAGTCCTCTATAACCTGAATTACTGCAGATGTATCATCATCGGTGGACAGCTGGGTGTAAAAGTCATCCTGTGCTTAGAGCTTTGTTTTTTGCCTCGATGTGGTTATATTCATCACACCTAACCTTAATATGACCAGTATTCTAGTTTAAGATCTCTGTGTTTGATCTTTTCCTGCAAATATTGTGTGTTGGATCTCAGTAAATACCATTTTACCAGCTGGATATTTAGAGCATTGTCCTGCATTCGATATTGTAAGAAGAGCACAGCCTATTTCTGATATTCTGGAGCCACAATGGCACAGGAGTTCAGTCACAGATTTTTATTCTTGTCAGCACTGCTATGAAATCGCGTGTCACGTTCCTTGTAGAAAAGACGTATTCCAGGTTTTAGCTAATATCTCAAGGTTGTGTCTAAAACTTTTCAAGGAGAGGATGTAGCATCTTATGATCTTATTTCTCCCAGACTTGTGTTCTAGTTGAATTCTCTTTCGTTGTCCGACCTATGAGTTGTGTGTTTCCTGCCTGGCAACAAATCCAATTCTTCAGCAAGTTTAAAAAAACTGAACCACAATTCTATAGGCTGCAATAAAAGTAAATAAACAAACCATGTTACTTACTCTTTGTAGAGCCATAGCCTTAAAAAAATAACTCATAGTTATGCTAGGTGGTAACTGTGCAGCTTACTGCAGAGATAACAAAACTAGTGACATGTGGTTCTATTACCTTTCAGAGCATATCTATGCTACGCCAAGCTATGACTGAGAAGCAGATGAAAGTAGTAACAGAGTACCATGCTAATATGATGGTTTTATCCTTGGGACTCGTGGTGGTATCTCTAGTGAAAGCTGTGTATGTTTAGCACGTGTGGAGTCAAGTATATTCTGAAAATCATTCTACGTATTATAGCTTTTCTGCATGTGAACTGAAATACAGTGCAAACATAGTTCAGATTTGCTTCTACTTCAGCTCACATCTACTTGATTTAAATGACAATATAAATTTAGGTTGTCTCACACATCAGGAACAAGCTGGAACCCTGTTGCTGTCTATGTTCTAGCTGGTAAACCAATGAAAAAATAGAGGCTTGAGTAAAAAAATATATCCATTTGGAATGCTTCTGCAGTTGTCTGCTCTTGCAGCAAGATAAAGCAATAAAATAGCTTTGAAAAATATTTGACACATTTTCCGACATAATTTGTCTGTAAGCAACAATTCCTATATAGCACAGTTTTGCTGTTTTCCTCCTGTAACAACATTTCCTCCTGCAGTTTGCAGTGGTCTTTCTCAAAAGAATAAAAGTAATAAGAGGCATAGTACTTCCTGAGTAGTAGAGATCTGACTTTATAAATCCTAACCCTGTTAGTGATACCTTTGTGATAAAAATTCTTTTCTGTGTTTTCCTGGACTTGCAATTTTAAGCCTTGTTTGTGAAGTTTCAGTCAGAATAGCAGTGTTGTATACACTTGTGTACTGTGTTAAATTAAAAATACAGTTTAATCAACTCTTATGATCTGGTTATACAACGTTAAGTTAGTTGGCCCCACAAGTGTTTAGCAACAGGCATCTGTGTAAAGAAACACAGGTAGCTGAAGATTCTTTGAGCACCTGTATAGATTTCTTCATGCTTCTTGCTGACCACGGACCCATGAAACTGCAGGTCTGTAATGAGGAATGGCGGTGTCAGGTTTACTTACTTACTTACTTACTTTTCTTTTTAGAAGATTTTATTTATCTGCAAAATGAAGTAAAAGATCTTTGGTATACAAAGTGATTCTAAACCAATCTTAGAACTACATTGTATGAGTTAAAACAGGTACTCTTAAGTTTCTCAAGCGAGTCCTAATAAATTACATTTTTCTTACAAAAAAGTTAATTGCTATTTGTTGGTGTATCTTACAGTGCATTTAAATGCTTGACTAATGAAGTTTTTTATATGTATGTGTGTATATATATATACACACACACACAAGTACAATATTTTTATTCTTGTGTTTTATTATTTAAAACTTGAATCAAAAGAATATGTAAACTTAGGAAAATAAAACAGACCTATCAGTGTAGTCAGTGAATTTAATACACCGTTAGTTAAAGTAGAAGATACATATCACTGCTGTGGTCAAACAGTCATTATGGAGAAGACATATTCACTTAGTGATTGAATATTGATGTTCTGGATGTGTCATTCCTGAAACAAGATTTGCCTCATTAATGAACAAGGTGAATGGTGAGAATGGTTTATGTTTTTGTTGGCTTATTTTACCTTTTCAAGTTACCTATCAGTCCTGAGTACTTTCTCAAAAAAGGTGAGTATTTATTCAGTCTTTATTATATCAGCTAATATTGGGAATTGACAAAATCTTGTTTCTGAGTATCTGGTGATATGCAAAAATTAAGCATGCTATTTTAAACATATTTGCTGTGTTTTGGTTCCAAAAGAACTTGAGATGTTTTTAGGATTTGAAATGTAATATTTGAGTTAAGCAATGATGTTTTATGGAGACTCTTGGTTTTTATTTTAAATTTTGTTGCATCTAGACTTGACTGTTTAGCTTGTTTAACTTGTGTTCTATCACCTCTTTCTACCCAGAAGCCTTGATCAAATTCTGTGGCTTTCCTTGCATGTTGCTTTTGATCTCTCTGATCTCTTTTGGTCTCTTTGATGTTTGTTTGCATGGTGCAAGGTTGGCATGTCTTACTATCCAGTTGTATTTCCATAGTGGTGATATTCTTGAAAAATACTGATCTGGCTTGTGGTAGCTTGACACAGTTGAAAAGTGCTTTAGTAATTGTCAGCTCAAGAGCAAGGGGGACTAGTTTGGTGAAAATTGTGATCCTTGTCTTTATCCAAGCTTCAAACTGTCTCAGGCAAACAAAATCATTTAGTCCATGTACACATTGTCTTCTTTATCTGGAGTACTTTACAGATACGACATGCAGTGAAGAACAACTGAAGTGGCAGTGGATATCAGAGACAGAGCTGAAGTGGCTCTTTCTGAAAATAAAGGGTATTTGGCCTTACTTGGCAGAAAACAACCTCTTGCTAGATGTTACAAAAGAGCCAGTGATCTTTAATATGGCTTCACTGGTAGTAAGTTTTCTGTTCATTTTGTTTATATATAGATTATTTCATTGAAAAATATAGTAAAAGATTAATTAATTGGCCAATTAAAAACAAAAAATGCAATTGAAAAACCTGCATGACAATTTAATATGTCTTTTACAGCATAAGGTTAAGAACATTGCAATCTCTTAGAATACTGCACGCTGGTTTTGATTTACTCTCTTTGTTTTCCTTTCACCCTATTCCGCTTTATAGGGCTGGGTAATGAAATTGGGAATATAGGAGTGAAACTGAGCCTGGGAAGGAGGGTCACAGCAAGGTTGTGCTTTGGTGTTTTGTCTTTGTGTCTCACCACCTAAATCTATTTTTATTATCAATACAAGAGCTTTTCCCCAGGTTGAGTCTGTTTTGCCCATAATGGCAATTGATAAGTGATCCATGGACTTGTAGATCTATTTTCTCCCACCTTCCTGTTGAGGAGGGGAAATATGTGAATGGCTGGGTGGGAGTTTGGCCTTTAGCCAAGGTCTACCCACCAAATGATTCCATGACCAGTTTTCACATTCTTTGAAGAAAAGAGAGTTGCATCAAACAAATCTCTTGTCAAGCTGTGGCTGGTACCATGGACTGAACAGGGCACTCCCAGCAAGGGTCAGGTCTTGGCTGGTGGCTTGGCTTCCATGCCTTATGGTTCCCTCTTGGGCTCAGCCTCTTGAGGTGTTGAATGTTCATGGGTGAGTCACCTCCTCCTATTCAGTGCTATTATTTTTTATTTGTTGCATTGTAATTTAGGCACTTGGATAAGCTGTCAGTGGCCTCCTTGATGATGTTGTGTCTTTGACCTTCTCTATATCTAAAGCCCACCTGCTGTTGTTACCTGAGGTGCTGTCATTGTTTTGCATTTTGGCCCAAGTGTGAGAATACAAAGCTCTTATGAGTTCATCCATTCTTATTGTTTTTGTCCTGCCTGTACCTAAACCATTAGAATGAGGCAGATGTTGTTTTTTGGGCAAGCTTACACCAGTCATCTGTGCTTTCCTCATTTTACCAGTATACTGGTATCATCTAAAGAGCTAGAGCTGGACAAATGTAGTCAAATTCTTATTTTCTGAGTGACACTTCCAAGCACACTTGGATAATACAGAGTTGTCACTTCTTGAAGGCATTAGGGACAGAAAGTTTGAATAAGGGAAAATAAGGATGTTTTGTTGCATGTGTTCTTCTATTTTGGCTTGGTGAATTGACCTTAAGGAAAAGAGATAATATTTTAGACAAATAATTTCTCGTTTAACTTTGCTTTCTAAAGCAATGTTGTATATAGGCTGAGGAATGACTGTTATTGCTCTGGCATTTTGTGGGAATTATTTTCTGCTTTTTCTTTTTCCTTTTCCTTTTTTTCTTCCATTATCTCTTGCACATAGATGAAAACGATATGATTTTTCTCAGCCTTGGTAACCTTATTGTCCTAGTTAATTTTTCTCCTGCTTGATATTCTATATAGGCTTAGTTGTGGTAAAGTCACAAGTTGTGTGAAAAGAAGCTAATTTTCTTATGCAAAATGGACAATGGGCTTTCACATGATTTTCAATAACCAGTAGAGAAAATGTTGTAGAAAGCAAAATTCAAGAATGTGCAGGTTTGGAATCTATGTTTTTATGGTCATAAGGATGATGCAATATGCTGAGTGCTGTAGGAAGTATGCTTAGTAGGACTTGTGGACAAGTGATTTCTTGTTTCAAGAAATGAGAAAGTAGCTAATGGGTTTATATTAAAAAAGTGTCACTTTAGGAAGGTCTTTGGAGCCATTTTTGTGTCCAAGGGTTATGCCAAGCCCAATCTGCAAAAGAATTAGTAAGCTGACTCTCACTGGTAAGTGATTTCTAAATTTTTATTTGCTGTTGCTGTGTTGATAAACTACCCAGAAGATGACTACTGTGATATGTATTTGGATCTGCTAACTTCTAATTGTGAATAGACCTTATTGTTTTTATACTATATTTAACAATGGCTTTGCTGAACTGTGTAGAAAGTGGCTTTTTATATACTTTATGTATGCTTTCTCTACATGGGTTATTTTCTGTTATGAGAGCTTGCAGCAAGTAATTGTGGGCAGCTTAGAGATCCTTTAGGGCTTTATAATTACTCAGCAGCCATGGTGAAACAGATTTGATGCTAGCAGCAAGAGTTCCTTGGCTAATATAAATACTTGAACTACTGATTACAGCCTCTGATCCTCTGCCAGTAGTAATTACATCCTCTATTTCTCCACCCTGAGGGTGCTGAACTGCTGGAACTTAGGAGAAACCAAACTTCTGTGGTCTGTTGCCAGACACTTGGCCGTCACCATCGTATATTTTCATGGCTCCCAATGGATCATAAACTGTGGTTTGAAGAATGTTAGAATGATACAAGAATACCAAGGATATTTGGTAGCAGGTTTTGCTTAACAATATGGTGTTCTTGCTTCAGAAAATGGATACCAGATATGTTCAAAGACTAATGTTTGGAGAGTACATTCTTCATAAAAGCTCTTTTTGAGTACTTCCTGTATTTGAAGGCATTACTGTAAAGTAGCTTACCTTATCTTCTGAAATGTGCTTTCAGTACCTGATTTAGTATTTATTTGCGTTGGTTTTGCTTTGCACATTCATCTGGCCTCAGACAACTTATATCTTTCAGTCCTGTACTTTTGGTTGCTGGACTTCATAGTCTTTTGGTGCCTGTTTTTGTGTGTGTGTAGTTCTTGAGGTGGCCAGCAGTGTTTGCACAGTGTGTGTGTATGAGGAGTACATGGTCAGCCTGGCTGGGGTCAGGGGCTGGCAGCAGCCTGGCTGCGAGGGGCTGGAAAGGAGAACATCCCTAGGGATTGAAACCACCAGCTTCACCTTCACTTTAGCAGCTTGCTGTGTGCACTTCTGCTCTGAAAGGCACTGAGCCACAGGCCTTCATAAGGGTCAAACGGAGGTCCCACTTCCACAGTTAAGTTCTAAAGCAGCAATATTTATGTTTTATAAATAAGTTGCTTTTTTTAAGGCTTGGTTTTCTGCTTCGTGAAATTTACTCCTGGAGGAAGTGTTCTTATGTCAGAGTGTATTTGTTTATTGAGAAGTAAAATATTTGTAATAATTATAAATGCAAGTATCAATTTAAAAAAAAGATTAGAGCATTGCATGTTCTTGGAGTTGCTAGTAGTTTTCCTTGATACAAGTGCCCTTTTCTGTTTTGGAAAGAAAATACGTAACCATGAACTCTTTCTAATGTCTGAGAAGTGTCATTGCTGTTACTGGCAACTGAGAATTGAGATGAAGTAAAATGTTGGAAAATGATGATAAGTAGGCTCAGATTAATGCTAGGTTTTAGCCGTATCAAATTTGAGCATCTGTCATGTTTTTAGCTCTACTCACTAAAGATAAGAATGTAATCACTGGTACTTGAATATATGGGAAACTGGGGCTTAAAACTCTACCAGAGGCTGACAAGATTTGATTTTGCTTCTTAATAAAAGATTGTCAATATTGTAAAATATGCAAAAATGAGCAAAAGTGTTCCAAGTATCTTTTTACTTTTAAAAAATGGATATTTTATAAAACAATTGAAATTCAAATGCTGCCTTCTGAGTTTTGAAAGTAAGAAATTGGTGTCATGCAGGCTATTGTAATAAAATGTTTTCTATGTTATTTATTACTAAAGATCAGGTATGGAATTCCTAAGGATTATTTAGACTTACTTGAAATGGCATAGTAAATTTATCAAGGGAAAAAAGTAAATATACGGAGATTTGAGAAGCTCATTAAACACAGAAAAATGTTTTGCAATAGTATCCTTTTTCCTTAGATGTTAGTGTCTCTGTCTTGTTGTTTAAGGACTGAATAAAGGCACAGCCTTGATAAGTGTCAACTTCAGTAAGTAATCCTGGTTCTCTAAGAACAAGTGATTTTAAGATCTTTTGTTGAGAATTTTTTCTCAAAGGAAATCTAAGAGTGAAATGATCTTTTTTTCCAAAAAATCCCTTCATTTCATCTTCCTGGAAAAGGACTTGACAATCTTGTTAGAATGTGTTAGAAAAATCACAAGTAATTTTTAAAATTTGCCTACAATGCAGATGAAAATGTGGACTTTGGAGGCTGCTTAGAGAATGGAAGTTCTTATATGCAAAACAGGAAGGCTTAGTAGTTCAGAAATATTTGGTACTGTATTATGGGCTGTATTATGTATTTAGTTTTCACCAGGTTACCCAGGGAGATTGCAGAGTCTCCATCCTTGGAGATATTCAAACCCTGCCTGGACAGTCCTGGTCAAACAGCTCTAGATGACCCTGCTCGATCTGAGGGGTTGGACCAGATGATCTTCAGAGGTGCATTCAAACCTCGGCCACATTGTGAACCATGGTTGTTGAAAACCAAATACACAATATGTAATACAGACAGTGTTTCTTGATGTTCACATGGGATCTCCTGTGTTTCAGTTTGTTGTCCACATTTCATCTGGTCCTGTCACTGGTCACCCATGGAAAGAGCCTGGCTCTGTCCTCTTTGCACCCTCCTTTCAGGTGTTTATATGCATTGGTAGAATCCTCCAGAGCTTTCCTTCTTCCATGCTGAACAGTTCCAGCTCTCCCAGTCTTTCCTCATAGCAGATGCTCCAGTCCTTTCATCTTTGTGACCTTTGTGGTCTTTCTCTGGTGTGTCCATCTCTTTTATAGAGGGGAGCCTAAAACCTGGACAGATAATCGATTCCCAGTAGTAAAATCCAGTTACTAATAAAATCTAAATATCTCCTCTGAAGTTCTGTAATAGAACTGATTTATAGTAACTGATTTTTATACAGTAGCGGACATTTATTTCCCGTGGTGCGTAGGGCTTTAATAATAGCGTTTGTAAAGATAAAATACGTAACAATTTTTACCTGACGGTTTTTATGAAGGCCTACATTGATGAAGCCCTGTAGTAGTAATGATAACTATGGAAAATGAGCTTTTAATCAAGTGTATTGGATGGGTATATAGAGAGTTGTTTCTTCTCTTTTTGACTATATAGTCTTCAGCATAGGAGAACTTTTGCTAGCGTGGTTGTTCTTAAAGCAGTTTTAGAACACAGTGCTAGACTGATGAAGTTTGTGATGGGAAACACCTTACCATGGTTTGTGACAGTGACTTTGAAGGTCTTTAAATAATAATCTTTCATACGTTCTAACCAATTGCTTCCTGTGTGATACTGGCTAGTAGCTTCAACCAATAAGAGATTTTATGAAGAGATTGTTGCTTTCTTAATTTCCTTCTCATTAATGACGTGCAAGGGGCAGGGTGTGTGTATGTGAAACTTTAAAATCGTAACATTAAGAGCTTGGGGAAATCAGTGAATTACTTTCTCCCACTTCAGTAATGCTCCATGGATGCAAGTTAATTAAAGCATCATTGTATAGTTGTACTGGGGAACACATTCCAGGTTATTTCGGAGTACTGGAATCACCATTTAGTCTGTGAACCTGGGAGAAAGACTGGAAAAGCAACAGAACTATTCATAAATAATGCCAAGAGAAGAAATAAAAGATCTGTATGCAGCCAAAGAATAGTAAGCAGTAATGAAGAGATAAAGACCTGTTTGCATGAATCAGAAGTTCATAGTGAAATAGAAGAAACGATCTTATTTTCCATGCTTGCTGTGAAGGCGTGTTCCAGTACACTGTTTATTTGGTTTAAAAATAACTAGGTATCTGAAAGTTGATACAAAAAAAGGACTGAAGACTAAATTAAAAGTTGATAAAGCTCTCTGTAAAGGCCCAGTCAGTGGTGAAACAGTTGATAAAATCACTGAAGAACCTTCACAACTATTGGGAGCAGTATTATTTAACAGAAGATTTGGATTTTGCTGACAAAGGTAGCTTCTTAAATGTCTTCTTCAATCTACATATAAATAAAGCCTGAAACACACTATGCACTGTTGTAAGAAAGATGGAATCAATAACTTGTTTTTTGGGAAATATAAATGATGACATCTTCATAACTGTCAACTTCAGCTTTATTTTAGTATGCAAAAAGGTATGAGATGAATTAATTTACATGCTGTCACCCTCAAATGCAAGTGAAATGATTATATGCACAAGTAATAATGCTGCAAAACCCAGCAACAGTTTGCTTAGCAATTAAACAAGGTTTAATTATTGAAAAATTTTGCTTTAAAGACTAAGTATGAGACTCCAATCCAGGTGTTATTTATACAACAGTGTGAATATGAAAGCCTAGACATTTCCAAATGGAAAAAGAAATCAATTACTTTCAGAAGCAAGTGCCTTAGGAAAACATTAATTATTATTCTGAGTGCATTTGACAAATGCTGAGTTGAAATTAGTGGAGTTTGGTTTCTTCAGAGTTCTTAAAGTATTAGGTAAATATCTAGGACATGTTAGCAAGGACACTTTTCACAACTCCTTATTTGTTTCTTCTCTTATGGAACATTTTTCCTTTGGCAGCTTGAATTAACTGGCAAAATGAAAAGGAGTCATTATATATGTAATATTTATAATTTAAAATATATACTTTACAGCCTAATTTATATTTTATTATACTTGTATATAGGTTTTAAGTTTTTAGATATAGCATCTAAGCAACATTGTTACCTATTGTGCTCTGCTTTTTAGACTCCCAAAAGAAAGTGATGGTGTTAATGATACGACTTTAATTTTTGTTTGTTTATCTGTTTTTAAAGTAAGTTAGTTGCTGCCTTTGATATGCTTTCCCTAAGCATAAAAGGGCAATTTGTGTTCTGTATGATTTTGTTTTGGCTGACTTGTGTTACTGTGAAGGGGGGGGGGGGGTGAGAGAGAGAGGAGTTGGTGGGGAGTTTTATGTAATTAAAAAACAAAACAAAGCAAATCCACAAAACCAAGCTCAGCCTTATATTGACACTTATATTATCCACTAGAGATTCAAGGGGGAAATTTTTTCCTGTGCTTTAGAAATGTCAGAATTGTTACATTTGTATTAGAAGCCCAGTAATGCTAGTCTGTATTGCTTATTTCCTTTCTTCCATAAATTTGGTGGTATTAGATGGAAATAATCTAAATGTTTTATGTATTGAATTATACTGACACATTAAAAAAACTCTAATAATGTTGAAAGCATTTTTTGCATAGTTTTGTTCGTTTTGAAGAATGTTATTTGCTGTTATATAGGTTGTGTGTTGTGGAATAGATGTAACATTGATTGTTTGGTGTAGTTTTTATTGAGCATATTTCAGTGTAAGTGCTGCTGAAATAACTTCTAATAGCTGAAGAAGCCTTGGCAAAAATTACTTATTAATTTTGTACAGTGCTTGAGATTTGTAAAATGCTGTGAAAGGTTAAACCCCAACTTTTTTCAGAAGAAAATTGATCAGTCTTAAAATGTCAACTGTCTAGGTACAGCAGCATACTGGCATGCAAACACTTCTCTCTTATTCCAGGTTCCCCAGCTGCATAGCATTTGCATTGTGACATTTTGTAACAACATTAGCACCATAGCTGATGTTTCAAAATCCATCAGTTTTTGTTGGTATGAGACAGCCTGCAGCTTAGTTGGATGTTGAAGGTGTTTGTCTAGAGCGTAATTATCTTGAATTTTTGGGTTCTGGCAATATCTGCATCTCATGACTTCTTAGTACAAAATCATACAAACCAGGTAATATTATTCTGAAATGTCTTTTAAAAAAATAAATAAAGGCAAACCAAAGTAATATTAAAGCTTTCTCACAAGTACAAAACCATACTAGACATTGTGTCTGAAATTTAATCTAAAGGAAGTCTTTTGGTGCCTGGTGCATTAAAATACCTTACTGGAGAATTCATATCCTTTAATACTACATTTTAGAGAATAGCCAGCTAAAGTTCAGATTTTGTTGAAAATGAAGTTTTTTAAAGTTTTAGAACATCTATTCATCAACGATACTTCTAATCAGAGAGAAATGCATTAAGAAGTCTTTTTTGACTATTACTTCCTCTATTTAGGCTGAATTCTAGAATAAAATGTACATGAAAACTCTGACGGCAGATTGCAGTGGGAAAGAGGTTTTATGTGAATGATTTATATTTGAAATGTCATTGTATGTTAGAGTTTCCCTTTATGTAAAAACATGGCCTTATAATTGGGCTCTGTGTAAGTGGAACTGAGACTTAAAGGCCTGCTCTTTATCGTAATCTTGCTAGATATTTGTGCAATTCATATTCAAGACCAGGCTCTGCTCTAGTGGAAGGTGTCACTGCCCATGACAGAGGGTTTGGAACTAGATGAGGTTTAAGGCTCCTTCCAACCCAAACCATCCTATGATTCTGTGTTGATTCTATAAATATGTAAAGAGTACTCTAAGATGTATGTAGTGTATTTATAACAATGTAGTGAATATTGTGACACAGTCTCTAAGTGAGTAGAACTAAAATGTTTCTACAGCATAATTTTTAACCCATTCCATGTTTTAAAATGGCAATGAGGAGAGAAAAGCTTCCCTAAGGCTTTTGTAGCATCTCCTGAAGATAGCTTTTTCTTTTGCTCAAGTGTATACTCCAGGATAGCTAATCTAGATAAACTAGTGTTAAGGAAAATAATCTGGAATTAAGGTAAAAACTTCCAGAGAAAGCATCTTACTGTCCTGTCTTGTTTCTCAGTTATTCCCGGTGAAGGGGGAAAGCTGGAATCTGTTACTCTGACTCTCAGATATGGCACGGCTACAGTACTGTCAATAAAAAAAAAAAAATGGATGCTTTGGTTACATAAAATTTGATATTCTGCTAGATTGTTAATGTTTAGAAAACATCTTAAAATGCTGGCCAAACAGGTCTTTGAATAAAGTTTGTCTAGTATTAATAAGTTAGTTGGAAAAAGTGTAGTGCCTGTTAATGTTAAATAGCTATCACTAAAGGCAGTCTCTGTTTCAAAAAGTTCAAGAGAAAGACCTGAATAGGTAGTGCTGGATTAGTTGAGCAAAAAGTAATTTTATTTAATTCCACAAAAGATAATTTCTAATTATATACCATTCCTTTAGATGAGTTACTGCTGCAGGTACTTCTATGATGTCATATTTTACTCATATCTTTGTTTCCATTTTTTATGGGAAGAAGCTTTTACATTCTTTTCCTCTTATACTTCACTACTGTGCAGGCTCATACTGAACTGGGTGATGCATTTAATGGGAACAGATGGACTGTAGTGCACTTGTTGGGCACAAATAGGTCAGGCAGTAAGTTGGGCACAGGCCTGCAGAGAGACCTTGACAAATTAGAGGGTTGGGCAGTCACCAACCGTATGAAGTTTAACAAGGGAAAATGCCAGATTCTGCACCTGTGATGGGCAACCCTGGTTGTGTGTATAGACTGGGGAATGAGAGGCTGGAGAGCAGTGCTGCGGAATGGGACTTGGGGGTCCTGGATGATGGCAAGTCAAATTTGAGTCAGCAGTGTCCTGGCAGCCAGGAGAGCCAACCCTCTCCTGGTGTGCATCAGACACAGCATTGCCAGCCGGGCAAGGGAGGGATTGTCCTGCTCTGCTCTGAGCTGGGGCAGCCTCACCTCCAGTGCTGGGGGCAGTTCTGGGTGCCACAGTATAAGAAAGACATTAAGCTGTTAGAGTCCAAGGATGGTGAAGGGCCTTGAGGAGAAGCCATATGAGGAATAGCTGGGGTCACTTGGTCTGTTCAGCCTGGAGGAGACTGAGGGGAGACCTCACTGCAGCCTTCAGCATCCTCATAAGGGCAAGTGGAGGGGCAGACACTGATCTCTTCAGTCTTGTGACCAGTGACGTGATTGGATTGAGGTAAAAACAGCTTATTGAAAGAAAAAGAAAACCTAAACAAAAAACCCCACAAGCAATGCTTACCAGCAACAGATTGATGCCCAGCCAGGTCTTGAGCGATGGCAACTTTGGAAAAATGGCCCCTCAGCTCTATTGCTGAACTTGAGGTTATGAGGTCACCATCTCAGTTTAGCTCTGAGGTGTGTCTGCATGTCCCTGTCTGTGGCTCACTCTGCCCCCTCCTCTGATCATCCAGGCATTGGGACTTGAATTATCTTAAGTCAGCAGTGTTTTATGTTCTCTGTAAATTAAACTGCTTCAACATGATTATAGTATGGAGCTAATGTCATGTTTTTGCTTTTTTCCTCTGGTATGGTGATCTTTATGCTGATTATCATACAGAGGTGAAAGCAAGGCTGTGCTTGCAGGAATTTGTCTAAATTTCATTTCCGAGTGGTTGGAAAAAGTCTTCAGAATCTCAATTTGGAATGTGTAATAGGGATCATCTTTTAGAAAAATGCTGATGAAAAAGCTCGTAAAATTCTTAGCTTTTTAAAAACACTAGCAATTATTTATCATGACCTTTGTAAAAGCTGCTTTTATTTACAATGTGGCTCTATTAATAAAAACATAACATTTTAAGGAGAAACTTTATACTTCAAAATGTTTTCCTTTTCCGTTTCCTTTTTCCTTTTTCCTTTTTCCTTTTTCCTTTNTTCCAGGCCAGCTGAAGGAAAATATGCTCTTTCAATTAAAGTTGTTCAAATATTTTGATGAGGTCTCCTCAGCTATGCTTTAGGCAAGCTATCCTTAGTCTTAGATAGAAAAGAGCAGTCATGAGGATCCCACATCTTCCTGAAAATAAACACTTGAAATCACTGGACAAAGTGTTTGTTCTAAGATTTGAAAAGATCTTATTTTCACAGCACTATGGTCTGTAGAGAACATTACCTTGTCCAGGCAATATAATAGAGGAAAATGGGGAGTCATTTTGCTCCTAAGATTTGCAGATTCAGAGAAATATTGGCCATGTGGATTCTCCTTTGACTTCAAGGGATTGGTCTTTTGCCCTTCCATGGTGGATCCTGAAACTGCCAGGTGTAGGCCACCCCATCCATATTCTTTCATTGCAGCGTCAAGAAAAATCTTGGTTAAAGATCACAAGGTATTGGTCCTTCATCAATGACTACAAGTCTCCGAAATTAGTTTTAAACCGGTGTTTCTGTTAGTTGATAGTGCTTACACAGAAATGTAGCTTATCGTATATACAACTTGTTAATAATGTTGATACTTTTTCAGGTTTTGAATGTTACTTTTTCTTATTGTTTCTTACGTCATTGTCCAGTCAGACTATCATAAACATCCTGTCATAAATGCATGGGGTTTTTTTGCATCCTGATTAAATGCAGTATTTCAAGTACTACATAGAGGAAAATACAGTGTGTTTGTCATATGTAAAATTATATGTATGTATTTGAGTGTGCACACAAATACTGTTTCCTTTATCTCTTAAGTTAATAATGGAGAAAGAATCATATGGTATTTTGCATGGTTCAGTCTTTGTTCTGATAACTTTGATTGGTGTTTAGAAGGTGTTCTAAACAGAACACCTGAAAACATCTAAGAAACACCTAAAAGGTGTTTCTTTTCAGAAATAATTTCTGATTTTCTGGTTGTGTTTAAAACAAAATTAGAGGGTTACTTTGTAGGGGACGTGAATATAGAACAATACATATATTGACCTTTAAAACTCAGTGAGGGCTTTTTTTTAATTAAAAGGAACTTCTGAATGAATGCAGAGTTTACTGAACTTCTGGTGTATCATATGCATCTCAGTCTAGTTCCACAAAACAAGGGAATGTAGATCATGCTGTAATTGCCAAGATAGCTGCCTTTTTTAAAAGAAGGATGAATGGGCTGCTGAGAGTGCCAGGTTAACATTTTCTGCAGCAGTCAGATTTGGTGGGTACATTTGGCTTACCTGGGACTGAGAAGAGCCATGTTGTGAGACAATGATTGCTGCAGTCCAGGGCTCCCTCAGCAGCAGAAATGATCCCTTCCTCCTTCCCTGCTGTCCCTGTGTTCAGTAGCATCAACCTTCCCTTGGCAGACAGTTGCTTCAAATCTTTCATTTACTTGGTGGATGGTATTGTAAGCTTGAGGTGCAAGTTTCAAATTTGATCCCAGCCTGACTTCTGCCTAGCAGCAAAGGTTGTGAAGTGGATGTAATGAATGGGTGGTCTTCCAGGGATTACATATTTTTAATTAGTATGTATACTAATTAAATTAATTAATACTGCATGTTATTTTGAGTTACCTGTAAAATACTTAAGAATTTGATGCTTTTTTATACAGTGTGAAATATCTTGAAATTTCTAATTTGTTCAAAGATAATTTTCAAAATGCAGCCTTACTTGGCAGCCACAGAATCATGAAATGCATATTTATATTCAATGTTTTATGTTAGATGTACATCAGCATTATCCAAAGCTTGTAGCCTTTATAGGTGAAGGTAGCCACCTTATATACCGATACTAAGCAAATTTAATACATATATTTTTCCAGTTCTTTTAGTTAATACACCAATTAACTAATACTCTACAATAGTGTGACATGTATTTTTTGATCTATAGATTTCTAGGTTTATTTTTTCAGAAAAAGTTGAATGTTTTAACTAGTCATATGAGTTAGAAGAAAAAATAACAATCCAATTGCAAAACAAGTTATGCCCATTTAAGAAAATGTACACAAAGATATGTTTATATAAAAGTCACATAGGGCTAAATACTATGGAAATTGCTTTTATACAAATGTAAATTGTATATAATATGGCTTCATGGATTATATTTACATTGGTAGAAGGCTGTCTAGGCACAATATGACTTCTAGTTCAAATATATTTGGAAAAACATATACCACTTTCAATGATGTCTTGCTATTTAATTCTAATAGCATTGTAATTTTAGAAAAATGATATTTCACTGTTTGTTAACTTGTAAATATTTCTGCTAGCTTCAGATTCTGGAAGGCTGTACTTAGTTATTTTTAATAGGAGAAATTATCTTGCCCAATTTTGTATAAAGTTGTAACAACACAGTGTGACTTGTGACATAATTACTGCCTTGTGCTATCAATTTTTTTGAGCTAATATTTTATTAATTGTACTCGTTTTTTCTTCCAGCTGACAGCACGATCACTACCTTCCATACAGTCTGATGAGAGACTTCAACCTCTGCTTAATCATCTCAGGTAGTATAAAGTGAAAGCATGAATATATTCCTTCATACGGATTAAAGTGATTCTTTTGGTAGAATGCCTTATGTACAGGTTTTATACAGACCTTATCTGTGTGATTTGCTTTGGAAAAAACCCCAAAAGTAATTCTTCAACTTAACAAAAGCTTTATAAATGACATGGAACATAATTTATAGAACTAGTGTTGCTTTTAAGTAACAGAAATAGTTGTAGTTTTATAATTTTTTTTTGTACAGCAAGTACAAAGTTGTTAAGCTCCTTTATGAACAAAACAGATTCCAAATTACAGCTCTCAGAGCATGGGCCTTCCTTGTTGCAAATATTCTATGCTCCCTGCTCTTTTTGGAAGATTTTGCTGTCATTGATGAATGGAGTACTAATTTGTTCTTTTAATGGACCTACGTAAATTGCTGAAAGTGTGAACTATTAGAGTAAATAGTTTGTCTTCCTCTTAGTTGTGTGTGTGCATATATATATATATGTAAAAATGTATTTATAAGCTTTTTACTTTATTTGTAGAAGAGGGTAAGCAGAGAACTCTGGTCTCTTTTTTATGTATATGATTGCTTTTTACCACTTTATATGGGAGACTTTTCTTACTATGGTCATATGTAGGAGGACAAGGTCCATACAATTAGAGCGACCTAGTTTAGGATCATGGAATAATTTAGCTTGGAGTGAACCTCTGGAGGTGATCTGGCCCTGCTCAATGCAGATCTGGTTAGATCAGATCACTCAGGTGTTTTTGTAGAATTTTTAATGTCTCTGAGGATAGAAATTTACTTAAATATTGGATGTCAGCAATGAAAGCTGTTGTTAAACACATACATCTTAGCATTAAGATCATTGAAAATATGTTGGATAAATTAGAAGTGGAAGTGTTGAGGCTCCATTATGGCTGCACTGCATGGGGAATTGGGATGCAGATCTAGTTTGCTGAATCATGCTCTTTATTTTCTACAGTGCTCTACTGCTTGAGCTATCTTTTCCCAAACCCTGACATTTTATTTTGATTTTTAAAAGTCTCATAATTTTTATTATATAGGAAGAGTTTTATGTTTTGTTGTTTTTAGTGTAAATCAGAATAGGAAAAATAGATTTTGTTGTATCACTGCTTAGTTACATATGATTGAACTTTGTTCAAGAGCAATGAATGAAAACAAGAATTGCAGTGTTATTGTTATTGTTACATAGCTGGGGGTACTTCTGAATGCCAATAACCTTCCATGATTTTATTACGCTACATCTTACTGGGATTGTAAAAATACACCTTAGTGGTATACCTTTCTCAATTGGAAGATCAAGAGCAATTAAGTTAGCTTTTTGTAAACTGTGCTCTCTAGGAGTAATTACTAAGAAATTGAAAATTTCTTTTGATGTATGCTCTGTTCTATATAAGTGGAACAGTCCTTCAGTATCACAATCAGTCCTGTCTGTGCTTTTTTTTTAATACTGAAAAAGGAAAGATTCCGAAAGAAGGTACTTTACCAAGGATGTTATGTCCCGTATTTATGCCAACTGGTATTTTTGTACATTCTTATGTTGCCTTGGGTATGTATGTTATACAACTTGTAAATCACTTCCATTTTGCTTTTGTGAAAATGGAGGGACTGTTTCCGGTTTATTTTGTTACCAACCGAAAAAATGATACAAATGCTTCCAAATAGCCTTTTGGAAGTTCCTTTATAATGAACAAAATATATCAGACCTTGCAACTTGAAAAGCAACCTCTGGCAGTGAACAGGCAGGTGACTTTGTTATTTATTTCTGTGAATCTGTGATTCATTTTGCTTCATCTTGCTCATGAGAAAGGAGAATATTAGCTAGTTGTAGACTTTCTTTTACTTTCATTATCTGAGTTTGTAGAGCAGTATTTTATTTTTGGCATATGTCAATAGACCTCTGTCAGGGAAGCAAAATCTTAGAAATTAATGAAAAGAGCATACAATTGAAGATTACAGAGCATTGTTTAGTTGTTAATGCCCCACGTGTACTTTGGCACCTATTTGGTTGAGTGTGTACTCTGCAAGTCTCACATGATTTATAACTGAGGAGAATGGTTTGCACCAGATGGATGCTCTGCCTTTCAAATGGACTTGGGCAGGAGGGAGAAATGGGCTGCCAGGAGCCCTGTGAAATTCAACAGAGGGAAATAGCAAAGCTTGCAGTCGGGGAGGATTATCCTGTGTGCCAGTATAAGTTGAGGGTTGAATGGCTGTTAAGGCAGAAGAGGACCTTGGGGTCCTGCTGGACAGCAAGCTGTGTGCCACCAGGGTACCTGTGAAGCAAAGAAAGCTAACAGTCCTCTTGCGTGGCATTGGGAAGGGCACTTGCAGCAGGTCAAGGGAGATGATTCTTCCCTCTACTCAGCACTGGTGAGACCACATCTGCAGGGCTGTGTCCAATCCTGGGCTCCCCAGTATGCACGAGAAGACACTGAGAGAACTGAGTTGTTCGACCTGGAGGAGATAAATTCCAGGAAGTGTATGTGTGCATTTTATCAGTGCCTGTAAATAGGTGTCTGATAAGGAGGAGTAAAGAAGAGTGAGAGTCTCCTCCATGGTATCCAGTGATAGGCCGAGAGGCAATGGGCAAAGACTGATATGAAGGAAATTCCACGTAAATGTAAGAAAACACTTTTTTTATTGACAGGGTGGTTGAACATTGGAAGAGGTTGCTCAGAGGGTTATGAGTCTCTATCCTTGGATATGCTCAAAACCCAGCTTTATGAGATCCTAAGCAACCTGCTGCTGTAACAAACACCATTTTGAGCAGTGGTTGGACTAGATGATCTGCAGTGGTCTCTCTGATCTAAATCCTATATGATCCCTCACCTCTCCTTTCAGATAAAGGGAAAGAGGGTTTCTTTGCTATATTTGCTCTAATGTTGGCTTTATGAGTCCTAATTACTTGGTTTCTTGGTTTTGCTAGATATGAAATAATATAATTGATAAATTATTTTCGGCCTATAATTGATAAATTATTTTCTTTCTAAATTTGTAAATTTAAAAATATTTTGGAACTGCTTTAACTGATGCCATACTGTTTGTTTCTTTTTCAGCCATTCTTACGTTGGCCCAGATTACAGCGTTCAAAAGAACACTGGAAAAATTTCTCTAGAGCAGATTGATGCTGTAAGTTGTGTTTCTGGAATTATATAGGATGTTGAAGCATAACTTTTTAAATTCAAGTACTCTATGTACAAACTGAATATAAAGCATTTATCTTCTTTTTATTAACATTTGCTCTGTAACTGTTGAATGAAATTCTGTTGAAGTTCAAAACTTAGCAGAATTAGCTGAAAATGCATCTAATCAGGATTCAGAAGAGTGAAGTTGTAGTGAAATGCTTAATTTGCTGTTCAATTTTATGTACTTTTACAGATACCTTGCATAATTATAAGCGGAATTTAACAAAATTTTATTTAACAATCTTGCAAACCATGATGTTTAGTTTATGGTTTCTGTGTTGCAGTATTAGTCTTTTCAATGCTGTTTTTTGATTTTTGACTTACAGGAGGGGTTTTGAAAACAAGGAAGTAAATAAAATGGAAGTAAAACATGGGATGTAAAACACCATGCATAAATTGTACAGAGTCTATTAAAGATATATTATAACTCCTTTATCTGAATTTTAGGAATCGTATGTTTTCAGAGTCTGTCTTAACCATAATGGTGTTTCTCTGGCAGTGAATTAAACTCCCCTTCCCTTCCCCAAACCCCTAAAACTCTATCAAAGGTCATCTTGCCATTCCAGATGCTAAAATAAAGTAGAGTCAAGGAATATTGTAATGCAAGCATGGGTATATTTTTCCTGGCAGCAGTTAAACCCGTGTTGCTTTGTAGCTGGAGACAGGCTGATACTACCACCTCTATTACTCTGTCCTCTGGATTTTGTTCTTGAGATGGTTATTGGATTGGATAGTTTATGGACTCACTTGTGTTATGAATTCAGTCCCAAGGCTCTCTGTACATGCATATCTTTTCTTCCAGCCATTGGCATTTTCAAATGGAGCTAATTAATCATTACAGTAAACATATATCCTACAAATGAAATGATCAGTGTGCCTTGAACAGCAGTTCTTCTCTTGTCAGCTGTCTGTGAAGTCATTCCCTCTCTGCATGCGGCAGCTGCACAGAGCGCTCCGTGACAGCCACCACCTCCGTCACGGAGGCCGGATGCAGTATGGACTCTTCCTAAAAGGCATCGGCCTGACCCTGGAACAGGCACTGGAATTTTGGAAGAAAGAATTTATCAGAGGAAAAGTCGATGCAGATAAGGTAATTCAACAAATGCAAAGTATCTCATTGTAAATGTGGAGATGTTGTTACTGTGTACGTTGTGCTACAGATTTGAATAGATGATTTTTGAAGTAGAAAATTGGGCAAAAGGTACAATAATGTATTTTAAAAGAGAGTAGTTTCCGGGTTTTTTTTTGCTCTCTTTGCTTAGAATTTTAGTAATTTTGTTGGGTATTGACCTGAACTATTGGTAAAAAGGTGAGCTATAAAGAGGCTTTTATAAATGTGGACTATAAAAACCTTACCAGCAAATTACTGGGAAACCAGTATCCTTTATGAAATGCAGGTACTATGTAACTAAATTAATTCACCAAGCAGATAAGTGACCAAACCCAGTAGTGCCTTAAAGACAAGGTTAGCCTTTTTAGTTGTTTAATTAAAAAAATATTAATTGGACAGCTCTGTGTGAAGTAGTCTTGCCTTAGCAAATTTACAGTTGAAGAATGAAAGAAGCAACTGGGGACAGAAGACAGAAGAATATGTCCAAGGAAATAGTGAGAAAATACTATTCAGTGCAATGGGAGGTATTACTGACGTATTAGTCATTTGCCTCACTCTTGTCCGTATTTTTGAGAGTATTGCGGGTGAGGAAGATGTAATGTCTAATTTTTGAAGGATTGTGAACTGCTCTTTATCTTGAACAGCTCAATTACAATGAAGCAGGCTTCCTCCTTCAGCGTTCTCTGCCTGGCCTGTGGTATGTGTTAGAGCAGAGTTTCAGACCTTATCTCAGTTTTGTGTGGAGTGTGATACTTTCTATTCAATATTGTGAGATCTCAGCCTTCCAGAGTACCCTGAAGTATTTTGAAGTGCTTGGTAGAAAATCTTTTGTTACCTTAGGTTCTCTGGGCCACTGCTGTTTATACAAGATACAGGGCAAAAGATAAAGTCGGCTAAAATGAATTATGGCACATACGCCTCTTTGAAGACCCAGAAGATAGATCAACTTGTCTGCTCATCCCTGGCCAGCAGGGGGTCCCTCTTGGAGCCAGTTGGCATTAGCTCTGTCAGACGATGGGGGAAGCTTCTGGCAGCTTCTCACAGAACCTAACCCTGTAGCCCCATCCACTACCAAAACCTGGCCACATAAACTCAATACAACTAGTAATTAATTCCACTGCAAAATTTACCACTACTCTTAAAGAGATGTTCTTGAGACTTTTGTAAAAAAATGCATTTTGAAGGTTTTTTTAACAAACTACCTATCTCCTTTTAAATCATATCACATTCAAGGAACTAGATAAACAGAGATTTAGATACTCACTGAAATCATACCTTTAAATCCCTTTCTCCGTCCCAAAAACTCCGCAGACAAGTTGATCTATCTTCTGGGTCTTCAAAGAGGCGTATGTGCCATAATTCATTTTAGCCGACTTTATTTTTTGCCCTGTATCTTGTATAAATAGCAAAGTCAAACCCGAAAGACAGGAGGGATGAGGGGAGGAGGGCATTTTAAGATTTGTTTGTATTTCTCATTTCTCTCCTCTGATTTGATTGGTAATAAATTACTTTACCCAAGTCGAGTCTGTTTAGCCTGGGACAGTAACTGATGAGTGATCCCTCCTTGTGCTTATCTTGTCCCATGAGTCTTTTCATTGTGTTTTCTCTTCCCTGTCCAGCTGAATAGGGGAGTGATAGACATGGGTGAATACCAGACATCCAGCCAGGGTCAACCCACAACACTAGTTGAAAATTCAGGAAAATCCAGAATTTTCAGTTGCCATATCCCATGCTTAAAGGAACTGAAAGAATAAAAACAAACTATTAGAAATAATAACAGTATAAAGACACACATTTGTTATTTCTGTTCCAAAAAATATTGGGAGAGCACATGTGAATCCACATACTTGTGCTTCGATCAAATATGTACATGCACATGTATGAAGACATGTATGCACCGTGGATCCTGTTTTCAATCACAGGGTTATGACTTTCGATTATAGCATCTCTGTTGATAGGCCCTAGAAATAAATGAAGTTTTATGATCCTGTGTTTAGCTTCAAGAGTTAGAAAGCACATTGTGAATCAAACGAGGAGTTTGTTACTGCATTTTTCACAAGCAAGCTCCTACTTCCATGTAATTTTGGTCCTTCTAAAGTTCTAGATAACCAGTTTCAATCTTGAATAAAAAAGAAAACCAATTTTTCATGCCTCTAACTGAGGTTGGTGGCCCGTGATTTTTCACAATAGTGTCATACAAGGCTTAATGTCCTGAAAAAAAGAAGATTAATACAATTCTTATTGCTGTTTTCTTCTGACATTTTTATTTCCTGGCATTTGTGCCATTGTTCCTTTCCTGTAGAGTGGAGATAATTAATTACACTGTTTCATTTTACTGGAGCATTGTGAAGATATGCACATGATACTTTGTAAAGACTAAGGTTAATGATGTGTTACCTACTGAGTCTCATATTGGAAAGAGGGAGTGTTCAGTTTGCTGGAAATGGTTATGATTTAAAAATTGTTTGTTCATTTTTGTCTTTAATAGCTGCAACATCTATGCCAATTTTCAGTCCCAAGAATTCTTGGCACACAACTTCAGTCTTCAGCAGGAAGGAAGTTACCATGAGCACATCAGCAGCGAGCTGGCTAAGCATGGCCTCCAGGCTGAGCATAGGCATATGGACAATTTGCACCAAAAAGAACTCCTCCTGTGCTCTGAATAACTGATTCATGCATACCTCAGGGCTCATTGATAAAAACACTGTAGAAAAGCTTTTAAGAAATTATATTTTACCTTTATAGAGGAATCCATGAAGTATGAATGAAGTGTGAAACCATTTAGTCAGTGAGGAAAAAAAAACAAAACAAGTAACACCTACAAAGAAAGTGCTGAAACTGGTAGAGATGCTCTGTTGATGGGGTGGGGAGGGAATGGTCATGTATTGGCATGTTCACAACAGGGACAAATGTAGAATGCGAAACAAAGCATTTTCTAATTTAGGCACTGCATTTAAAATTACTCTGCAAATTGCTAGGTTAAGTGTGCCTAAATGGTAAATTGTTGTTTTTCAGATGAAAGGATCAACTGCCAAATAGGAATAAATGTATTAGTTCTGAATGAATGGTTGTGCCAGTTGGCTTCATAACTTCAGTGTTATTTTAATACTGTTTTTTTTTCTATAAATTGTACTCGTACTCTGAACAGATATTGATTCTATTAGACTCTTTTACTGTTCTTGCTTAAAAAGTGACTCCAGACCCTGTCCAAAAAAAAAAAATGGTGGGCGGGATGTAACTCCAGTGTGATTTAAAAATACACAAAGGTAATAAGATGACAAGACAAATGATTAGACTGCAGGTGTATAAATGCTTTCATAGTTGAAAATAAAATCCTCTAGCAGAGGTCATAGTGGAGATTGTTACTGTTTTCAGATATTTTGTATGATTAACCTGCGAATGGGAAAAGGAGGAGTTGAAAAAAAATGCCGTATTTTCAACAAAGGAAAGAAGGAAATCAGAATCAGTTTCTTTAAGGTGTTCAGTTACTTCTTCAGTTAATAGCCTGGATCTGAGATTTTGATACAGATGGAAGGCTTTAAGGCAGCTCCTCACTTTTTGCATTCTGTTGCTACATATACTTGTGATACATGTTTTTTTCGTAGCAGTAATTGTGTAGGGTGGTACAAAATCCCTCTTCTAGTACTCTGGTTTTTTACTTCTTTGTGCAGAAGTAACAGTTGCTAGTTATACACTGCTGTGTTGAAAAGTAGCTCCTTTAGTACTGCAGTTTGATATTGCACTAGTTACAATTATAGTTGCATATGCTACTGAAGGGCATCTTAAAATTGTGCAAGAGTGTGGGGGTCTGTTTATCCAATAAATCTGCAAAAGTGAAGTATTACTGTAGTTACAAAAATATCCTTGTGTCAGAACAGCGTTCTTGTCTTTGTAACTTCTTGTGGAAAATGAGACATGGCTCTTTAGCCCCCATGTTCTAGGACTCTTTCTTCAGAGATGTGGTGATACTCAGGCTAGCCAAGCATCTTAGTCATACTGACTCAGTCTTCCAGATTAATTTACTGTAGGTTCATAGGGCATATTGTTTTCTATCACAGTTGATTGCAAATGGCAAGGAGCAGGTTGTTTTCTGGTTGTCTGAGGTACGCCTCTTCATCTCTTCTTGCTAGTGAAGGTCCTCATGACAGATGTTTTGCTGGAAGAAGGAAAAGGAAAGTTGACTCAAATTCAACCTTGCTCGGTCTGTTATTGTAAAGAGGCAAACCGTTCACAATGAACCTTCTGAACTTCAGTTGATCATTGATGTATTCTACATGTTTCTTCCACACATGGTGATCAGGTATGAAGCTGAGGACAGATGACGTGACAGCCATGTACTGCATCAGTATGCAAAGAAATATGTCTCCTACTCTGTTAAAAAACAATGAAACTTTGGGATGACAATACATCCCAAATGATAGTTCCAGTGACTTTATTTTCCTGGCTCTTTGATTTCTTTTCCAAATGATCTTAGGAGGTTCTTGAGTCTGGATTCAAGAGTGACCTTTACCTTGATTGCAAAAAGATGGTGATGAATGTTTCTACCAAGGCCAACCAGAAATTCCTTGAGGGGGAGCTTGGACTAGTGAGGTCCTTTCCAGCCTGAATTACCCTGTGGTTCTGCAGACAGGGATGAATTCAGGTAGAAACCCGTGTTTGTGAGAGCCAGCCACTAGAGGGAGACAAGATAGTATGGAATAAACAAATGTATAGATGTAAATTAGAAGTGTTTATGCTGTAATGCTTTGTAAGTCTATACAATTATATTATTTTAAAAACCCTGTGTATTTATACAAAAGTAGAAGTAGACACTTGGCAATCTTCAGGTCAGTGATTTTAAGCACATGCAACTATCCCCAGTGCAGTTTATAATGCATGGATGATATGGTGGTTCTTTAAAACAACCTCCACCTGCTCAAATCCTCAGGAATATTTTCTATATCAGTTGGTTACATTTGGGTTTGGTATTTTACTTTCTCATTTCTTGGAAAGATTTGTGGGTTGTTTAGCTCTTAGATTTTTTTTTTTCTCACTTGCCCCTTTTGTATTGAGTTTTGCTGGCTACTATTTTAGGAATGTTTTCAGTCATAAATCAGAAAAGGATCTTTATTCTGCCACATTTTTAATTATAATTCTCTAATTGAATGTTATCTGCTATTTTTATTCCTGAATTATTTAAGATTTACAAATCTACGGGCTAGAGTGACATTTTGGACAGCAAGGCACAATATATAACATCTAAGAGATAAAGATAAAATTGAAACCCCATTGTATGGATTAAAATATAATTTATAAAAAATTTTACATCAGTAGTACTGTAATGTAAATAGGTGGCCAGGCGTGAATTTTCCTGAGATATATGAAGACTAAAATAGAACTTCAAGAAGATGTTGTTCTCTCTTCTAGGATATATATAAAAGAAAATTTTAATAAAAGTGCAGCATATATTGGCAATAAGACCTTATTTCCTGAATTCTGCAGTGGAGGACTAGGTCATGGTAACAAAGTTGCCATGTGTCAACAAAATGTTAATGTAGTAAAGAATATTGTTGTTGCTTTCAGTGGTTATCAGGGGTCTAGATATTCACATTATTGAATAAATTGTATTTTTGTGTTAAACTTACCAGAAAGTAATGAAGTTTTTTTTTGCATTCCACCAATGACTGTAAAAATTAGCTTCAGTAGAACCACTTATTATATTTGTCTTCAATTATTTGGAATTTATGATTTCATACATTAGTTGTAATGAAATAGAACAAGTGAATTTTAAAGATTTTGAGTGAATAATTTTTATTATGTTTTGGCAAAATTACATTCCATTCATAACATTATTATATGTGGAATGGCAATACTTATGTAGTATAACTGTGTTTCAAACAGTGTGTTTCAAAACGTGTTTTGTATTCTACAAAGTTAGCTCCTGAAAATTCTTTATTAGCAGGCTAAAAGTGATTTAATTGTCAGAAGAAACATGAAAATGAATTTTTCATTTGCATGACTCATTTTTATTCCCAAATGTACTGTTTAATTTACATTAAACTTTTTCTTTTAATGCAAGTTCAAAAATACAGTCATGTGCAGTTGTTAGGGGTCTCAAGACAGTAAGTAGATGGTCCAAGTCCTACATCCTAGGCACGTAGGCTTGAAGTAAAAATTAAAATTTGAATTTTAACCCCAAAGGCTAAAGAAAAGAGCCAGGTAAAGAAAAGAAAGCCAAGCCTATGAAATCAGAGTATTTGTGCATAATTGTGAAGTGACTCAACCACAATGTTGAGTTATATGTTGAGATGGTTGTTAGGAACAGCCTCTGGACAGTGATACACTGAACACCAAGTTAAAAAATTATTCATGTTAGTTTCGAGAAATCAGCTTAATATCAGTGAGTCAAACATCAGGAGATCTCCTTTCATATTACTTCCTTAGTGTTTGTTTTGCATACAAGGTGAAGCCTCCAGGAGAACAAATGTGTTGTTCAAATGGGACATAACTGGTTTTGAAAGTCATATTCACATGAAGACAGATGGCTGCTGAGATCGATTAGCTGCCTTGATCTTGGCTGAAGAGAATAGTCTGGAGTCCCTTTTTTATTTTAATAAGCAATATGCAGAAGAGGCATTTTGAGTGAATTTGTTTTATAGTACAAATTTATACAACCAGGCATGAGAATTAAACACATGATTTCAAGCTAATGCATGGATTAGTGGTATTACATTTGAGTCAAGCTGAATTACTAGTATTCTTGTTGGTTGTATCTGGAAAAAGATTTTTTTCTTTTCCTTTGGCTATGGTAGTTTCCTAATATGCAGTGAGGAGTAAGACTAAAATAACTGAAAATCCTGAGGACTTATGTTGTGGGCAGCTATTATTCTTCATCATTTGGTTCTGTATGAATGGTTGGAGCTGAGCCTGACATCCAGGGTTTTCTTGAAAAACCTCTGTCATTTGGCCACAGAATTCAGAATCATAGAATCATAAAATCATAATATCCTTCTTTAGCTGGATGAAAATAAGCTTCACTTGTCATTAAAATGGGGTTGTTTTTGGCTTTATGGCTATCACAGCGTGTGTGTGTTAAGTCTGTGCAATATTCTTGCTGCCATATATTGTTATTTAAAGTTGTGTTTTATAGGTGGGAATTTGTCCTTTGTTTCCTTCATGTCCTGTGTGTCCTGTGCACATTTGCTTGTGCTTGCTAGCATTCTGTTCCCTTCTCTTGTGGAGTGCTTCAGAATTTTGAAAGCTCATCGGAGTCCTGTTGATGGATTACTGACATGCTGGCCTGCATGGTTTGGTTTTGTCACTTGTTTTGTGTTCCTACTGACTACAGCAGTAGGAAGGAGATCTGTAGTGGATTCTGGAAAAGCATGCTTACAGCGGTTTCATCTGATTGTATTCCAAGAAGGACGGTATTTAGGGACATGGCTTAGTGGTGGATTTGGCAGTGTTAAATTTATGGTTGGACTCAGTCTTGGAGGTCTTTTCTAACATAAATGGTTCTATGTTTTTGTGATCGTACTTGAATAACTTCTTGCAGAGTCCTGTTAAATTCTGCCAAATCATAGGAAGGAATTGGGACAAAGATTCTTGCTTGCTGTATCAGAAGTAGAGATGATTAGCAATGCCTGTAAAGATGTAACCATGGCTAGAGGGAAGTCCCTGTTAGTGTTTTCAGTGTTGTGTTTAGTCTTGATTCTGGAAAGACTGCAGAAAATTAGCTCATCTAATCAGAGCTAGAGAGAGCTGTTTTTTTTTCCTGTTTAATTAAACATCGTGAGATTTGAATCAAAATTGTTTAAAGTTGTTTGCATCAGATAATGATTTTTATTAGGACTTAGATATAAATAATAGTATGGAGTTGCTATCATTAAAATAACGTGCCATGTTGCATTTGTGGATGTTGCTGCCTGATGTGATTAATAGTACAAGTTTTACAAAGCATTTGATACCATTTCTGCTTTGCTGATGGATTAAAAATTCTGACTTCACTGCAAAGAGATTTACCAGTAACATCTACACTGTTCACAGTTTTCACACAAATATGTTTGTAGGTATTGCTGCTCTAATCTCTTTACTAAACAAAAAAATACAGACTTGTTCTGTGGCTGTTTCTCTTGTAGTTTGTTTTACTTTTGGCTCCAAATTAGACAAGTAAACAAAGCACATCCGGATTCTGGTTGACACATAAGAAGTCAGATGATGAAAAATCAGATGTGAATATAAGATTACATGTTCCACTTATTTCAGGAAAATAAGATGAAAGTAATTTTTTTTTTTACCATTTCTGAAGATATGCTATATACATAATCAACAGTGAACAGGTACTGTTAACTTACAACTTTATGTAAACATAAATACATAAATACACATGCACACCCCTTCCAAGGGTGGATGCTGCACCACGTCCTTTGGCAGAGGAATAATCTGTAACTTCACTTGATAGTACTTTCTTTCAGTTTCCATATAATTTGTTTTTTGACTGACACACTGAAAGTTCTGGGCACTGGAAAGAATAAAAAAAAGCAAACCCTTTTTTACCTTTTACTTGTAAGAATTTGTTTTACTTTAAACAGTATTACCTGATCTTTTAAACCCAAGGTGCTTACAGGTTTATCAGTGAAGGTTGCTAAGGAGGAAATGTCTTTGGAACATAATTATATTTTAATTATGCCCTGTAGCTAATGTAGATGCATATTAAACTCAGCCATATTTCTGTGTATTTCCCTCTGAAACGTTCCTTTCTCAAGCCTTAAATTAAAAATCAGCGTATCAGTGTCTCTTAGAGTTATCTAAGGTTAGGAATAGTGACAAAAATCTGTTTCACTTTCATTTTATAACTGTTTTTCATAAGAGAGTATTTTTGTTGCAGAAACTTCTAATTAAAAAACCACTTTTTTTTGCATAATAGATTCAAAGTCTTAAAGCAGTATTTCTTAAATGAAATGGATCTGGCACAGACCCATTATTTTTCACCATATTTTTGTTTCATGGGTGTCATTCCAATGGACCTCAACTGCAGATGAGGTACTAGAAAACACTGAAGAGTATTAGACTGCAATATACATTCAGGCTATAGCGTGCACATAAATATTTGAGGAATCACAGTAATAAGTGATGATAAAAATGTGTGCTCTTTTACTCGAAACTCAATCCCTTAATTTTCCCAGTTGTTCCAGTTGAAACTGGAACTCTGCAGTCTTTGTTGTAACGCCAAAGTTATGGTGGCATTTGCCTATGATTATGCACTTTAAAGTGCCTTAATTTGTTCAGCATTTTTTTAACCTGTTAAAAATGTATGATTTTCGGTTTTCATCTTCTGAATTACGTTAAAAGGGAAAATTTTGGACAGTCTTTCAGCCTGTGGCATGTCTTAGGGATAGAGAAGAGCTCTAACTATAATCTCTCTTCCAGGACAGTAACAGTGCTAGCACAGTTTCAGTGATGTTTATGCTAGCTACCATAAAAAGAAATACGATCACTTTTTGTAGTTGTTACATAGAACAGAACAGTTGTTACATAGACACAGAAATCTGTATTTAATAATCTAATGTATGAGCTGGTTGGTGATACGGTTCTTGCAGTGAAGACAGCAAAAGCAATAATTACCTTTCCTGTACTAAACTAATTTAGATCAGAATCTGCTCTCTTATGACTTGTTTTATTCTCAGCAATACACGTTGCTGTAGATATTCCATGATGTAGTGTCTTGTTAGAACTGCATGTATAAAAATGAATGTTGAAGCCAGACCTTTAATTTTATAAGATTCCTTTTGTAGTTTTGAATCACTTGTCAGTCCTTACATTTCGTTGTCTGTGTAGATGAACTGTACTTGTCAGAAGAGGTTTCTGTTTTATTGGCCCTTGCAGCAGCAGCAGAAGTCACTCCATGGCATTTTAAGAAAAGTAATAGATGGATTTGCCTATGTGGGTGATAAATTTCTAAGGTTAGGGATAGTGAAGTATCTGAGTGTCACTGAGTATGGAACTTTTAGCAGACTCTTTTGAATCCCTTCTTAACCATACGCCTCTCTCTAACCATCTGCTGAAAATTGCCCTCTGCACATTGCTGCACACATCACTGGTAATGTATTTAAGCTCTTTGGCTATTTCCCCCAAGTTCTGAGACAAGTTAGTGGTTTTTGAGATGCAAATCTTTTCATCTGTGTGGTTTTATTGCCTTCCAAGATGAGCTGAATGACACAGCAGGTCTCTTCCAGTTTTGTTCCTGTGCTTTTTGAACAGAAGAGTGTTGATAGAATTTTTTTAATCTTGATATTTAGTTGAAATCATGCTTTAAAATAATTTTATCAAATATTTAGATATCCTGTAATTATGTAAACTGTTTTCAAAAACAAAACCCAGAATTCTGAATACTTTTGTTTGATAATGTCCATGTAATTGGTATAACATCATATAGCTGTCATATTCAATCTATATTCAGCCAGTAAATCATGGCTATCTTTCATATTCAGTCATCCAGAAAAGCAGCATATTGTATCAAATGTGCACTCTGCTGATATATCACAATAGGCACGATGTAAATAAAAATGTATTTTTGCTTTCAGAATTGATTTAACATTCTGCTTTGTGTCTTTGAAATCTGTTGAATCTCGTCAATAAAGACAGAACAGCTCTTCACACATTATTTGTTGTATGTGCAATTTATGTTTTGGAAATGTAATATATTGATTTAGGAATGGGAAATTACTATGATAAGGCTTAAGTATTTCAACATTTTAGGTGTTACTTCTTCTTGAAAGAAGGTTGGATTCAAATTTTGTATGAAATGTACAATACTATTTAGCTGTGAAAATGAATTCCATAGATTGTGGTATGTGCTAGGCTTTTACTTCTCCTTGCATCCCTTCTTAAGTCCGCTTACAAAGAAGAAAAACAAAATGTCCTCAAATATGATTTCTTTGTGAGTTTTTTGGGGTTTTGGATTTTTTTATTTGTTCATTTGTTTTCTGTTTCCCTGATTTTCTTTTGATCACCTGCTGTACATGTAGGAGTGGAAACATGGTCTTTATGGCAAGTTTTGCTGTTTAAATACCAATTTATTTTGTTTTTTTATTTCATGTACTTAATTGAGTTGAATTTGAGGCGTGAGACCTGGGGCAATACTAGTGAATACTAACACTTTTTAAAAAAGAAAACAATTACAGTAGTTGGGTTCCTTCTTGTACTTTGTTACAACAGTTATTTCCCTGGTTTTAGAAGTTTACACCAAGCACTGAAAATGAGATGTGTGTTACTTCTGAGACAATTTAGAGCAGTCTGGTAGTAGAGCTTCTTTATTCTTCTGTTCCCATTTTCCCTGCAGTCTAGTCATCTTTTAGTCAGAAAAAAAAAGGAAAATGGTCTTGTGTATTTTTGAAGCAAGCTTTCTTTTGTCGAGTGCAGAAAGGCTCTTGTCATAATTGCAGTCTAGATTTGAAATATGTCTTGATTATAGTGCACTTTGCATAAGATAGAATATAAAATCTTCTTTGTATGCAAGCAATTCTCTCTATTATGACAGCTGATACCTGGTTTTCCGCGCTTCTGTTTGATCATTATCTTAAAATGTGATTTTGTCTTTTATTGTCCTCTTAATAAATAAAAAAATCGGGGTTTACAGCAGTTTTGAGAGAGAGAATGCCAGTGATCTTGGGCCAAACTATGCTGTTAGGAGAGCTCCAATATCTATTTTACTCTATGTTCAAAAGGGTTAACAAGCATCAACTATCCATGTACTGTTTTGTATTTCATTGCCTTGCCTTTATCATTCTTTTATGACTGCCTCAAAAAAGTTAAGTGTGTATGTTTCTAGAGTAGACATAAGGAATACTTATCAGCCTGAGGAAATTTATTCATTACTCAGTCTCCTTGTAATTTTATTTTAAGACTAATTTGATTTTTTTTCCAATGATCAATTTATCTAGAAAATAAATCATTTTTTAAATCTTAAACTGAGGATTTGCTGACATCTTAAAACATGCGATTGGGACTTAATATCCTTTTCTTCTGTCACTGATCCTTGTCCAAGAGGTTTAACCATATCTCAGTAAAAGGCAGGGTTTTTTGTCACAGTTTTATCAAATTTTGACAACTTTGTCACTTTGGTTGAAGGGATGGTTTTCAGTCACTTAATTTCTTTGAGTGATACTGCCACGTTTGAAAATCTGAGGCTTAGGGTGAAATTCAAATAAATTTATAGAATATCGTATGAGAGCATTCCTGTTTAGGCAATTGATAGAGCTTGAACTAGCAGTAGGAAATTAAGTTTTGGACTTTGGGTCCCTGGCCAGTCTTCATCCATCTTCTCTGTGAATCTGTAATGCCCAGTTCTGTGGCATACATATAAGTATTTGTCTCAGTTTTGATACAGACGTACAGAATTTATTTTCTCCTTGATATACATTCTCTTTACACTTGGATTATAGACTGCCATTATGACCAATAGAAATCTAGCCTATGTAGTCAATAGTGTCTAGAGAATGATTTATTTGATGAGCCTCCAGGGCAAATGGAATTGCTCCCCAGACTCCTCTGATTGCATTGACCACCATTGATGATAATGGAAGATGTCTGGATTTAGATGTTTGGAGTGGAATCCTATTTCTGCAGATGCAGTTAGTTACTATTTTACTTCTATTGAACTTTCTTAGTTATAAAAATAAAAATAGAGAGTGTACGCATTCCCTTCCCCCTCTCCCCAAATCACAACACCCCCCTAACAAGCCACAAGTGATACAAGTGAAATTTGTTCATCATGTGCTGACCAATACCCCCCAGTCCCTAAGCGGTGACCAGCAGCACCCACACAACTTAGAGCAGTTTATGTAGTCCCATCAATTCTTCCTCCCAGCTTTTGGTGCATCTGCTCACTGGCAGAGCATGGGAAACTGAGACGTCCTTGACTCAGAGTAAGCACTAATTATAAACAACCAAAACAGCAGAGTGGTTACTACATCATTCTCATACCAAATCCAAAACATAGCACCGTACCAGCTACTGGAAAGAAAATTAACTTTATCCCAACTGAAACCATCAGAATAATTTAGATGCAGAAAGAAATATTTTGAAATGTTTTGAAGTAGCTAATAAAATCTTTTGTAGGTAACCAAGCATGTGCCTAAGAAAAATTAAGTTGTTATAGAGACGGCTTTAAGATGTGTTGTGCTGATAATTTGATGCAGTGTCTTGAGGCAGAAGACAGCCTGCTGTGGTTTATGTTTTACTTTTCTTGGTTCAAAGTCTTGATGTGTGTAAATGTATGAAGAAATTGTGTACATAAATTGTGTATTTAGATAAATCTTATGAAGGCAGGCTTAGATTGCTGTAAATAAAAGTCTATGGTGTCAGATTTTTGCTAGTTCATCAGCCACACACTAGATGCTCACGTGGGTAGTATACAAGGTGTTTGACTGATATAAAAATTTCTGATTTTCTTATAGGAGATGAAACCATCTCCAGGGCTAAGTGGTTCTTGCCTCATGTAGTTTGATAATCTTGGAACTGGAGGGGAAAAGGTTTTTTATACCGCTGTGAATTGGTCTGTGCTGACTGCTACACAATGTAGTAGTTTTCCAGCTCGGTTTTAGGTGATGTCTCTGATCTGTACCTTTGAGGTAGAAATTGGGCTACAGGATGGTAATTTAGAACAAATTTTTGTTGTTGGCAGATAGAGAAGCATTTATTTGTGATCCTAAATACAACTGTGCTTGCAAAAAGAGAGTCTCAAGTTGAGGTTATTTTAAGAATGAGCTTAAAAAAAGAAGAGTTGCTTGGATAAAGATACGCCGACTAAGCAGTGTCAACAGTAATGATTTGAGTAATGGCCTAGGAAACGGATGAAAAAGAGAACCAATTATTTCAGCAGGTACACGACTGTGTGTGATAAATTTATGAATTTGAAGATGTTATCTATACAGGCTGAACAATTTTAGACAGGAAATTGGTCAATGATTGCTTAAAAAAAAGGGGTTAAGCCATTACTTCTTTGAATTTTGCAGACTTGGAACTAATCAGGTGGTCAGCCAAGAAGCTAGACAGTTAGTGCACCATTTTGCTTAGTTGTCAGACTTTAAATAAATAAGCACTGTAAGGAATAAATGCATAAAATCCTACAAAAATATATAAAAGTACTTTTAACGAAACATGAAAGTTTTGTGGAAGCGTGAACCTGAGCATACAGGGCTTGCAAGACCTTTCAGCAAATTATTTTCCATCTTAATATGCATGCTGAGTATCAGATTTGATAACAAATTTTATGGGGCATCTATTTCTATTTACAGATACTAATCTGTGAATATGGCAAGTGATAGAAGGAAGGTAACTGTCAGTGATGACATGATCATCATCCAGTGACTGGAGTGGCTAGGGAATGTAATTTCTTGTAGCTCTCTTTTGAAGGTGTATTCTGTTATATCAAACTCATAATTACAGTGCAGACATGACCCATGCTTTTCTGCTTTTTCTGTTGAAAACTTTCCTTCGAAGGAGAACATACACCTGCCAAATGGTCCTTTTGAGGTACATCCTCATTCCATATCTAAAGATCTTCTATTCATTTGTGTGATCAGAACTTCTTGAAAAAAGCTTTTTGTGAACTTCCTATCTGGAATATCCTATCTGGAATATGGTAATCTGGTATTAGGCTACACCAGTTGCAAATTTATAGCTTTTAGATGTCTGTATCTCTATCTCTTTTTCTTTATATTATAGTTATACTATAACTTACCAGTTTGTTAAAGCCATGCCTATTCACTTCACACATAAATTATAAATGTGTTGCAGATTTTAGAAAGCTGAGAAAGCTAAACAGAGGCAAAATGAGATAGTCCTGATCTGGGCCATACAGTTAAAAAGTTGCAGAGAATCCTTGCTGTCAAGTGTGACCAGCAGTAAGTTATCTCAATAGCGTAATGATGTTGCTTCAGTATTACTGTTTCATAGTAACTTTGGCAGTTTCTGTTGGTATTTAGCACAGCTGTGGTGGGATGTGTAAAACATACCCGTCTTTTCTATGAATAATTTTTTGGTTTTGTATTTGTTTCATCTCAATGGAAACTGTCACACAGAGTACAAGGGATATGATGCTCCTGCAGCATCGTTACTGTTGAGCAAGTTCATATCAGGGTTCAATAAGATCCTCAAAATTCTTACAAAAGTCACCAAAAATTTTTGGTGATTTTTCAAATCACTTTATTTGAGTCTGACCTTTTACGGGTTGTTGCCATAATGCCCTTTTAATAGATTGCAGTTAGAATAAATGGTAATAGTAGTTTTGCAGGTTTTCAAGCTGTTTCTCTAAAATAGTTTAAAACCAAGCAATTTATAAGCAATGACCCCGCAATAAGAATGACCCTGCAAACACCTACATGCATTTTGTGTGCTGTCTATAATTTATTTTATTCAAGGAACTTTAATTGAACCACTTCAATTTGGAGTGTTAGGAAAATAGAAAGGTTAAATAGGAAGGAACAGATCCCTCTGCCTTCTTGTTTCTGCAGATTTCAAACACGTTTAATTTTGCCTTGGTGCTTTTTGTAGCAAAACAGATTGCTCCTTGTGGGTTTTTTTTTTTCCTTTATGCACGTCCTAAAGTAATAGTATTAGGAAAAAATGAGTTTGACCATGGAGTTAATTCCCCAGTGTACAAAGAAGGCTGTTCTGCAGGATGCGTTTTCTGTAATGAAATGCCCCAATTCATGGTTTCTTCCTGCTGAGGATGACCACACAGCCTGTCAGATATTGGCCCTGCTAAAATCCTGTTTCCTTGATCAATGATAAGAAAAGCTGAATCACAAGGATGAGAGAGCTCTCAGTGATGCATGTAACTGCAGATGTGCCAACTTGCACCACGTAGCTGTGTTATTCTCTGCCATCTGCCACTGCAAAAAGAGAGAACCAAGCAGGATTACAAGAAAGCAAGGAGAAAATATCCAACCTGTCCCAAGGCTGTGTGGTGTTATTACGTAGCCGTTTCTATTTCCCGCAAGAGCTGCTTTTCAGCATAAAGTAATGAGTTAGGTACTAAAGGTAATTTCTCTGGGCGTTAAGGCAAGTGATGTGAAAAGTACAGCTCAAGATTTTACTATACAGAACTGTTAAAAAGGGGTGTTAATTTTCTGGGAAACTAAGCCGTACATCCTGAAGCATTCATGATTTGCCTTACCCTTGAAAAACAAATAGCCTAACTTAATTGCTTGCTCAAATATCCTTTGTTAAGAAGATGAAATGTGCTTTCATTCATCTTTTGAAAAGAAGGGAAGATTCCAGAGCTTCTGGGTAGAAGAATAGGTGGCTACAAGATAACAGATTCCATCTTCAGTTTAACAGGTTCATGCAGAGATTGGAAATTAAAATGCAGACATCTCTGTGCTTGATCTTTGCTGTTTCTCAGGAGTAACCAGACCATTTGCAGCTCCAACAGGAGCAGCAACAGGACTTGGCCAGCAGCTGCTGGCGCCCTGTGAAGGGGTGGGCTGCCGTTCCCTGGCCCTTCTGAGTGTGAGCACACACCTAGAGAATTCTTTGTAGTGACCAGTTGGTAAGCCCGACTCTGTTGATAGAAAAATTAATGTTCATTTGCTATTCAACCAAGCAGTTCTTTTATCTCCTGAACAAAAAGGTTGACTAGATAAGAAAGAGTATTCCCACCTGCTTGATCCTGCCTCTGGCTATGCTGGAAAACAAAATGCTGTTTTCTCTCTTTTCTTCCCCTTTCTGCTTTTTAAAAAGTCTTTTAAAGTACAGTAAAGTCACTTTGTCAAATGCACAGTATGGATTAATTAGTCAATGTTTGTTCAGAGCTTTGGATGTCTTAAGCCTTATTAGGGATGAGTCCTGAATTTTAGTCTTCTTCTTGTATTGACTTGATTATGAGCAGCATCTTAGTGGAGAAGTTTCTTTTTATTGTTTGAGTCAGGTGCAATTTAGGATTTTATTCTCAAAGTTTGTGTATATTTTTAAACACATTTTTTATGTATATTTGCATATTACGTATAGAGTTTCAAGTAACTATATTTTCAACATCATTGAAGTGTTTTATATGAAAAAAACCCCAAACATTTATGTTTATATTTTTGTTTATATTTATATTTATGTTTATATTATGTTTATGTTTTTGCATCTTTAGGCCAGTCAAGAGATTTCATAGGTATATGAATATTCTGAAGTACTATTTGGACATCCACAGGCCAAATAGGGAACTGCTTTTATTGATAGAAATGAGAATATCCTTGCAGTAGTAGTGTTAGCAGTGGTAGGTTTGAATGATTTTTCTCTGTATATTTTTCTCATTGTCTTCTATTAGTAAAATACCAGAGAGTAAAAAATTAATTTTAAATGGTTTTTGAGAAGAACCCTTAAGTTCTTATGGGAATTATCTGTATTTAGATGCAGAATTTGAAATTAATGCTATAATTTTGAATTGAGCAAGAGCAGTTGTTCCTTTTATATACAGTCATAGTTCTTTTTTGAGGCAAAGAGAGACTGAAGAGTTGTAATTCTAAATATGATGCTTCATTATTTTATCATATTTGTGGTTTTTAGAACTTGAAGTATGTTATTTGAAAAATGTCTTATAGTAGCTAATGCAATTTAATGCAATCTGTATATTAAGTAATTTGATTTCTCTACAGATTTTGTCACCTATTACCATGTAAAAAATGACATGGACTCATGTAATTGAATGGTTTCCGCAGGACTTACCTAAAATGATATATTGATAGCTTTGTGCTCAGCTGTAAAGATAAGTGATTACATCTATGTACCTTAGAAGATGTCATTTTATTGGAGGAGTTGGTAGTCTATTGGTAGACAAAAGAGAAAATCTTTTTTATACAAGCAAAGTATACTTCATTCTAGAACCTGAAGAATTGAACTTAAGTGCTAAAGCAAAGTATAGGTGTAGCATTATACTTTGGGAGAACAAGAACGTGAACCTGAGTTAAGAAATCTGTGTTTCTATTTTTTTCCCTCATTAGGCAATCAGTTTGTGAACATTTGGGAGATTTTAAATTGCCATGTTTTCTCCACTTACTAATATTGTGGGGTCCAAAATTCTGATTTTTATATAATCTTTTCTTTAAAGCCATTACAGAATCAGTTGAAAAGACCTTAAATCAATGTAGTTACACACTTCTCTTGAGTTCTATCTGTAAAGCACATATGTATACAAGTGCAAGTTCATGCAATATAAAACCCAAAGCTAGCAGCGAGCAACTAGGTTTTTATTTTCCTCAGTTTGAGTATGTTTGGAAAATTTATTTTGCTATTCAATATTTCTGTTTGCAGAGAAGGTAGAATTACTGACCCAATATGTAAGAATTTATTCTTCTGTTTTTATTCAGTTTGACAAAGGATATGCTTACAGCATTCGCCACAACTATGGGAAAGAAGGAAAGAGGACTGATTATACCCCATACAGCTGCATGAAGATTATCATGTCCAATCCACCAAGTCAAGGGGATTATCATGGTGAGTACCTTAAGGGGAAAAACCCCAAGCATTTACAAACATCAGAATCCCTTGGCTGGAGAAGTTATTCCCTCCTGTAGTCTCTTAAATTATGTATTTAATTTCCATACCCTAGTGGTCTTGAACTGTTCTATTTAGATCAGACTTGATAACTGCTGTTTCTGTATACATTGTCATGCAGTTCAAGGAGACTTTAAATGTGCAGATGCTTTAAGAAATGACCAGTTAGAGGTGTTCTGAGGTATAAATTCAATTGTACAGGAAGTCAGAAGTTTGCTAGGGTATTTTTGAAACTCCTCAAGTGTATGACTAAACATGAAAAACCTGCACTTACTTCACTGTCGTTATGCTCATACTAAGTTATTCATTAAGTTGTGTCTGAAAACTCGGTCTAAAACAAAAATAATTCACTTAGGTAGTGGAACTTTCTAAGGTAGTTATAATTTTTACAATGGATTTAATATTTTTACAATGGACTATGCTTTTAAAGAACATATGAATCTCATTACTGTATTTTCTTGGGTTCGTTCCACAGCTATTAAATGTACCAATGCTGTCATTGTTAGTAAGGAACTAACTTAAACTCTTTTCCTGTCAGTGAATAAGAATTGTGGCCTATTTATGGTGGGATATTTTATGTGACTCTTGAGCCTGTGGTACCCTGATAACTCTGCAGTAGAATAATTATTTAAGGAAGAAAAAAAAAAAGCAATTGTACACATGGGTAATTAACTTTCCTATTAATAAGCTGTTAGACAATTAGGAACAGCTTAGCTGGTCTCTTGAGTGCCTTACTGCACTAACTCCTGAGTAAACAGCCTTGTTTGTGAATTTGCTTATTTTTTACTGTCAGGGTGCCCATTCCGCCACAGTGATCCTGAGCTACTGAAGCAAAAGCTGCAGTCATACAAGATATCTCCCAGTGGAATAACTCAGGTAATGCATATTTTGCTTGACACTTTCATTAATAAGGCACTGCTTTTCAATTTTACTTTCTATTTGTGTAGGAATGCCATATGCAATTTGTCAGTATGTATTGTGAAATATTTCTTATAAAAGGTTTATACCAGAAATTTGGCTTTCTGGCTGCAATGCTTCCACTGATGTGATGATTATCATCACCACTTTTTCTTGTTTAATATTATGAGTAAGTTTATTTCTATGTGGATAAAATCTAGATTTTTTTTTATACTTTGTTTTACTGCACTATGATTAGAAAAGAAGTTTAAATTAATCTGGCAGTATTTTAGAGTTTATTTTTAATCTTGCAGTTACTTGTGGATGACTACTGTGTAGTCAGTACACAAATGTAATTCTTTTCTGTAATAAATTTCTAAAACAGTCCTTATTATCTGTTGTGCTAACTGCCTCTGAACAACAAAAGTACATAAAATGCCTAATGAAATTAGGCAGAAATTTTTATCAGCTTTTAAAAAAATCTAAACTTCAATTGAAAATCTATCTTATATAACAAAAACAATGTAAGAATTGGAACTTTGAGATGTGTCCTGAAGAACTGTGACTCCCACTGCTTGCTCTAGCAAGAGCTTAAGGCAGTAAGAGGTTGTCATCGTTTTCATTGAAAGAAGTTATACAGGTGAAATTTAAGCTGAGACCAAACAGTTCTGTGTATTAACTGGCTGGAACCTGCTTTAGGTCCACAGGAAAAACCTGCTTTAAGTTGTTGTCTTTAGTTCATATGGAATGTCACCACTGCTTCAACATCAACAAACAATCGGCATCAACAACAAAAACAACAAAGGCATCAACGAACTGTCGTACTAGATAGAAAAGAAGGTGAAAGTTCCACTTAAAGCAGTCTCCCTTGGAAGGATTAATTAAGATACAAATTAAAAGAGAATAGTTTTAAAGAGTTTATTGTTCATTATAGTAAGGAAATACTCAAACTTTTTCAAAACTAGGAGTGTTTTTTCCTTTTTCTTTTTTTTCCTATTTTCTTCTGGTTCATATCAATAAGCATCTATATATCTGAGAGGCCCTGGAGATCTTTCCTTTGGCTTTTTTTCCTTATATTTACATCAAGAATCGATGCTGGTCTGGGATTTTTATCCTGCTAATCACTGGATAGATTGGTGAGGAATTACTGGCTTAGATGCCTTGCTGTATGTGTGGGTAGGATTTAAGAGAGGTTATTTCTTCAGTGAATTTGCACAGTAAGACAGTATCTTTATATTTAATGCAGTTCCTTATTTAATGTGAATTGTGATTTTATTTTTGTGGGTGTATATATGTTTAGGGGTTTTTGTTTGTTTTTTTTCTTTGTAAAGTAGAATTTGGATTCACTAGTAGTCTTATATTTTTTTATCAAAAGTGACTAAGAAAAACTGTCTCCATCAACATCTTCTTTGCCCAGAAATGGATGTTGTACTGTCCATGACTTTTGTGGTGTTTAAGTGCAATTAGGGTAAAGGGCTTTTCAGTGTCCACTCCTAATGTTAAACCAGAAAAGCCACAAAATTATACACCCTCCACTCAAAATGTAATCAAAATAAACTAACGTAAAATAAAATGTTGGCTGTACCTGGGTTCTCAGAAATTAATCTTTTACATTAGACAGTCTTTGAGATATCCAGTAGGAGAGGAGGAAGAAATATAGTTGCCATCTGTCTCCAAGTTGTCATTATTGCTGCCCCTCCTTTTTGTGCTGTTTTCATGGTCCAGTAATGTTTGTGTGACTAATAACAGTTCAGGATCCTTCAGTCCAGACTGTGGCTTTTAGGAGTCTTCTCTGATGTTTATGACAGTTGCTGAGTATGAGAAATGTTTTTTTTCCTTTAGCTCTGTGAATAGATATCAGGGTGGATGGTTTACCAGTCTTTCAATGGTATCATGTAACTACATTTCCAGTAGCTTGGTTTCAAGTTTGGCATTCACTTAAACCATTCACTTTGAATCTTAGACTTCCTGTTAACTCCAGGTCCAATGAGAGCTCCCTTACAGACTGGTAGATACCTATTTTTAATGAATGGTTCAGAGCTTGACCTTTCAGCTATGTATTTCAATAAATGGTATGTTTTTTCTGGGGCTCAGGACCTCTTATGCCTGTTCCTTGCTCTGTTCCAAAATTCTAGGAATGATGCATAATTTTTCAAACATCTATTTTGAATTTAGCTATTTACTGATGAATTGGTCCCCCACTGGGATTTTCATATTTTGGTTTAGAGTACTCACATCTTCCCTCCAAACCCACAAACAAGGCCCTTCTGTGTCTTTGAAGCTTGTTCCTCATGGCTATTATGTGAGCCACATTGGGGGCTAGTGTCTAGCCCTAATGGCTGTGGTTTTACCCAAGATACTCAGTTTTCTCAGCCTTCCATTTCTGGAGCTGTCCATACTCTTGACATGCACCCTTTCCTTAAAGGTTCATAAGAGTTTCTGATAAACATAAAACATTTGATGGCTGCATGATAGGAACAAACCCCATCCTAAAGGGCTTTGTTGCAGGACTGGGTGTGAAAAGGGAAAGCTGGATCTTGTGATGATGGTACAGAGCAAATACTGCTAGACCTCATGTGACTTCAGTAGTCAGTCTGAGCATTAGACTGTTTTCATTGCATTCATTTTATAGTACTGTCAGTAATGAAGAAAATGATCAAAGCATTTGAATATGTGAATCTGCTTTCTATGAAGTATTTGGGTCCAACCTGTTGTTCCAGTCTAGATTTTCTGAGGCTGTATCATGTCTAGGATTGTATCTGCTGAAGTAATCATCTCAAAGTAATGCAGCAGATGACTTACAGGTCTGGACTTGTTATCATAGTACTTAAAGCAGAGAGCTAATCCTGATGTTTATTCCAAGAACTGAATTATTTAACTTGTATTAATTTCAAATTTCACATTTTCCTTAGGTTAGTCTATATTTGTGATAGTAGCTCTTTTTTTTCTTCTAATGCTTCTTGGAGAAAGAAGCATTAGCTGAGCATCTAATGTGTGAATGTTTAAGTGCATAGCATTTGAATTTATAGTACGTAATTTTTCATTTCTCTCTCTGGTGTACTGCTAATTAGGTAAAATCTTAATGAAATCAGTTTGATAACAGGTAATCAATTTGAAGAATATAAAGATTAAAGTATATGTTAAGATATGTTTTTACATATGAGACATTGAACAAGTGCATGTAGTGACAGGACAAGGGGAATGACTTCGAACTGAAAGAGTGGGAGGTTTATATTAGATATAAGGAAGAAATTCTTTACTGTGAGTGTGATGAGTCACTGCAACAGGTTGTCCAGAGAAGTTGTAGATGTCCACCTATCCCTGGAAGTGTTCAAGGCCAAGTTGGATGGGACGTGGGGCAATCTGGTCTAGTAAAAGGTGTCTCCATCCATGGCAGGTGGGTCTGAACTAGATGATCTTTAGGGTCCCTTCCAACTCAAACAATTTTATGATTCTGTGATAAATACAGCTGTTGTGATGCTGTACTAAATGCACTGTAATGTGTTGCCTGCACATCTTACATATAGAAAGATAGAAATTATGGGCTTTGAATTAGTTATTTCGAAATATCTGTTATTTGTTTCAGAAAGTTTTCTTGGAGAAATTACCTTTTCCCAAATAATTTCAGTCACAATTGCAAAAGCAAAAAGTAGTAAAGATTTCTGGTTCTACAAACAGGAGAAACAGAGAGTCTAGACTAGTTCTTTCTGCTTTTCTGTTAGAAGTAAAAGCATTTCTGTAGGGAAAGATACTTGTGTCAATGAACAGCAGATGACTTCAGTAGAAGGCTTGTTCTTTCTAGTAGAATTTTTCTCTTAATTTAAAAATCTTTTTTTTTTCCCTATAACTGGGTTAAATTAAAGGTTTTGATTAAGTCACTCACTGAACTTTGTGTATTATTCTTCAACAGATTTAGTGCTTTGGTGGGTTGCTGATTCTCTACAGAGATGGAAATAAATAAGCCAGTCTGTTCCTAGGCCTCTGATACGGCTATGTGTTTCTATGAATGAAGAAAACCCCATCAAAACACCAGACAAAAAAGTGACAAACCTCCAAAAAAACCCACCACAAGACCACCACAGTGAAAAACACCCTAACACTCTGCCTGTTGGCCTGATATTTAAAAAGTTTTAGGTTATTGCTGTTTGTAAAAATATTTTCCCTTGCAGCTAAAGAAACTTACCAGGGAAAGTTAGAAATTAATCACAGATCACTGAGTCTACAGTAGAAAGATTTTCATGCTAAGTTAATTCTGCAGTGTAAAAAAACCCAAACCCAAACTCACTTTGACTAAGTTGAAAATAACAGTGGATAATTATAGAGGCCCAACTATCCTGCTATGCAACAACTTTACTTTGAGTGCTGAGGATCTGTAAAAGCAGGTGGCTGCATACATCTGCCAAACATCATCTCAGCCTCATTAGCAGTCAGTAGAGCAACATCAGAAAGGCAAGTTGCAGATGGCAGTGAAGAAAAAAGGCACATAAGGGCTAACAGGAAAAGTCCTTGAGTACGTACCTTTACTTAAAAAATAAAGCAATGCAGTGTAAATGGCTTAATGCACATAGAGGCCAAAGATTGCTGCTGTGAATTAAGCTTTGAGTGGAGGTCTGTTTCTGGGAAATACTAGGAAAAACAGCTGCAAGCTTGCTTTCATTATGGACATAAATGTAGTAGAAAAGATAATACTTATTAGGAATGTTACATCTGTTTTATTTTAATAGAGTATTGCTAGTTTCTCTCACACAGAAGACGCCTTTCTAGCTGGGCTACATTCTATTGCAGTGTTTTAACGTTTTTTGTTTCCTCTTAGCAACTTCCTCCCTGATAAAGCAAGTTAATCCATTAAAGCTATTCTTCTTTAAATATGTTAAATGTGCCCTTTATTCTGCCTTCCTTTCATGTGTGCAGAAGGTGAACCTGGTCCCCCATGATGTGGCTAGTTGAAACTTACGTATATACAAACTGTTTTAATCTCTTAGGGTTTATACTAAGAATTTGTCCATATCTGAGTTTGTTTGCTCACTTAAGGTTCTGAGATTTAAAATGTATTTACACATAAATTTAGAAATCTTTTTATTTGTATTGTTTTATTACATGTAATCCTGATTAAATAAAGAAGAATTTTGAGGAAACCATAAGTATTTATGAACTAGATTGAGTTAGATGACTTATTTCAACTGGGAAATTCAGGTTAGATAGGTCTGAATGCTGCAGAATGCTAAAGAATGTTTCTTTTAACTAACCAACTGACAAATAAGTCTTCTGATAATTACTCCATATTAGGTGAAAAATACTTTTTAAGGAAGTATATACATACAACATGGTTAGCATTTTATTTTAAATAGAGATGGTTCTTTTGTATGGCATAGATTATATTTTAAGGAACAAACAAGCAAATGTAAGGCAATATGAAATTGAAGTGTTTAGAATAGATGGGTTTTTTCAGTCTTTAACTACTAATTTTTTCAGTCAATTTCAAGGAGAGAGGAGAAATAAAATGGAAATATATGTATGGGCACAGATAGTGGCAAATTTGTGACTTCATTGCCTAGTTGGCCTTGGCCTTTCTGTTTTACAGAAGGTTTAAGAGGAGTTGGCAAGAGGGATAGAAATGAATCAGTTGGACTGTTACAGAGAAATAATGGGGCTAAGTACTTTCCTGGCAGTGTGTTGCTGTTTTTATCCATTCAGCAAATGTAATTTATTTATATATCTGTCAATAAATACAAGGCAACATCCTTTAATGGGTACAGCAGGGATTTAAGCTGTATATTGCTGTGTTTGTGCTGTGACACAAAGGTCAACCTTGGGAAATGGCTTGAAATTAACATTTCTTGAAAACTATTTTTCCTTCCATTGAGGCTATCTCTTAATTCCAGCAATTTTCTCTATTTGATAAGCAGAGCAAGCATACATGTTGATCATATAAAGAAGGAAGGAGGTAATGAAACTTTAAAATATTTCAACCAGCATTGCATTCTGGTGATAAGAATGGGACTTCATGCAGCACAGAAGAGATTACCTGAAGTAGAATTGGAAAGCAAATTGTATTTACAAAAGATGGCATGATTTTCATAATACGTGTTCAAAACAGCCTATTCACTTACATATTCTGCTGAGCTTGACTAGAAATAGCTTCATTTCAAAAAGGACAAATCTGATTGAAGGTAAAAGCATTGCCTTCTCATAGATACTTGTCTAAAGGATTTGCTTTAAATTTTCTTGATGGGAGCACGGTAGTATTTTACTGTGCATCTGCATGAACTAGTAATGTGGAAAATAAAAATACAAATCATGTCCTTGATTGCTTCATGCTTCAACCACTTGAATTGCTAGATTTATGTCTACAATTATGGAAGAGATGTTGCAATATGATAGTTTGACAATAACTGTCACAATTATATTACCAAAATATAGATTCAACTTCTTCTTGAAGTTAAGAGTATTGAAATTACATTTTAAGGGTTGGGCGTACCTTCCTGTGGTTTTATCTTGTTTTTAACGCAGCCAGGGCGTTTTAAAATGTTGCCAGTTATTAGCAGGATTCACAGGTGTCCTGTGCTGCAGATGTCCATGGGCTGTTGCACAAGGCTGTGGTGAAATTCCTAGCTGTTGAAAGTATCAGTATTATCAGTGTGTGTGCTGCTTGTGAATCTGTGGCGTTCCTCTCCCTCCCTGTAGGTCCTGGAGCTGGTGAAGGGCATGCATTACCAACTGGCCTGTCAAAAGTTCTTCGAGTTGACACATGATGTGAGTAGCTACTATTCTTTGTTCTGCTGTTATCTCCCACTTTGTCTTGAGGAAGGCCTTGGAAATCATGAATTAAGCCCAGAGACTATTTTAACTTTGCTCATCTATCATTAACTGTTTTGCCTTGTCAGTTTTCTTTTCAGTAATTTCAAATATTACTTTGTAATTTTCTGCATTTATATATTGATGTTATTAATACCCTCAACATTAAAAGATGTAGTAAAGTATTATGCTGTCTTCCTAAAAAGGTCAATATTGTTGAATCTTATCTATTTCAAGTAATTTAGCTTTTTCAATATCCTGATTTTAATCAAATTTGTAGGCTTTTACACTGAGCAAGTTTGATGTGTTTAGATAAAACCTCTTAATTTAATCTCCCAGCATTTGCATGGTTTCTTTTAATTTTTATTTAGCATTTTTTCACATTTTTAGTCGTATGTGATTATTTTTTTAAATCAAGATGAGCATTCTCAGAGATCTCTCATTTGCTTAATTGTAAGCAAAGTTATCTTAAAATTTTCTCCAGAAATTTTCAACATAACAAATGGCCACACTCCATCTCCTGTGTGATTTCTTGATTCAAAGAACGAGCTTTTGTACTGGTTCAAGATTCCTTGTCATCAAAAAAGCCCCCAGTGAAGCACAACTGTTCCTACAGCTTTGTTCTCTTCACAAACCAAAAAATGCAAACATCCCTTTCAAACAGCAGACAGTGGAACAGCCTTACTAAGGATATGGATGAGGATTAAATGACCCACCCAGAGGCATTTATGACTTACTTTCTTGTTCTTACCAGTTTTCACAATTGATTTAAGGGGAACTCTTTGCCTTCACATATTTCCAGCAGTCATATGTATGAATCTGTAGCAAAGGTGTACCCTGAGCCTGTGTCCAGTGTTGTTTTGGCAGCTGTATTTTGAGAGGAACACTTTGTCTTACTGTCTTAGAAAATGTGAGAACAAGTCTAATAATCTGGAAGGAAATTCAAAATAATGTGCAATTTTAAATTTAGGTAACACTTGCTCTGTGTGAGCTCATGTCGGTAGAAATAGTATGTTCTCAAGATGACTATAGACCCCAAGGTCAACATTCATCAAAAGATAAATCAGTACTGTGCATTTTAGGAAAGCTGTCTTTCCATCCTTCTGTAGGAAATTCCAGAAAAGCATTATTTTTTATCAATTTTGTGGTAATATAAATATCTGTCTTTGCTGCTTGCACTCACAATCATCTTTCTGCTTTGCTCTTGATATTATTTCAGTGAGAGAGAGCTGAATGTACAGACACTGTAGTTTGAATGGCACATGCTTATAATGGCAATTTTTTTTACAAAATTTAGCTTCTCAATTTGTTACCAGCCTGCTTGGTCTGATTTTTCTGTTCTCCAACTATATGCTTTATTAATTTTTAATTTTTTTCATTGGGGAGGTAAAAGACACGTCTCTGAAGCTGCTGACCTTTACTTGCAATCAAACCTTTGCTTCCCTGTATATCACTAGCGGAGTTTTTCAGTGAAGGAAATTTCAGAAGAATCAATTAGCATAACTTTGATTGTTTTTGAGCAGGGGAACAATCTTAAGTAAAATTTTCATGGAAGTAATGTACTCACTCACATGGAGAATTTTAACTTAAATTATGTAAAAAATTTCACAATGGAAATGTTTGATATGTGTTGGGAAGAGCTGTTGATGTAGCCTGCAATTTTTAAAAGTTATGGTGTGTATGTGGGTAAGATTGACTATGAATGACTTTGTAACAGAGACTTGTTAAAGATTTTATTTCTCTAAATTCACAGGGTCAGCTTACGTAGTCTAGTGCTTGGTACCAAGACTGTGCTAATACTTGTGACTCAAGTAGGGTGAGAATGTTTAGATACATTTCTTGGGGGGGTGTGTGATGGAGGTTGTGTCTTTGCACTGTCAGTGCTACTGGCTCAAATAGCATGGGCTAACAAAAAGCTGATGCCCTGTGTATTCTGTGTAACCTGGGCTTATTAATTTCAATGCTACACCTCTCCCGAACTTTGGTTTCACTTTTTCACAACCACAGAGCAAAAGCAGACATCATTTGTGTGGTCCAGTGCATGGACCTGGCAGGAGCTAAGATACATGTCAGCAAGTTGCTAACTCTTCAATAAGTATGTGAAAGGAAAGCTGTAGTACCAGGATTGCTCTACATGGTTTTTCTTTAATATCAGCTGTAGCATTATCAGCTGTCATTTTAAAAGTTCTTGGTCAAAACCCAAAGATGTTACAGCTTCAAAATGATTATTCCAGGTTTTTCAAAACAATATTTGCTATAGCAGGAATATTAAACTCGAGTTTGTATGAGAGCCAGTGTGTGCAAAATGTGCTGAATACAAAAAAAGTCCTGTGTTAGTATCACCTACTCAGATGGATTATACAGTTGTGTTGGAAGTGGCAGGTCTTTTTGCTTGGTTAAAAGCTTGAAGTTTTAAAGCTTTTGCATGTTAAAAGGTTAAAGTATTGACTGCACAGAAAATACATTTTTCTTTAGGTGTGGTGGATTCCAGATAGATTTACCAGTGTGAGTTGACAAAGCTGATAGAGAAATCTACTTTCTCTATTTCTTGTAGTAAGTCTCAGCTAACTTACGACTAAATTAATGATGAGGCTTTGATCTATGTTACTTAAAAACATTGTAAAATTTGCATAAAGTTGTACAGGCAATCTAATGTAAAAAAAAAATACTTCAATTTTCGTGTTCAAATTTATTGTGAATTTCCAGCCAGAGCAGAATATTTTTATTCAGGGAAATGCTTACTGAATCCTGTTGAAAATTACATAGAAGAATTCTTACTATATCACAAATGAAGATAATGAAAAAATCTCCTGTTTCTCTTTTAAGACTTTCTCATCACAAAAAGTTGATGGTTTGAACGGGTGGAATTCTTTTAATTAAGAGTTGTCTAAGCTTAATCTGATAGAATTTTATTTAAGTAGCATTCAAGTTTGAAAAGGAAACAATGGTACATGGAATCATGCAACAATTTAAACTAACAACCCATAAATAGCTTTTAAAAACCCACAAATTAAAACTCACAAATGCCATCAATCACCTCTGAAAACATGGTTGTAGGCTCCAATCTTACAATGAGCTGCTTCCACAGCTTATTCCAGACTGTTGGGTAGAGAAGAGGGTAGAAAAAACTTAAGAGTTACAAAGTGACTCTTAAATTGGTCTGAGGAGAATTGAGATTTAAGGTTAAAAAAAACAGAGCTCATTAAGAACCTCTAAAAGGAAAGCCAGTTTTTCACTATATCACTTCTTTTTAAGCCTTTTTTGTGTAAAGCAATTTAGTTCCCATGTAATGAAAATTGGAGCATGGATGAAAGCTGGCTGGATGAAACTTATCCAGATAAGACTAAAATCAAATTCAGTGATGACTTTGGGTTAGGTTTTTTGGTTTTTTTTCGTTATGCCTTTGAGTACCAAATTAGAGTGCTAGGACTGTTACTTACTTTTAAGATTTTTCAAGCAAGGTCACTGACTGCAGTTGCTAATTCGTGTGTGAATTAGATTTTTTTATCCATGTCACCATTTTCTAATGGAGCTAAGCTAGGCAGTGGTAATGCATTTAATCAGGATTCCGTTTAGAGCACACACTGATCCTCTGCTTTATGATTATTCACAAGCAGCTGAAATTTAAATTGATGGCGTTTGGCATATTAAATTAGCCACAGTATGTCCTCAGGAGACTCTGTGTGTGTGCAGAGTTGCTTATTATGCCTAAATTGGCCCCTTCCTTCTGGGGAATAAAGGAATATAGTGGGAGCAGAAATTTACAGGTATATGACTATTAGTATTCCATGGTGTGTTGTACCCCATATTTGGTAAGTCTTCCAATGTATTTTAAAAGCAGTAAAAAAAAAAAAATGTACCTAGAATTCACATGGACTGACAGGCCGATGAAGGGTGCAGGTTGCCTTGAATAGGAGGTGAAAGTACATTTTAAAGTAAGCATTTCTAACTTCTGAGCCTCCCAAAAGAAATACAAAAGTTACAACTCTGGTTTGTGGTGAATACGTCAGAATAGCTTCCTTTTAAAGCTGAAAGCTTTGTTGATTTGAAGTATTTGATGAGCATTAATTGAATGTTCATTTATCAAGTAATTCCAGAGCTGAAAGAATGCGCCTGCTAAGTAAAAAGTAGTAATACAGATCTGCTGCACCTTATGCTAATTTTCTGTATTCTTTTCCACTGAAGACTCAATGTTCTGTGGTACCAGTTGTGGGTCGAGTTAGGATGCTGATGGTGGCACTGGTGGAGCAAAGATAAGCTTGATCTGTGGGGCTTCTGTCTTAGCCCACTCCCGTGTAAATATTGCATTTGTGCCTTCTGGGAAATCAGGGAAAGACATGAAGCTACCCTTTTCCATTTGCAGTTTCACTCTGACACTTAAGATCTAGTTTTATACTGTGCAGATGCTACAACTTCTAGCAGTATTTTCCACTTCCATTTGCACTCTAGACTTCTCTCACTCTCTTTTTTGGGTAGGGAAGGTCTGTTTTAAGGTGTAGGTTCAATAGTCTACATCTCTAGAGATGCCATTTTACTTAGATGTTTTGAGATGTTTTGGGGCGTTATTTTTCTTTACTATAGTAAAGACAGTGTGAAATAATGTTTGAATGTGCCAAAGTTATTTTATTTCTACAATGAAGGAAGAACATTTCTGATGAAACTAGATTTGTGTCATGCTAACATTTACTGAGACGTTATTTACAAACTGATGCCTTTTTCTTCAACAAAATTGGAACTTACTAAATTGTTAATCTGTTCTTGAATATGAAAAATATGATTTTTAGAAATAAGTGTAATAACTTGGTATTCCTTTCCTTTTATGTGCAGGTTGATGACATTGGGTTTTCTTTGAATCATCCTAATCAGTACTTTACAGAGAGTCAGAAGCTGTTAAATGGTGGTAGAGAACTGAAGAAGGAATTCAATAACTCGGGAAACTTCCAACAAAAAAACAATAGTCAGGAAAGCATAAATTCAAGTTCTACTCCCACCTCTTCAAATGCAAAAACTGATACAGAACTTGAAGGACTGGAAGCATACTTCACTGAAGACTAAGCAGCTGTGTTATTTGTGTGTTATTTGTGTTATTTTTTCTTTGTTTCATACTTTCCCTTCTCTAGCTGGATTTGTCCCTATACTGAGGAATATACACTTCACCACTTGGAAGACAGAAGCATTTAGTGCTTTGAGTAGGCTGAAAAAATGAAAGATAAATATTGAAGCTGTAATTGCATCCAGTATTTATTCTTACTGCTTTAGGAAGCTGTTTTATAGGGTGTGTTTAAGGATGGGAAAACTTTCTTCACAATTATTAGGTGATTTTTGTCTGACTTACCTTTTTTGGTTTTCTTCAAAAAGTTCAAATAGTTTTATCCCCCTTTTGTGATCACTTTTCTATGTATCATCTTAATAAAAAATTGCAAAGCAAAAGTCTTTTATATTTTCTTTTTAGCTGTTTTGGGATGGTAATTAAGTCGGAGTTCTTATGATCAGAATTACTCTCTGGAGGAGTCTGTCTGTCTCTTCCATATGAGGAGCTGAGGGAAATCAGCTTCCTAATTTGTACCTTGACACTAAATTTAGAAGGCTGGTTTTGATACTTGGAAGAGAACATAATCAGAGTTTAGACACCTGTATGTAAGAAAGTAATAAAAAAAAGATATTCTACCAACTGACTCATCATGAAGAAGCAAAAAGCTTATTGGCATATATTTCTTTTAAAGTTTCCTCAATGTCTGAGTGTGATTGGAGCCTCCTGTGTCCTGCTAAGCTAAACAGCCATCTGAATGAAGCTTTGGGTCACCTAAATTCCACCCATTCTCCCAAAGCCCAGGTTGCCCTACACACAAACTGCTTTCAGTGCAGCAGCAACTATTGTGTGGTGGATGGGAGCTCCCAGCAGAGCTGTATTTTCTGGCATGCTGTTTGGTACTCTCCCAGGGACTTAAAATACCTAGTTTTATTTTACCTGATGCTTAAGGAGTTCAAGATGTTATGCCCTGCCTGGAGACTGACCTTGCTACCAGTGCAGCCTTTAACCACATAAACACAGTGCTGTCATTGCTAGGGACTTGTACCGGCCCTGTGAGGCCTTGGCATGAAGACTCACTGACCTCCATTTTTCTGAGCTTGCCTTGCACTGCCTGGAGCTTTGTTTTAGCTGTAACTTTGTCTCTCAAATGACAGCCTAGCTTTGTACTGTTGTATTCTGTGCTGCCTGTGTTTATAATGATTCTGATATAATTCTGTGGCTAATGGCTAGGAAGTAACAGTTACTTTGTATAGAATGAATTAATCTATGATTTTAAGTGCCAGAGGCTCCATGGATATAAACAAATTATCCAAGTGTCAAGCATGGATCCTTATACAAGGATGGCTTCTCCTGTTGGTTTAGCTCCTGGCATCACCTCACCTGATGTGTGGAAGTCCATGGGTTGTAGTAGATGGTTAAAAAACTTTGAGTTTTGAAGTTTCTTTGGAAGTGGTAACTGTCCTCTGATTTAGCATTACTGAATACCTGAGTTGGAGGTGCCCAAGTGGACATCATGGATTCTTTCAATAGAAGTGAAGCTCTTTCAGACATGCTATGAGATTTATGGTCTTAAGTGAAACAGCTGGGAGAAGAATGAGGTCATCAAGGCAGTGGATGCAGATGATCCAAGGGAAAATGTAATTTCTTGTTTAGCTGTAACTTGCTCACGTAGACATTGAACTTCTAGCTCTTCCTTTCTGAGCTTCACTTGGGCTTTGAAATCTGTGTTGGTAATGGGCTGTTTGTACACGTATTCTGTAGTGGATTGCTACATTAGAATAAACTTATTTTTAGAAATTTAAGCATAATTTTTTAAAAAAAAATAAGTCTGTGTTACAATGAAGATAATATAACAACACAAATCCTCTGAATGAAAAATTTTAAACTGAAGTGCAAGAAACAAGGGTATGGGGCAAAGCCTTTGGGCTTTATTGGCATACTTTGTTGTGGGTTTACATCACTTGATTAATAGTACTACAAATTGCTTTAAACTATATTTTCTTTCCTTTTATTAGTCAGAAGGGCTATAATTAAGTAAAAGAAAAATGTACAGATTATGGCATACAGTTGCAAGTAACTAACAAAAGATTGAAATCCATGCTTTTGTTGCTATTTGAAGAAAATGGCAATTTATTTTCGTATTTCACACATTTTGCCCATTTTGTGTTTCCTTTGAAAGCCGAATATTTTGGAAAGGATGATATGGAAGAATGCAAAAGAGAATCCTCCTTTATGAGCTGTTGGACACTGAGGAGCTTAAAATGCTTACTGCTTTGCAAATTCAGTAAGAATCACTTGTCCTATGATTATGGAGCTGTTAGAGATTAGAAAGGCGGAATCACTAAGAATATGTAAATCATTATTTGAAAACATTTCCTGTATTGTATTAGTGCAATTAAAGTTATACTCAGTAAGAAAATAAGGATTCTGAAAATAAAAGACACCCTGATAGAATTATGCGCAGTAGTCAAAAATAGCAATGAACTCAATTACCAAATAAACCAATAACCAGAGGCCCTCAAAATTCCAATCCCTGTTTTACACGTTGAAAAGAAAATGTGTTTCTGCAGTAAAGCATTGCAGAGGGATCTCTTTGCAAGTATCAACTCTTCTAAGTGGATCTTTAAAGTAAATTATTATATTTTGCTACTTGAATAAAAATAGGAGACATGCATCTAAAATTGAAACTGTGCTGGAGAAGACACTTCAGTAGTCTGTGTTAGTAAAGGAGACACTAAGATCATATTTGGTTGCATTTCTGAGGGGTTTCACTATGCCCTGTGCAGCAGTCATGCTGGTGTAGCAAGCAGTTTTCTTTCCATCCAGCATCGGATCTCAAAAGTACTGCAGTTTGGTTTGGAGTTGGATTTTTCAAAAGCCATGATGGCCCAAAGCTTGTGAAGTGCTGGCATCAAAGACAGTAAAACAGTCTGACTTCAAAGCCTTTCATGATCTAATGATGAAGAGAACATCCCAGTTGGGTGCTCAGCAGAAGGAAGGGTGAGGAGCTCCCAAGCTGAGTGTGGCTTTAAGTGCTCTGCTGAGGTGAGGAATGCCACCCTGGCAAGGGGAATGGCAGGAGCTGCCACCAGGAGCTGATCCACGTGGCCACACACCTGATGCTGAGCATGCCGCATTTCTTCTCTGCGTGTTTTGGGAGTGTCTTGGGGTGACTGTGTGATGCCTGTATCCTCAAATCATCTGTTCTGTTGGTGTTGAATATTGAATTCTGCAGCTTTAAGACTGGTTCCAAGAGTGAAGGGGGCGAGAAGAGGTGCAGAGTTTGTTATCAGAGACTGCACTGGCTCCCCCGCATCCTTCACGCAGGCTGGGTTGTCTGCAGTGGACAGCAGGAGAGAGCTCTCTTTTGCTTTTTCGTTAGTTTTTCTGGCCAATTGAGGCAAAGAAGTTCCCTGGACTGTGTTTTTCCTCCTTTTTCTTGGAACTGTTTGAACCTGCTCTGGACTGAAAACCCAGAGGAGCACCAGGAGCTCACACCTGTGTCCCACCAGGCCTGGCCTGGGCCGCAGCATTTCCCAGCGCTGGAGGTTTTGCTGTTTAGTATTGTTCATTTGTGTGCTGGGAAGTGTTTTGCCTGTTAAATAAACAGATTTTTTTCCCTACTTCTCTCCGAGGAAATATTTTTCCCCAAACCAACTGGGGGAGGGACTGCTTGAGTCTGTTGCCCAGAGGGACATCATTCAGAGGTTTCTTCCCAAATTTGCCCTAAACCAGGACAGAGGTTTACTTCACACTAGTTTTTGTCTTGCACTGTGGCTGGAGTGGTCAGTAGCAGGTAGGGGAATGTGCAGAATGTGCCTTTTGTGTGAATTTCTTCCACAAGGGACCCAGTTTGCATGCACATAGGCTGGTTGGCAGTGTGAGCCAAAGCAGAGCAAATGGAGGTGACTTGAGAGACCCCCTTGAAAATGGTGAACATTTCAGACAGGCTTAAATCCATGTAATTTATCTTGGTTTTGGCTGGGATAGAGTCAGTTTTCTTTCTGTAGCTGTTACTGTGCTGTGTTTTGGCCTCAGTATGAGAATAATGTTGGTAACACACTGATGTTTTAATTGTTGCTGAGCAGGGTGTACTCTAAATCTAGGACTTTTCAGTGTTTCATGCTCTACCAGTGAGCAGCTGGCAAAAGAAGCTGGGAGGAAGCACAGTTAGGACAGCTGACCTAAACTGTCCAAAGGGATATTCCATACTGCAGAATGTCATGGTCAGTGTGTAAACTGAGGGGAGTTACTTTAGAGTCACCAATTGCTGCTCAGACAGTCTGAGCACCAGTCGGTGTGTGGTGAGCAGTTGTATTGTGCATCACTTCTTTCTCATGGGTTTTATTTCTCTCTGTCCTTTTCATTACTATTATTATAATAATAACTTTTAAATTTTTTGTTTCAGTTATTAAACAGTTCTTATCTCAATGCATGAGGTTTTTTTGTGTTTTTTTTTCTTTAATTCTCATCCCTTCCCCTAATCTCTCCCCAGGAGTTTGTGGTGTGTGTGAGCTTTCAGGTAAGCTTACTCATTGCAAGCAATTAGTGATGCTTTCCTTGATTTCCCCAAGTATGTATCAGGAAAATCCAATGAATTACAGATGGAAAGATGTATTCAAGGTCTCCATATTTGAGTGGTTCTTTTGGGTGTATTTCATATCATGATACTTCAGTTATTTTTTTTTAAAGCATATGTAGCATATTCTAAAATCCATATCCATTTGAAGTCCTTTAAAAACCCACTGAGGAATCACCTTTTGTCTGCTTTTACTCATGAAGTATTCTTGGTAATGGTATTATCTCAACATCAAAACTTCTATCTGTGGTATCTAGTTGACAGAAAGAAAAATAAAGATTTTTCACCCCCTCAACACACTTACTTGCTGAGATTTGTTTAAATCCCTCAAATGCTGAAGGATTTACTGTGTTTGAATTGGACAAAGGTTATGATCAATGGGTGTAATTCAATCCCACAAGGAATCTGAAGTGTTTATATAGGTAAATTGGTTGAAAACAGGTATAAAAATGGTGGGATAATGTCAAGAGTGAATGATAGCTGTGAAATATTAGGAATAAATACCTAAACACAAAGTTATTAACAGGGGAAGCACTGGAAGACTTTAGAAGTGGGTGAAAAGTAGTAGATCAGTAGCTGGAGACTTGAAGGTGATATTAGCATGTATCAGTTGGGGGAGAGCAGGACTTGGTGATTAGGTTGCAAAAAAAGGAAGATATATCAACTCTCAATTTCTCTTAGGGTAAAAATTACAACCACAATGAAAGCATCATGGCAAACTGTGTTTCTAGCTGAACGTTTTCTGCCAAGTTGAGGATGTTTTGTCATACAATCATAAACTTTAATTAAGATGGTTTGTGAACATGGTATAATGAAAAAGACATGAGTATAGTGGAAGAAGATATGGCATAGTGTTTATTTTTTTTGAAGAATATTACATTCTACTCAGGATCAGAGTTGTATCGTGGGAGGTGTTACACAAAGAGAAAGTCTCTGCCATGCTCAATGGCCAGACTCATAAAGTGAACTTCAATAAAAATCAGTTTAGATCAGAAGCGTCCTTACTCAAACTGAACCAGTCAAATGGATGCATGCACTGGGTGAAATGTAATGCTCTCTGTTGTGCTGTTCAAAGTAGATGGCCCGGCTGGCTCTTTTGGCCATTAAAGTCTGTAACGTGTGGATTTATTTTTATGCTTAATACAAATTTAATCTCCTAAGCTGAAAGTGTCCTTGGTTCAGGCAGCTACTGTAGTGCTTTTGGGTGGGATATAGAGGCAGTCTAAGAGACATGGAAGAGTCAGAAATGTGTGATTCACCCACTCGATGTTCAGGTCTTTTGAATTGTTGGTGGTTTGGCCAGCTACAGTTTTCACAGAAATGGTTGGCTGTAGAAAAATACCAGGAAACCAGCTGAATGACTTTGATTCTTATCTGATCTTTGGTATTGGAGCATAATTAAAAATATGTGAAGTTCTTAACATGCTGTAGGTAAAAAGCAGTAATAATTGCAGTTACTTTATGCCTTTGAATGGAAGAAAAGGGGAATCCTTGTTAGCTGTAGCTTAGGAAGGAGGTGGAGGTTTTCTTACATTGTCTCTCGGTTAAATCTGGATGCACTGTTGAAGAGTGGTTTTATCTACAGTGATCCAGTTTTTCTATTATGATATCCTAAGGAGTGGTCATAAAACTTCCTTTTCCAGGACCTAGCATTAATAGAAATACAATTTTTTACAGTTGGGAAAACTTTTCATTTGGATTTAAGTATTCACCTATGGTCTTACTTCTCAGTTCCATCACTGCTTTAGTACATCAAGAATAACAAGTACAAATATCTGAATCAACATACAAATAAGAAAAATTTAAAAAATTATTTAAACACACATGATATATCAATTGTAGGGTGTGTAATCAGAGTCACAATAGTCAAATATGTTGGTAGTGCAGCCATAGTAATCTGGTGAGTGCAAGTATATGTGAAAGAAGTGCAGTACTCATTTCCCAGGTTATTTCTACTTGGTGTGTTTAGAAATGAGCCTTAAGAAGTATGTTTCCCCCTTTTTTACTATTCATTTAAAGATAGTTATAATTTTGTTTTGTAAAACTTTCCAATTTGGAATGTCCTTTTTAAATTCTTCGCTGATATTCAAAGATTTTCTGTCTCCTGCCTCTGTGTTTTGGCTTGAGCTCCCTATTATGACCTATGTAAGGCTTTACATTTGTCATGGTTCAGGGTTCATTATAGAGTCACCCCAAGACAACCTTGAAACCTCAGGATTTTGTAGTTTTGGATTAAAGAATCCAACTTCATTCAATTCGTCTTTCATGCATCACCTTGGAGAAAAGTCCCTATACAATGAAAATTCTTAAGACCTTCATAAGCCACATGAAATAAATGCCTCCCTTTGACTTTCTAAAGTTTCCATCAAATGGAATGATAAGTAAAGAAATTAGGTAAATTTTCCTCTAAACATGGGGGTTTAATTACACTGAGGAAGCCTTATGACTATATTTATGCCTGTTCTAGAGGCAAAGCTTTTCTTTTGATTTGGAGCATATGTAAATGGGACTTCAGTTGTGAGGGAAAACCAAACCAACCTCACCATCCTTACCAGAAATAAAAATAGGAGAATATTCAGCCTGCTGAACTGCTTCCAACCTGAAGGCCAAAATTATCTGAAGCACAACCATCAAGCTGGAATATCTAAATTGGCTGTCAAGCAAGTTTGATGGGATATTCTCTTTTTAACTGCAGTGTGTGCTCCCAGCATGTATCAAATTAGACGGCAGATGAGAGCCACTTGCTTCCTGTAGGTAGCTGGAACCTATTTAAGCCAGTTCACCTGTGTGACACTTACTTAAGGGTGCTTAAATGCTTATCTGGGAGGGAAAAAAGTCATATCTCTGCATATGTCATCCAGCTGTATAACTGGTTCTGCTAAAGTGCTTTCTATAAATGGGTTTTTTGTCTGAATAACATCTGTACCATAACAGACTTGTCATATGTTTGCAAAAAAGTGTTCTTAGCACATGATTATTCCATAACTTGATAATTGTCTACTGTGCAGATTTAGAGCACTAAACCCAGGTAGTTCTCTGCAGTACTGCCAGCCACCAGCACTGTCAGTTCACAGTTTAGATTCAGTTTCTCTAGGGTAGTTTGTAGCTGATCTTATTTCTCACCAACTAGTAAACTCTAGAAATGCTTTTTTCCTAAATAGAATTTAATGCCGTTTCAAAAATTTCACTTGCACTCTTCTGCTGTAGTGCTTCAGTATTTTGTGGTAATCTCAATAAGAAAGAATTGTTAAAAAAAAAGTTTTAATTACATTTAAAATGAAAAAATTGCTACATTTCTTAATTACAGTCTTTTACTGAAGTTTTTTTTAATTCAGTGGAACTTACTGCCAGCAAAGAAATTCCTAATAAGTTACTTTTTTCACCTTTGTGCTAGTAGACCTAAACCTGTCTGAGTCTTACTCAATGGATGACTGCAATAATAATTTTCTCTAACAAAAATCACCTGAGAAGCTTTCCGTAGCTTGAAACATCAAAATCTTAGAACAGAAAGGAAAGTAGTGCTCTTGTATACAGTGTTATTCTTCCAGTTGTCCTCTTCTTAATCATCAAAACTATAATTAATTACTAAGAGCTGATGTTGTCCATAAATCTGGAAGAATTGTCTAAATAAGGGCATCTCAAGCTTTAGAAAGGACCATTTTTAACAGCTGTTAAATAGACATTATAAAGAAGTGAATAGACCCCTTTTACTGAGCAAGGTTTATCCTGAAATTGGTATTAACTTATTTCTCAACAGGGCTGAGATGCCTAGTATCAGACTGGACTGTTCTTCACGGCTTTTTTCATCTGAGGGTAGGAATTTGTGTCTGACAGGCAGGTGAGTTGTACTGTGTGCATTGAACCAGCTGCTTAGAAAACTCAGATCTTACATGCTGAATTCATGTGAGAATTCATTCACAAGTTGAATGCTCAGTTTATAGCTGCTGTATATAAGGAGACGAGCAAGTTGGTTTGGACTCATGTTTTGAATACTGTGAACTAAAATGAAATGGTAGAAATATTATAGAAATATCTTATTTCCTCTCTATACCAATAAGTTAAAGGTTGCTGGCATTCCTTTAAAATCCAAATGTCTAAATATTTCAATTAAACAAACAATACCAACACATTCTATTCCTGGGTACTTTAGAAGAGTCTTCATTTTTAACAGTTGCTGAATGACTGTTTTGGGTATGAAAAGTTGGCTTTTTTTGGTGCTCTAAGTAAATAAATGCATTTGGTGTATCTAATGTATCATGGTGTTAATGTCTTCATGGTTCACTGTGGTGAAAGTCTTGCATGCAAATCCTTGAATGTTGCTTAACCTAAATCTACTCCCTGAAAGTGTTTGGGGGTTTTTTTGGCTTGTGTGGATAATTTGTGGTGCTTCACTGAGCAGAATCTACAACATGAATTAGCTGTATGACCAAATTGTGGTTGCAGAGGGTAAATTATTAAAGCCATGGGTTACTTTGCATGTTTGTTCTGCCAGGCGGAAGACTGAACTCTAACAATTAAAGATATACTTCTGAACTAGTCTCAGTGGGATATTTGTAAGTGACAGGTAAAATCTTAACTTCCCAGTGTAAAGAAGGCTTCTTTGCCCATCAGTCCTGCTTTGCTCATGATTCAGAACGGTTGTTAGCACTGAAAGGAGTCCAGTGTGGTCCTTGGGGTCACAGGGTGGCTTTGGACTAGAGAAGGGAGGGATAAAAGCATCAGTGTGTTTGTTTTCTGCGTGGATGAACTGGTTGCACAGTAAATGAGACATGGGCTGTGGGCTTTGTGTGCCAACAGCAATCGGGTGCCTAGAAAAACTGGAGATCTTGTGGGTGACATCTGAGGGATTTTATTTAATACTCATGGTTGTTAGAATACAAATACCTCCAAAAAATCCCCCAAACTGTATAGATTTCCACTTCTTTGAATGCACAGAACCACACTATCAAGAGAATTGAATTGTTAAACCTGCCTGTAAACCACATATACAGAGTGATCATTTCAGGGCATAGTGTTCCATTATTACGGGAAAATGCTGCTGTTCTATTCCCTGTTACTAACAAGGGGGTGATTCAATGCCACAAGCATTTCCCTTTGGTAGGCAGGAGACCTTTTTTGTGTACGCACTCTCTGAGCAGATTTTTAGTTGAAAACACTCCCCAGATGGGGTTTTATTGTCAGGTTTGCTCTTACAAATAGCTTTGGCTTAATGGAAACATTCAGGCAAACTTCATTTTGCCATTGTCTCTTTTTTTGTGTTCCATGTTCAACGAATTGGAAGGCGAGAAGTTCTGAAAGATCTTCTGAAGATCTTTCAGATCTTCAGAACTTCTGAAGATCCACCTGCTTTCTCCATCAGGCTGTGGGAACCTGGAAGTTGCTAAAATGCTAACGAGCCACCTTGAGCTGCAGCACTTTGGTCAGTAGATGTAGTGTGAAAGATTGCTTTTTCCAAAAGAGAACCATTTCCGTTCCTAATCTCCACCACAATACTGAGGTGCTGTGTACTGTGGATTGCTGTCCTCTGACTTTAGAGCACCACAAAAACGTGGAGCGTGACAAAACCAAGGCATCTTCCCCTGAAAGACAAACCCCATCCGAATTAATTTACTCTGCTGCTGCTACAACACACTTTTCCCATGGAAGATGTGTGCTGTAAGGGGCACATTGTGCAAAATGCAAACAGGTGCAAATCAGACAGCAGCTTCCACTGCTACTATAAAAAATATATTGCAAAAAAATACTTCAAAATGATAAAGGAAAGGTTGGACGTATATAATAATATTGTTACATGTATTAATTTCCAAAGGAACTATTGTGGCAGGGTTTCATCATTCATGGTATCATTGTACAAGAATATGGAAGACAGAATATTTTTTGTCCCCAACAGTTTACAGTTTAAATTATGAGATGATGTAATAAGTGAATGTAACAAATGTGAGGGGCAGATGATTAAAATATAAAATGGCAAGGACGGTGACCAGTGATATTTTTACATTTATGTGTTGTATAAATTGATGGTTTGAGGTGGGTTATTAAACAGATGTTTATTATGACCACAGTCTTCGCTGGCCACTTGCCTATCCTGTATGAGCAATTGGGAACTGAGGAAGGATTTGAGGTCAATGAATACAAAGTAAGACAATACATTAAATCAAATTATATGCAAAATAACCCTGAGATGAAGTCTGTGCCTCCATTACTGTCTGTGTTCTCTTGCTGTCCACAAACTTTTTCAAGATCTTTAACAATGCAGAAGCTGTTGTATAAACACGGGCTTTCGCTTTCTGACTCTTAATTCTGGATGGTTGATGTGGCATTGCAATGACAACAAAAGGCACAGAAATGTGCATTTTTCTCATGTATGTCTATGAGAAGGACAGACTTCTGTGTTTGACAAGGCCTTTAGTCATGCTGTTGGTGTCATCAGAAAGTTCTGACAGTTCTGTCAGTGTTCAGAAAGCTTTACTTGTTTCTTTGCCTAGGGCTTTTGGAGAGAGAAGAGTCCAGGTCTTGTTTCTGATGTTGTCCAAGTCTCTTTCATTCAGCTTTGTAATATTTTTGTCAGCTTATAAAAGACATTTTAATTAGCCTGGTTTGTTTTCCAAAGCAAACTTCCACCACAGAAGCATTTTGACATAAGGCAGCCGTGCTCCCATGTCCAACATTAATGGCACATGCAGAAGGTTTGTAGATTGCTCTAAAAGAAACGTGGGTTTCTCTTGGCAGGCCTTTCAGCTGTACCTTGTTCAAGGAAAGAAAAGTTCACAGCAGCTGACAATTCTAATCTGATATGAGTTAAAATACATTGGCTATGGGTGACACTGGGCTAATGCACATCATGAGATGACAATTTGTCATTTCAGCCATGTTAGCTCTTAGGTGTCAGCTCATAATTATTTATAAAGATTATTTTAATGTATTGGGGTTTAGTGCACTCAATTGCATTTATGAGTGATCACAAGGGAATCTAAAGGCTGGATTTCTTTGCTTGTTTCAGTCAAAATAAACATAAGTAAATATTATGCACACAAACTAGTCATGATACCTTCTGTTTTAAAAGACTTTTGGTTAGAAAATAGTTCTGTAACTCAGGTGATGTGTACTGGAACTACTTGCAATCTCTCAATCCCAGCTATAATTATCATAGCATAGAATGGCAATAACAAGTTTGATATATTCTTATTGCCTATTCTGTATATTTTTTATTCTGATAGATTTAAGATTCTGAAATCTTGAATTTTCATTGCTATTGCTGCTGCTTTGTACTCCCTGAGCATTTGAATTGAAATGAATTTTTGCTACCTAATGAAGCTGAGTGAGTCCTATAACTTTCTTCTCCATATGTCATCCCTGGCGGCTGCAACTCATTGGATGCTTAGGAAAGGAAGGAAACAAGCGGGCCGTGATCCTTCTCTGGGTAGTCCATGAATTTTAAAGCAGTTTTTTGAAGTAACTTATGTGTTTTATCTTGACATTGTTGTGTTTCCATAATGAAATTTTGTATTATATGAAAAAATGTTTCTTTTTTTTAAAGCTGGATGCCTGATCATATAATTATGTTGTATGATGAGAAACAACACCTAACAGTTTTTTTCACCTTCTCAAAATAGAAGGTTCTACCTGTCCTGGTTTTTGTAAACAGAAGAGTCTTACTGTGTTTGATATTTCTGCACATGGATGTTTTTCTGTCTCTCTCATATTTCTTCTTCTTGTGTCTTCTTTGTATGTGGTTTATTTCTACCCTGGACTTCAGATTGTGTTTTCAGTCCCAGTGCTCCCGAGATTTGTCTGGTCACTGTCGCAGTGCAACTAATGAGTCTCACTCCACACTTGGTGCTCAGAGGCACAAATTCACCTCTCTCATACTGAACCTGCATGAACTCTTCTGTGTACCTGGTAATTTTGGCTGGGGGTAACCAAAGGTGTCTGGACATGATGCAGAGAAAATAACTCTCCTGTGTTTTCTTAGCTCCAGAAACATCATCTGCCTGGTAAGCAACTGTGTTTGAGACTGCCTGCTTGAATATTTATTAGGATTATATAGATCAGTAATGTACCTAGGAGATCTAGTGGAAACGAATAATTTCTGTAACTAAGAGCTCACAAAACCACATATTTTTTTGAATCTAAAATCTCAAGTTGTCCTAATGTTTACCAATAAAGAAAACAAACGTCTTGTAACTAGAATATATATGTAGAAGGAGGTAGTAAATTAAACAGATATAATAGGAAGGATTTTTCATGATATTGTTTTGCATTAAAAATCTAAGGCATTTTAATCTTTTTCATGCTTCCTGATAAATGCTGGGATTAATGTAACTTCATTGTATGAAGTATAGTCTAGGCCACTACATGTAGCCCAGAGTGCTGTTTCAAACATTTCGAATAGCTTCTGCCTCAAGCAGAAGCTTCAGCTGTAGTAAGAAATCTAGCTCTAAAAAGAAAGGCTCTATTTAAAAATATGTTAATTAAAAAAAAATAAAGGAGAGATGTGTTCTGTCTTCACTTCTGGCTTTCAGGGAAAGAGTAAATATAGGGCATCTAGGCTCCTCTAAATTAAAAAAAAAATTTTTCCAAGAAAATTGGTTGTAGGTGGGACAAACACGATTTATCATCCCTCTGGACTGCATACAGGTACTTGATTGATTTCAGTGGTGTGAAAACCAAAGCCAGCCCCATGTTTTATCATCATACTCCTCTATGAAACATCGTGAAGATTGGATGAAATACTCCAAATATAAACTATTTTTGTTATTGCATATTGACCAAAGAATAGGATTGTGTATACTTTGTAAACACTTTCTCTTGTTCTGAGCATCTCTGGTCTCATATTCTGTAAACACAGGTAGTTAATGTTCATAAATGCCTTTGTATTTGAATGGTCTGTTTTGTATTCTAGTCTTGTGATTTTATAGCTGGAATGAAACCCTGGGTTTGGCAAATTTCATATACTAGCTTATGTGCTGCAGCAAATGATTTTGGATTGATGCCATAAAACAGATCTCATATTTTAGTAATTATTTTATAATCATAACTAACTGTTAACAATTTGTAATATACAAAAATACTAAGCAGCCAAAAAAATCAATGAAAATATCTTTTGCTTGAAAGATTTGGTTGACTAGGGAATAAGAGAACTCCTTTTCTGGTTAATTTATCTTTTTACATGCAGCCTAATAATTAACAACAAACAGTTTTTCAATACTTGAATATCCAAAATGTATATCTTGATATTTTATTCACCTTTGACATGATGACAGCTGTCTTCCATACTCTAGATATGTCCCCCTGATGTGTTAGGCTTAAGAGATATGTCTGGAGTGAAACCACCAGCATATTCTCTTTCCTGCTCTGCTATTTCTAGCTCTAGTTTTTATTTCCAGAGCTACCAGGCAAATACATTCAAGAAACTTTATGATTAGCACTTGAAACATGTTCAAAACGCTATTCTGGTCACTTAATTATTTTCTGCCATTCTAGAATTGCTTTAAAGTAGAGAATTTTTTTTCAGGTTTAAATAGTACTTTCAGGAAAAGAAGCTTGTTAGAGGAATGGAGTCCTCATAAAGAAATTTATGAACCCTGAGCAGGCACCCAATTGTTTGGCTTTTATCTTTTGTTTCTGATTTGGAATGGGTATTTGAAGTATTGCTTTGTGTTTCTCTACAGGGAGATCAGTAAGCAAATGCTTTTGTTCCTGACAAAAGGCTGAAGAAATAAAAAAAAAATCTGTTTCTGCAGTCACATTTGAGCTTTTAGTTCCAGGGACAGAGCATCCAAGAGCCTAAAAGGTACCAACAAAAAAATGTCAGAAGGGCAATTTTTTTTTTAAACTTTTCTCCTTAAAGTAATGCCTACACTGAAGGGATAGTGTTTCCATCATCCAGAAGCCTCAGCCTTTGTGGGAAAAGGAGCATTTCCTCTGCCTGCTGAACAGTGTCAAGGCTGGAGAGCTACCTTGTCTTTGACTGGGGGTGCTCTGGTATGCAGAGTCACTCACTTGCTTTTCCTTTTCAGACTAAGCGTAGATGCTCTCCTGATTTGGAGGAAGTCAATTTTCTATTTTCAGAACACGGCTTATTTGCTCTCCTCTGCTGATCAACATACAAAATATCCTGTTCTCTGGCAGATGTTCTGTCTCTTGCCTCCTCCCTTGAAATTGAGTTGCAGGGAGAGATGCTCATTTGGGAGCTGTTCTGTGGTAATTTCTTTTTGTGAAATGATAGGCTAAGAAACTGTACTAACGAGGACTGCTCAGGAGGTCACACTCCAGTGGCAGCTGTCAGGATGCACTGTGAGCCACTGGTGGTGGCTGAATACAGCCAGAAATAAATGCTTTCTCATAATGCACTGTGGGTGAAGCTTAGTAATTCTTTGTTCTGACATACATATTTCCTATTAATGCACCACAAAATGGCATATCTTAGGTGTAAATAGCAGTAAAAAGAGTCACTTAATATGATTTTTTATTTGCTTTACTCAAGATTTGAATAATTAAAAGAGAATAGGGCCTGGAGGGAGTGCACAGTTTTATCTACCTGCATTACAAAAGGGTACGGAATGGTTTTCAGAGACAGCAAAGAAAAACTGTGGAAGTCACATCTTCAGGATGTGCAAGCAGGTACAGCATCCAGCTTGCATTATGAAGGATGGTAAACAGGGACTAGCTGGGCGATCCTGCCAGAAAGAGAAGGTTCACATGGTGCCAGAGGTACGTAGAATAAGATTTTGCCTTGGTGAGCTGGAAGATGATGGGAAGACCAAAAAGTTATGCTGAGAAAAACATTGTCTTGCCTGCTTACGAGAAACTGCCACATTTTAATGCCAGACATGAGCCTAAGACCACATATTTCCAGATTTACAAGATGATTGCAAACCCCTCTCTCCATTTACAGTGAAGTTTTGGCAGGGCTGAGCCTGTGTCTGGACTTTGTTGTATTCTTAATGTGGTCTCTGTGGGAAATTGTGGGGAAGGGGGCAAATTCCCAATTTGCAGTTTAATGCTCTGGAGGGGTACAGCTGCAGTAAGAGATTTTGTTGTTGGCACCATCTTTTTCTGCTCCATTAACTCTTAATCTCTCTGTGATATGCCAGCAGTGGGCAGAGACACTTTTTTATGGGGACATCCTTGTATATTGGGACAACAGTAATTTATTCACTAATTAATTTTCCCTTCCTAATAAATGTATCAGATTCATGTTGGCTTAGCAGGCACAGCTCCACTGCTGCTCTTAGGACTGTCCCACTGAACATCTCCTTTCTTACCATTCAGAAACCATGCTGCAGAGCCTGGCACAGTTTATTTCCAATTTGACATGTGGCCCTGAATTTCCCTGGTGATTTGTGGCAAATTGTCTACCTGCCTCACCTGCAAGGTGGAGAGAACCATCCCTCCTTACCCCAGTTCTGGCCCATCTGCAGCAGTCTATACCACATGTATTGTGCCTCCTCCTGTGTAACACGTGGAGAAGACTGCCTCATCTGCCTGCAATGACACTGAGAAATGATGAAAATTCTCTTTTCAGGCACATGATATTTAATGGTGTATTTTACCTGAACAATAACTTTGGATTTTAATGGGAGCAAATAAAATTTCAGGTAGCCTCCTCTAACATCCTGATGTTTGGGACACTTGCTAATTCTGTCATGTTCTGGATTTCATGTTGATCCAGCGATGCTAGATTTCCATCTGCCATTTGATACTACCTTCAAATCTTTGTGCTTCCAGCAGTGCACCTACAATTGCTCCCACTCCTCTATCACAATATAACCTCTTCTTCAGCCATCAGGGCTGGGTATGGTCTGTGTGTAAGAGCTGCAGCATGGCATACATAAGGTAGGAAATCGAATCTTCTTTCTGACTGCATGGATGGTGCAGGCTGCTCCTGCTCTGAGTTCAGTCTTCTGTTCTGCTGTTTTCTATAATAGTCAGTTCAGATGCAGCCATTAAAAATCTGCCATGAAAAGCTCCATCCCACTCTTCAGAGTGTGAAAACCCCTATTTAAATAATTTGCAGTGTTGTGGGTGTCTAATTATTCTGAATGTTCTGTTTATCTGTGCTTGTGTTCCCTCCCAGTGCAGCTGGCATGGCTGTGTCTGAACTGACTATTACAGCAAACAACACAACAGAAGACTGAACTCACATCAGGAGCAGCATCATCCATGCAGTCAGAAGGAACTGGAGCACTGCATCCTGCTCTGGGTTCCCCAGAACAGGGACATGGACCTGCTGGAGTGAGTCCAGAGGAGGCCACCAAGATGATCAGAGGGCTGGAACACCTCTGCTATGAGGAAAGGCTAATCAGGTTTGTTCAGTCTTTAAAAGAGAGGCTTTGGGGTCACCTGCTTGTGGGCTTCTATATCTGAAGGGAACCTACAGAAAAGATGAGGAGAGACTTTCTAAAGGACACATAGTAACAGGACAATGGGGAACCATTTCAAATTGAAAGAGAGCAATTTATATTAGATATTAGGAAGAAATTCTTTACTGTAAGGGTGGTGAGGCACTGGAACAGGTTGCCCAGAGAACTTGTGGATGCCCATGGGACTGTTCAAGGCCAGGTTGGATTATACTCTGAGCAACCTTGTCCAGTGAAAGGTGTCCCAGTGCAGCCAAGGTGTTGGAACTAGAAGATCTTTAACGACCCTTTCAACCCAGGCCATTCTGTGATTCCTTATGAACTTAAAATTGGTTCACCTTGCTTCCTCCTGCCCAATGAGCACTTGGTAAGTTTTACAAGTTTAATTTGGTTTGAATTTCTCTTTGGTGGTTCCTGAATGCTGTAGATATGGCATCAGTTTGTCCCTTTTTCTGCAGTCCTGCTGGACATCTGTTCTGCTCAGTGGGACAACAGGAGGATTAAAATGGATTAAAGTTGGGTAAGGTGCTAATAAAAAATACAGGAAAGAAGAAAATTCCTCATATAATTTATTAAAGGGTGGTGCATAATATAATTCATTAAAGAGTGGCAAGGAGGGAAATATAGCTGTATTTTTGGATGGAAATCCTAACAGGTCTATCAGTCAAGATGAAATCTCACATTACATACTACAGTGTTTGTAGTCCAGAAATTCCCCTAATTGCTTTGCTGAAATCCCTGCAAATAATTTGGTAGATTACATTGAAATAGTTTCTCTCTCTACCAGAATGTAATTTTTGCTAATAATGGACACTTTTCAACTGGAAATGAGCAATGTACAATCCACCTGACATTTTTGAAGCTGAGTTCATGGAGGCAGGATGTCTGCCAAGGAAAAGTGAGATTGTTACCTGCACTCCTCTGATTAATATCACAGGATATTTAGCTACTGTCGATGTCAGGTCTTTGCATTGAACTCTTCCTTGTGGATTCAAATAAATTTTGAAGTATTTGCACCAATGTTTGTCATATTACAGGTTGAAAATCATTGTCCAATGTCTTTGGGCAGGCTTTCCTCATCCCTGTCAGGATTTGCTAATATCAAGCTTTCTTACCACTGACATAAGGAGAATGGTGTTTTTTGGGGGGTATTTTCACAGTTTCCTGGAGCAGTGCCTGCGGGTCGAATAGAGACTCTCCCCTAGCCCCCGACTAGCTCAGATACTAAGAGAAAGCCTGTATCCCCGGCATGGACAGAATAAAAGATATCCAAAAGAGGCTCTTTCCCCCCCCCGAGGAGAATCCGAGGTTTATTCCTTGTGAGGTCCCAGGAGCGGAAAGAGAGCGAGGTCAGGGCACAGAGGTCTTTTCTAGGGTCTGGGAAGGGGGCGGGGAGAAATTGGATCTCTGCCAGCTAAGCAGACCAGGGGGGAGAAGGGTCAAACTACATGACATTCCAGGGGTGAGGGATTTACCATTTCCAATACATTCAGGGTACTGAGTTGCAACAAGTGCCTGCTGTGTGGAATCTGAAAGGACCTGCTGCTCTCCAGCCACCACCAAAGCTTTTCACAGAAGTCCTGTGGGAAGTAAACTCAGTCAATAATGATTTTCCAATCATCCAAATATTTTTAAAGCATTTGTACTAAGCTATAGGCACCTGTTGAAAATATGTTACTTCATAAAATGCATTTCAGAAGACCAAACAATTTTTCACAATTTCTGGTAAATAATTAAAAAACTGCCTATGCCTCTTAACTGGGCCACAAAATGTTTCAAATTTAATGAAATGGACATGTAAAAGCCTCAGATACCGGTTACAATAAAGAGATGGACTGTTAAGCTTTACAATAACTGCAGCAGCAACAAGACTCAAACTATAAATAATTAGTTGAATTTGCAGACACTTGGCTGAATTGCAAATTTAATATAATTTCATTGATTCTCTGCATAGCTAACACACATTTATATGTATTTGAGCAAAGAAGGGGGAGAGAAAGCAGAGATGGGAAGCCCTTACCTTAAAGTTAATCAGATTGCTTTTGACTTAAATTCCTCTAGGAATGCTGAATAGGTCAATAGGCATTGTACCCCCAGTAATTACCATAGAAGAAGCATTGCACTATTAAAAATAAACAGTGCCTGGGATTTATTTCTGAGCATTTGCCTTATGTGTTCATATAAAATGGTCTGAACAATAGTAACTAACGTGTAATTATAGGTATTTTAAAGCTGTTATAATGAAACAATAGCTTAAATGTGAAATCAGACTTTACAACTTTTAAAATGAATACACATTTATTCTGATTGTAATTTATGATAATTCTAGTTGTAATCTCTCACTACACTGAAGTTTCTTTCCAATTTTCCAGTCAATTCTAAGCTTATGAAAACCAAACACTGAAGTGCTCCGTGCAAACTGTGTATGCCTCTGTACTATTACTATTATTATTATTATTATTATTATTACTATTATTATTGAAAAGTTATGGTTATAGGGAAATTCTCGTCTGTTGAAATTGCAAGTTTTGGGCACACTTTTTAACAATATGTCTGTTACAAAGGTTTCTCAGATTCTGGCTTGGTGTTTGCAGTAGAAAGGCTGAGGGATCCTCTGATGGCACAGTCATTTTTGCTGGTCTAATGAGACCACAGGTCATGCCTTGTGATTGTGGTTATCACTCCCATTAGTCTATTTAAAGACTTTACTCAGAGAATTTCAATTTATATCAACTGTGGGCCAAAAAACTCCCTTTCCAACCTATACAGAGAGTATAGGAGCTGGCTTTGGTAATCCCCTTTCTTGGACATATTAAAATCACTCCATAGACTCCTTATGGGTTTGGATGCTGCAAATTGGAAGCCCATAACTTAATTTATACATGCAGTGTGGAGCACTGGTCACACAGTATTGCGCCAGGAGAACTGCTGGGAAATTAGGCACCTCAAGGAATAGTGGTTTAACACTGGATATTCACAGCAATTATCACTGTGTTTTTCTCCTGTCCTCTCTCAAAGCCATGCACAGTTGTTCCAGCTCATGCTTATGGTAAGCAAAACTCTGTGGTGAAATACAAAACATTTCATTTTGTTTTGTTTAGTTTTCTGGCCAGACTCATTATAAAAGTAAGATATTGCTTATGGAGCACCCAGTAACAGGTATGTAAGAACAGGCAATTCTCATAAATAGACGTGTTTATTTTCATGGCACTGCTGCTGGGCAATTAACACAGCCTCTCTTCTGGGTGACACTGAGGTCACAATTCTGACCCAAGCGGCATTATCGCTTACTTGATGATATATATCTGTATGTGTATATATATATATAGTGTATATATATATATATATTTACTGGAAAGGATTGCAACTTGAGCCCAAAGTGACAGAAAAAATGTGTTTTTTTAAATATATTAATTTGGTCACAAGTATGTCTGGAAATGAGCATAACAGATGTGAAACAACTTCTTGAATTTAAAAAGACAGCTTCTTCTGCAGCCAGCCCTCTATGGATCACATCTGAGGTCATTAAATCATTAGCAGGCAGCAGGGAGACTGTAATTCTGCTTTCTTCAACCTAACTGTTCCACTGTGCAACCCCTTTTCTCCTCACGTTGCCACTTCTACTCGAGTTGATTACCAACGTGATCTTTGAATAAACCTACTGGTTATACAAGAAAAAATGAGCATCTGAGTAAAGCTGTTAAATCTACGTTTATAAAATTATCTCCCTGGACTTAATTATCACCATCCTGCTGCATGCTCTGATTCTGCACTTGCTTATCCCTTGACTTCATTCTCTTGTTTGATAATACAGCTTCTCATAATCCACACAAGCCTTGCAATATATTTCACTCGCTGACATTTCACTTTGTTGTTGATATTCATCCCTGGGTATCCCACATGCTTGTCAATTAATCAGTCATAAGTCTGCAGAGTGTTATTACAGCCAGGGACTAAGCACCCAGCTTTCAAATGAGGCAGCATTTATCAATTCATGTGACTCTCACTATGAAAAAAGAGAAATTGTACTCTGCCAGCAGCCTTTAGGGTGATTAGACTACAAGACAAACTCTGGACCAAATACTCCTGGATCTACTGGAGATATCTTAAAACTTCAGTGAATTTTGGCTCCTTCTAGCTTTATCTCTTGTGATCTGCTAATTTTTCTGTCTTGTGATTAAAAAAAGGCTTGGAATCCTGTGTGGCCTTTAAATGCTCTTTTGAAAATTAATATTTCCATGAATTTTAAGAACAACAACTGGCTGAAGCAGCTGCAGAGAAAATATGGGTTAGCTTTCCTTCAGATTATGGAAGAAATTAAAAACCAAAAAACATTTTTGGCAATCTTCCCCCTACTTTTCCATGCACAATTTCATGCTTTCCATCTGTTCAGCACACTTTTGGGGTTTTATTAATGGAAACAGACTGTTTCTTCAAGAATGTGAAGTCTTCTGTAAACTAAGAGTAATGATGACCATGGAAGGAGTGTGAGCTGCACGGCACAGTGTGACACCTGAGGCAGGGTTTTCCTTCTGCTTGCTCCCACCAGGCTTACCTGTGTCAAAGGCAAAGCCAAGAAAGCATTTCTGTAAGAAATATCAGTGTATTCTGCTTAAGAGAGCAGCTTCCCAGGCAGTGATTTATTTTCTGATCCCACTCTCCACTCATCTATTTGCTATGAAAGAGCCCCAAGCTCAGGAGACATTACTGGCTATAAACTGAACAAGGGTGTCCATACGTAGCAAATATGTTTTTTTTTAGTTGTCTAATCATTGATGTTCTCTGTCCTTGTTCCTGAGCAGTGTCATAATTAATGGTGAAATATTTACTTCCCCAGAATACATTCCAACTGTGCTTCATCCAAGGAATCTAACTTATGGCTCTGTGTAACATGCATTTCATGAAAGAAATGCTGTGCTGGGTGTCTAAATGTGAGGTAGAATTTAAGGGATACTGAGAGTTGTATAGGCCCTAGGATTTACGAACCCAGGAGAGACTGTAAAGCTTTTGCTGTACCAGTAGCTTGCACTGTCTAAAGAGGTGGAGTGACAGATGTGTGAATACTCTGATGATGTTTCCTTATTGCTCCTCAGCACATGCAAGGCCCACATGCCTGCTTTTTTCCTCCTTGTCTGATAGTCCAGAGCAAAATTTTTTTGTATATAAGTAACTTATAAGATACATTATAAGAAGAATTATATTATAAGAAAATATAAGAGACTTCCAAATTTATTTTTTTAAACTTATTTGTGAAATGTCTTCCTCAGAGGGAATGGTTTTCAAAGAAAATTCTTGTTCTGAAAGAAGCAAAAGGGGGATTTAATTTACATCTTTCTAATCTGGGATACATTTTCTGACTGGTACAGTAGTAATTTCTGAGAAATATGTGATCTCTAGTTTTTTTCCAAATCATTTTCATCCAGGTGCATGAAAAAAAGCCAAACCTGAGACCTTTGAAATCTTGCAAGACAAGAAAGTAATTCCATCCAGATTTATTTGGCCAGTCTACATGATTTATACATTTACTCTTGGTGATATTTGATGAGTAATGATACTCAATGAATACTTGAGCACTGGCTGCTGTAGGAGTGAAGGGGTGTAGGGGAGATCAGTGCAGAAATCTGAGGCAAAGAAATGTCAGTCATGAAGTTGTCAGAGTAAGAAAAACTAGATGTATAATTAGCAGAGATGTAATCCAAATCTCTGAAAAAATCTTAAGTGTCAAATTTGTGCCTAAGAACCTTTTATCTGGTTTGTACTTCCTCGATCTGGTTTTAGGCAGGCCAGAAGTGCAGCTGCAGCCTGAAGGGAAGTGGCAGTGGGATGACTGTCAGCACTGCCAAAACTGCTGAGGACTGTGTGTGCTACAGAAACAGCTGAAGGCCACAGCTGGAACCAGACTGAGAGTCAGGACATGTACCTGCAGACACAATTATCTGTGTGTACATACTCTCATACATGCAGCTTGTGCTGGGGCTGGTTGATCGTGGAAACAGCAGCTCTGCTGGGACCATGTGTCTGCTGAGCCCTGCAGCAGAGATACACACAGAGATTCTGCTTTTGTTACAGTGCTCCCTCAAACAGCCCAGCTAATCTGATAAAAACATATCTGTACCTGCTCTAGGGGTTAGCAGAGCTAAGCTTGGAGATATGATTTGTATTTGCTTATTTATCTAACATTCACAACTGACACAGCTGTTCCAGCAAAGCTTTGCAGGACAACATGAACCCTGATAAAATGACCACTGCACTGCTAACCTTTGCACAGTGCAGTGTCATATTTTAGGCAAGGCTCATTCTGTTTTTATTGGGATGTTCAATGTAATGTAGTACCATAATCTGTCAGTCAATAAAAATGCTATTTCCTCCCCAGGCTGTATGTGTTCTCACCTGTTACAACAGTATTGAAATGATGCCAGTTGCATTGTGTTTGTAAACAGTGCCAGATTGGAACTGCATACTCCATTCTGTAGGATCATGTCTGTTGTGTGATGTGGGCATCACTCAATTACCAGCTCCTTTGTTTTCCCTGGATTTCTCCTTGACATTTATTTCTGGGAAGGCAGATTCTGCAGGCAGCTTTATTTGTGGTTCAGGAAAAAGACACACTTTAATGCCCTCACACCATATTTATCATCATCTTGCCTGCCTTGCAAAGGTAGCTGCAGATGTTGTGATGGATGGAGGATGACTTGACCAGTTTTGCTGTGGTTTCTGTAAGTGCTGTTCTTCATCTTTGGGCAAAGAGACATAGTGTAATTTCTTGTGGCTGTGCCACACAACAGAGCTCTGATCTCTTGGCTCTTCACTGTCTGTGTAAATAACTATTGCCTTTTAAAAGAAGTTTTGCCTGATCAGGTACTGAAGTTGCTGTGCTGTGGTGTTTGGCAATGGTTCAGAAGAGAACCTGCTTCTCACCCTCCCACCCCTCTGGGGGTAAAAGTACTGCAGCATCACGTGGGGCCGTTTATAGCCTAAATCCCAAAAATAATGTAGTTGCAAATTAGATATACACATCCAGGGAAGGAGACACTAAGGATTTCACATTAATAGAGAGCTTTGTCTTTTAAACTGAAGGTAAGAAATTATTTTTTATATTAGTGTGATTTTGAACTGTTTCCAGTGTATTATCATTAAAGGGACATACTGTTAGGTAAGAATGTAGTTGTGCTCCCTGAAGAGCAGAGTTCAGTGTTGTCATCTCATTTGTTATCCCGCTTCATTTCTTAGTGCAGATTTATTCTGTCCCCATCTGCCTCATGCTCCTTTTAAACAAAGCTTCAAACAAATGAGTCTAGGTAGACCTAATTCTCCTCCCTATTGTCAATGGCAATGTTTCCTTGGTGCCTGCGGTGAGGAGGACTTTCTCAGCCCCTTCTTTACTCCTGTTTCTTTGGGAGCAGAACTCACTGTGGGATTGGAGCAGCTACCATTGGTGGCAGCTGGCCATGGCAGGACCCTGCTCTGGGGTGGTGGTGCTGCAGAAGCTGGGGTGCAGGGTGCAGGACTGTGCCATGCAGCTCCCTGCCTGAAGGGTGTGCAGAGACTGAGGGGGCACAGGTATGGCCCTGATGACTCAGACCACAGTCATTCATCTAATCCCCTGCTAAATGCCTGGCACTAAGAACTGACTTTTTCTCCTCAATCAGATGAATGAACACAAAATGTGACTGTTCCCTACTGGCTGTGTTGTATTAAAAGCTGTAAAACCCCCAGAGATTAAATAACATTTCCAGAAATCAATCTCACTAGCTACTCACTGGGGTTTTCTTCCTCCTAATATGCAGTGAAGATATAAAAGCCTAAAACTGGAATAAACAAAGTCAGAAGATGAATATTCTGTTTTCAGACACTGGATTCCATTACTTTTTTGAGTAGAAGGAGAAAATTGTTGTAAAATTGCAATGAAGCAACTTTGTCAGTAGGAAAATAACTGGCGTGCATTTTGTTTGTTCTTTACTATTCCTTTTTAGAGAATGAATCTTCTTTTTTCGCTGTAAGGCTTGGTTATAGGTTTTAACAAAATATGGTTTGGGAGCAGCTCAAATGCTGCGATGTCTACTTGCAGCCAGGAAATATCTCCTAATCAAGAGACATAGCCATGGAAGAAATTCTGATCTCCCTCAGGTAGCAGCTTTGGAAAACTTATCTTTCAAGATGTTTGATAATATAGGAGGGTCTGTGGTGCAAATTAAATAAGATTATAGATTTGGATTAGAATAGCTCCCAAGACTGATCTAACCTGCACCAGAACTGGGCACAGCCCCTTTCTTCCCAAAAGAAGGCTTCTTAGCCAGGCCTTTGGTTATCTTTGTGCCCCAGTGATCCAGGCAAATCAGGTCTGATGGTGAGCATCAAAGCCAAGCTTACTCCCATAAATTTGAAAGGTTACGTCCTACTTCCTGTTGCCCATATGTTGCCTGATGTGCCTGCTGACTGTTAAATAGGAGTTCTTTTTACTTCTCACTCACTCAACAAAAACAAACAACGCCATGCGCCCCCGAATCAACAAAATCCAGGCTTGTCTGAAGAAAAGCAGCAAAGTGTCAGTTTTCTTATGCAGAGGGTAACTGCTGTTGGTGAGATGCATTTGTGGTGGGTCTGTGCCCCTGTGTACAGCCAGGCTCGTGGCTGTGCAGGCACTGGGCTCAGCCAGGCACATATCCATTAGGTTCATCTGTTTCATGGAGGCATAAACTCGTGCTCCCGACAGGGGCTTGTTGTGCTGAGACTGTCACTGTGAGTAATGGCTGCTTGTGTGATAACTCAATGTAACTATTGGATAGTGAATGACTTACTGAGGCTTTTTGTAGAACAACTGTACAGCACAAATTCAAGTTTTTATAAATGGGGACTGGTGTCTGTTGTGATAAATCAGATTACTTGTTTTGCCCTGTACTTCCAGCATATTCAATTTGCACCACAGTAAGCCAAGCTTATTGTGATTACAGACTTTTGCTGTTGAGGGTCGCAATGGTGAAATGCACATCTAGTGATCTTGCTTTCAAGATTCTCCAAAATTTCTCCCAGCTGTTGCAGGAGAAGCCACCTGGCCAGCATGCTGCAGGGTATGGGCTGAACCCTGCTGCCTTCAGGAACCCCATACTCTCTGCTGCAGAAGGACTGCCAGGTCCTTGTGTTTACAGGTGAGGACTGAGTCTCACCTTGCATGGGTGCATCCTTTGCACCAGGTAAAGCAATGGGTTGCACTGCTGATTCTGGAGCTTTCTGCCTGAGTGCCTTTTTCAGGCCTTTGGGACCCAAAAAGCAATGGACACTTAAAATAAAGAGAATCCAAGCTCCTGGATCAGACAATCTCAGCAGCTGTAGACAAAATAATTTCTCTTCCCACCCACATAGGCTTTCTGTAGTAAGCCTTACCCATTTTACCTGAGGTTGGTGCCCAACAGGGGTAAAGTACTGGTTCTCTTCAGCTCCACCTCTGAGGACTCATGCAGTCAAGTGTTTTTGGTACCCAGTACAAAATGTGAAGACTGCATGTAAAGTTCATTGGGGTTTCTGAAACTCACTGTTGACTGCTTGATTCCCAGCCCTTTATTTGCCACAGGTATGCCACAGCATGTGGTGAATGACAGCACAACAGACTGCAAATCAGCTTCCATATTTTAATCTTTTATTTTCTGCAAGGAGAGGGAGATTCTTTCCTGGCATTCCTCCATAGCTCTGCACAGCCTGAAATTAAATTGCTAGAGAGCTGCCCTAAGAGGTTTTAATTTACATTTCAACAGTCCAAAGTAGCAAGTTACTAAATCTCCTAGTTGGAGTAAGCTTAAGGTTCTCATTAGTCACTAAAGTTTTTGATATTGGGGAGAAATAGGCATTTAACTGTGAGGATTAAGGTATAATTTTTTTTTGCTGTGAAAGAGTATGAGCACAGGAACTCTGTCCCCCTGTTAGAATGGTTTAAAAAGTACCAACCCACAGTTTTTAGATACTTCCACCTCAGCTGAGGAGTGACACAGGACAAGCAGACTTGTCTAACCAGGCTGCTCAGCCTGGATGAAGAGGAGCATGCAGTTCCTCCACCCCTCCTGTACCCCACTGTGTGGGATTTATTAACTTACTGGAGACAAAATAAAAGGGGCCAGAAAAGGCCAGAAAGTATAATTTGATGCATAGTTAAAGGAGGTGTGTGCCTAGAAAATCAGGGATATGAGAATGACCTTGTTCCAAATTCTGTCCCTGGCACAGCCTGGAGAGCTGCTGCATTGTCCCCTGGGCTGTGGGTGAGAGGGGCAGCCCTGGCACTCCTTTCTTTTCCTACAACTCCCTTATGCTCTGTCCTTGTGCTGAGACCATGTGAAGCTCTCCAAGGCTGCTTCTGGGCTGGCCAGCTGCTTTCCATCCTGCCCTATCCCCAGCTACTCCTCTGCCCTATAGGACTGGATTGCCTGTGTCACTGAGAGGCAGCTTTGCAGCTCCACACTTGGACAGCCTTAAACAGTGTGTTCTCTTCTGAGCTTATTGCAAGAGAAGACACAGCAGTTGGTGGAAAATTCTGATATGTGTCTGTCCTGTCCTCTGCCTGGGCAGCTGTGAGAGGTGATGCTGCATTGAGAAAATGGGTCTGACATGCAGAGTGAAAACCAAATTACTGTAATGGGGGGGAAATCTGTCCCTGGCTTACTGATACTCAAAAGAAGCCAGACTTCTGTTATTTTTCTGTGTTGATCTTCTTCCCTTTCACAAGGAAATCTTTCCCTCACCCACACCTCCCTAGTGCAAAGAGAGTGATGGGAGGAGTTATGCTCTCACCTAGCAGTGGCTTTTCCAACTTGTCTCTGTAGTGCCCATGCCAAGGGAGAGGGAGATGTGCACGTGGCCCTGACAACACCTGATGAGGGGCCCCTAGGGTATAGAGCATTGTTGTGGTGTATGAAGCTGCTGCACCTTTATTTTTAAGTCTCTTCCTTGGGCTGTGGCACATCTGTGACTTGCTCCTATGGTGCAACGGATGTCTGCCCCATTGCAATGCCAAAATCTAGAGGCACATTCTAAAAAACCTGAAAAATAAGAGAGTGGACATCCCAACACAAAATTCTCTTAATAAAGTTAGTCTGAAGAATCCCACTGCACAGCCATTCTGTGGAGTTACTCTCTACCTTTGTTGTATTATTTTTTTTCCTTTGGTATGGAAAATGTATTTTGGTGCTGGGGGAAAACAACCCTTCCAATGAAACAGTGCTAAACAATGCTGATCTGACATCAAAATGACTTTTGATATGAGCAGTTGAAATGCTAAAGGTTGTATTTCCAGAAACTGAAAGCAGATATTAAGTGGAAGAACATTCACCTGAGCATTAGCAGAGACTCCTCAAGCAGAACAAAGAGGTAAGCTCCAAGCATCTGTCTGATTAGAAGCTAAAAGGATCTGATTTTACCACTGAGCATGCTGTGTAAACATGTGAGCATGCCTTTATCTTCCTTTATATTTTCTGTGCTGCAATCTCTTTTCCTTCTTAAGATATTTTCTGTGTCTGTTCTGCAAAATAAAAGCACCAGTCCCCTTACCCAGACCCCCCTCTGCACCACCCACTCTGTGAATCCCACAGGGTGCTTCTCTGTGTGTTGGAAAAATCAGCTGGGATGACAGATACAATTACAGTATGTTTACTTTAAACCTAAAACCCAAACCCAAGCTGTTCCTTGACCAGGACCACTATTCCTTGAGAGTCTTCTTCCAGGTTACCCTGGGAGCGGCTACAGACGCCATAAGTGCTGTATGACATTACAGAGAAAGGAGCCAGGTACAAAGTGCAGGTTAGTGTAAAAAAGTGACTTGGTTGCTTAAAAAAAAAAAATTATAGCAAATTAAGGTATGAATGAGGCATTCACTGAGCTCTGATATGGTGTATCTGACTCCCTTAATGCTTGACAAATGGTTTAAGATCAGTGGCTGACTTTGGAGGAATGGAGCATGTACTCAGCCCAAGCATAAGCATTTTTTCCAGAATAACACAGAAGTTAATGTGCTACAATAAAAGCATCTGCTTTATTTAATGACCCATTTCATCATGTGATTTCTGTCTTTAGCTATGAAATGCCAGCAGTTTTCAAGTAGGCTGGGAGTATCCCAGCATTGATGTGCCTGTTATCTTATTTATGAGAGAAGGAAAGAAGCAAATGAGAGCTGTAAATTATTTCTGTCAGTTCTGGAGATGTCCTCTTCTGATTGGGCCTGGCATGGTGGTTTCCTGGGAAAACTTCTCATGTCCAGCAGAAATCTCCTCCTTGCTCCTTTTCCCACTCTCTACCTGTTCAGAAACATTGTGTATTTACAGGTAAAATGCCAAAAATGGTTTGGAAGGGCACTGGTGTTGGACTGCAGACTCTGCAAGGCAGCACTGGAGCCTCCCTCTTGCCATGCAGATGGGGATGGGTCATTCAGAGGCGCTGCTCTAACACTTGCCACTCCTCTCTGCTTCATCCTCTGCCATGGAGAATAAAAACAGACGAGTTCTGCTCTTACTGTCCAGAAACAAATCTGGTTAATAATAAATGGTGATTATAAATAATGCTATTTTATGGAATATACTGGAGCAGATGAGGTTAGTTGCCTACAATCTCACATTCTCCTCATTCCTCTAGATAAGTTATATTAAAATAAGGAGGTTTAGTAAAATATAATAATTCAGCAAGTGCTGCTAACTGGAAGATAACACAATGCAGTTGTACCTTTTGTGTTTAAAGATGAGACGACTTCTCCACTTCACATATTTCTCTAGCTTGTTCTTCATAGCTTGTTCCTTCAGACACTCCGTTATAGTCCTTTCTGGTATGGACTCCGTTCAGAATAGCCACAGCAGAATTCCTAGCAGGTATGAAAAGCATAGTATCTGCAAAGTTAGTTTTCATACTGTAGTTGGCTTATGCATTTGTTATAGCTCTACTGTGGGAAAAAATGGAAGCAAAGGACAATTGGCAGTAAAGTTCATTCCAGCATTGCGTCTCCTACCTCATCTGAGAGGGTTAATTCAGTCCAGATTATTTCTTTAATCCATTTCCTAGCATACTTCTGTGACTGGCTGTGCTGCCTGGATGGAGGAGGAGAAATGGAAAGAGGGGATGGCCTTTTCCTCCCAGTGTCACCAGTGGTGCTGGGTTCAGTGACCCAGGCACCAGTGGCTATCCAGTCAGAGGGGGTCCCTGGGGACCCTTTTGGCAGTGGGAAGTGTCCTGCAGCTGATCCATGGAATGACTGTAAGTAGACAAACACATATTCTTCCCAGGTGAGCGTGTTATTGTGTGACATAAGATGAAAGTCGGCTAAAAACATAAAGTAACATCTAGCCTAATTAAGTATAAGCATTCTTTTCTGGTAAGTTTTTTTACAGTTAAGCATTTTCTGTGGAAGTCTTTATGATGTCCTCTCTTTACATTTTGGGGAACTGAATCCCTTTTGTTCTCCATTATTGCATTTCTATCAAACAGGCAAATATATTTCCTGTATGCTTCTCTTCCATGTAATGTCCTCTTTTTAATTTGTTTTTCAGCATGCTGCAGTCCCCATGAAAGTCTCTTGTGACCATTGCATTAGACCAAAGTTCAGAGTTGGTTGCTTTCCATCAGAGACTCCTGTTGGCCTCTGATCGTATGCTCACTTGCTATGCTAAGTAGATAGAGGATTTTTTTTTCTTAAGTCATTCTTTATCTGTTTCCCATGTTCCCAGAGCATGGTAATAAAGCTGTACTAGGTTACTTGTTGTTTTTAAGTAGCAACATGCCCTGTTCTGCAGTGACTGGAAGTGGAATAGCCTCAAGATAAAGTAAAAAAAAATGCAAAACATTATGGTGACATGACCTTGAAGGAGATCCCCTCTATCACAAATTCTCTCTGTCCCTTGTGTATAAGTAGGGCTGCTAGGAACAGTACAAATTGTGTATTTATTTTCTGAGTTTTTCTCATAGTGCCCAAGGCAAGTAATTGGAATTTCATTCTCTCATTGTTAACCATGATACCCAGAATTCATGTCTTAAAGGGCAGTTTATCTCTGGAGAGCTAATATATAAAAAAGTGGTAAATTCTTACAGAGCAGTTTCATTTCCTGTGTGTATACAGATTTGGATTTAGTTTTGCCTATTGCAGATGAATTTCCTATTTTTCCCCCTGCATATTTTCTTATTTCTCTTGTCCTGGATATGCACATGGAGAGGACTGAAGTGGATTTTTTTCTGACTTTTGCAACACAAAAGAATCATTAAATAAGATCTGGATTGTGGTGCAAAGTTGAGCCCCCACTTACATGTGTGGGAGAACACTAAAAGCACAGAGAAAGGATGTAGCCTATGGAACCTCCAGTGATGGAGGGTGTGTATGACTCTGGATTAACTCAGAAGGAGGTCTGGTTAACTGGAGTCAGAAACACCCATCTTCCCATTTGTGAAATGACAATCTCATGTAAATCACAAAGACGTGACAAATCCTTTGATGCTGCTCAGGCAGAATTGGTCTGCGAAGCTGAGCTGTTTTTGAAATAAGATTTTGTTAGAGACATACTGGGACCCCACCCTGAAGTGAATAAAACTTTCAGGCAGATGAAGAGCACTTCTTAATGTGAGACCATTTCCTCTGCAGCATGCAACATTTTATGGTAAAAGTTATGGTCAATTTTAGATGTCTTTTAGCTGTGTTATGAGTTACATCCATAAGAAAGATGAATATGGAGCAACACGCTTCCCCTTTCTCATGGTCATAGGTCCATAGTGTCAGGGTAAGAGGCATGAAGGCAAGGACAGTGAGTATTTCTTTCTATGCATTAAAACTTTTTTTATAGTTAAGGTTTAATATCATCCATGCCAACATAATTCCATTATTCCAGTGTGTAAAGAAGAGCCTCCATTTCTCTAGAGTCAGTCTTACAGGGAATGAAACAGTCAAGCAGCACTATCACCATAAAGTAGACCTTTGATGTTCAAAATTTGGTGGTATGCAGGGTTCACTACAGAAAAAGGAATTCTTTGTCAAGTTTAGTGAGAAATGAAAATAACTCCGTGTAAGCTTCTGGAGTTTTGATTTATTTTGGGTTCTTGAACAGCACAGACTTTCTAGAATATTTTGTTAGTGTCTAATTCCCAAAGCAAGCAACTGGTTTGTGCTGCAGCATCAGAAATCAGCTATGCAAAACGGCAACAAACATGGGTTTTGTTAGCCAGGAGAGTGCATATTCAGGCATCTTTAAGAATCCCTTAAAAAATATAAAATGTTGTTTAAACTCACATACAAAATCATATCAAGTCACAAGTATTGTAACTGAAAAATGGGAATTTGTAAACTTTTCCAGGCTTACCTGCAAGCTCTCAAAATATCTATGAGAAAGCAAAACTCTTGTGTTTTTGACTGAGAAATTTATTTTTGAAACTTATGGAAAAGATTACTATTAGAAAATGGATTTACTTGTAGCAGACTCCTGTGCCTGGGGAGCACTCTGGTTTCTCAGACCCTTGGATTATTCTGGCAATGAACATTTTTCTGCCCAGGGATGCAGGGCTCGTGAATCCGGCCGAGCAGTTGTGGTTTTGCTCAGCTGCCAGCTGCAGCCCAGGAAAGCTGTTCTTTCCTGATTCTGTTCTAATCCCTTCTGGACCAGCTGCAGAGAGGGGAGAGAAACTTATAGAGAAACTGCAGGCTGATCTCCTAGCAAATTGAAGCTTTAATAACTGAAAATGGAAAGGAGAGAGGAGGGAAGGTGTGAGAAGATTCTGTGCATCTCTTGTCCATCAGGCTGGGATTTGGGGCTGCCCTGCCTCCCCGAGCAGGACTGCAGGCACCACTTATCCTCCTGCCAGGGGGCATGGCACAGTTTTGTCTGTGTATTGATAACTGTATTTCTAGCAGAACACGCTGAAATTCTCAAAACTGTTTCTTATTAAGAGTTCATGGCTCAGTTTTCCCTGCCCTGCCCATCCCAATTTAAATTTCTCAAACTTGTGTGAAAAACATCACAGCCTCATGGACATTTGCAGGCACAAGCTTTCTAAAGTAAACAGAAAGCCCTTGAAAATTGCAATCCTAATCCATTTTTCTTCAGCATAATGTCTGCTTTAATAATGACTGTTCTCTCATAAATTTTCATCTATGGAGAACTGAAGTAGATAAATGTATATTGATCTCTATTAACTACAAATTGGTTACAAGTTGCCACTACAATCTGAGTAGAAATTTTTTTAAAGATTAAACTACGTAGATTTAACCTTGTTGAAAAGCAGCGGTAGCCTCTGTTCTGGCTGTTCTTGTCCATATGGGATTGAACTACTGCACGTTCTGGTAGCACTGGTGTAGATGAGATTCACTCAAAATTTCTTTTCTTGTTTGTATTCAGGTAAATTGCACATAGTTAATGGTGTCTGATGCTTGGCGGCTTCAGAAACAAAATGAGAAGGTAAAATCTCAAATTTTCCATATCTATTTCAAGTGATTGAAATGGCAAGGACAAAAATTGCCCTTTTCTGTGGACAGTGGTTGCATCAAATAATTAATAGAATTTTTGCTACTTAGTTTATTGGATCATCTGAAAATGCTTTTTAGATATAGTGGCACAGAAATCATGGATATGACAGATGAAACCCCAAATCATTAAATAGCTGTCTCACACAAAACTGCAATGCTAAAGGACAGTTCTGAGTTTGTGATCTGTTTCATGTCTGATTGCAAAGAATGCCCAGGGGTGTTTTGTCAAGCACTGAGTTGTGGGGGGATCTGAGGCCAGTGGCTAAGGAACAAAGGAAAAACATAATGTAACTGTATCGGTAACGTGAACAATGGAATTGAGTGAACCCTCAGCAAGTTTTCCAGCTGCACCAGCCTGTGTGGTGTGGTTGGCAGGCTGGAGGGAAGGCAGGATGTCCAGAGAGACCTTGTCAGGTTTGAGACATGCAGACCTCATGAAGTCCAACAAGGCCAAGTGCAAGGTCTGGTGCCTGGGCTGGGGCAACGCCAAGCACAAGTAGAGGCTGGGTGGTGAATGGGCTAAGAGCAGCTGTGAGGAGAAAGACTTGGGGATATTGGTTGACAAGAAGCTGGGCTTGTCTCAACGCTGCACTTGCAGCCTGGAAAGCCAGCTGTATCCTGGGCTGCATCCAAAGCAGCATGGCCAGCAGGGTGAAGGGATCATTCTGCTCCTCTACCTTGCTCTGGTGAGACCCCACCTGCAGTGCTGCATCCAGCTCTGGGGTTCCAAACATAAGAAGGGTGTGGACCTGCTGGAATGAGTCCAGAGGAGAACCACAAAGGTGATAAAATGGTTAGAGAACCTCTCCTATGGAGACAGGCTGAGTGAGTTGGGGCTGCTCTGTCTAGAGAAGGCTCTGGAGAGACCTTATAGCAGTTTTCCAGTGCCTAAAGGGGGCTTATTGAAAGGGCCTGTAGTGATTGAGCAAAGGGGAATGGCTTCAAATAGAAACAGGGCAGAGTTGGATTTGCTATTAGAAAAAAATTCTTTACTGTAAGGGTGGTAAATAGTGAAACAGGTTGCCCAGAGCAGTTATGGATGCCCCATCCCTGGAAGTGTTGAAGGCCAGGTTGGATTGGGCTCTGAGCAGCCTGGTGTAGTGATTGGCACACCTGCCTTTCTCTTGGGGTGGAACTAGATGATCCTCAAGCTTCCTTCCAATACAAAACATTCTATGATTTTGTAATTTTTAGTTAAAATCTTTTGTATACTCTGTGAAGCAACAGATTGTGATATAATGTAATTCAGTAAATGCTGAAAGACAGACACAGGTGCTGGTAGTGTCCTGTATCAGCACTATATTTAGGGGGATAATTTGAATTCAATAGAGATTACTGAGAGGTGCATATGTTCATATATTCATAATGACTTGTCTAAAGATGTTATTTGGTATGTTTTTCCATAATTAAGAAGTCTACATGTCACTACTTTTTCTAACAGCATATTCCAGCAGAAAGCACTTTTCTGCCTAGAATGAAACCCATCCCTAGGAGCTAACCACAGTTTCAAATAACAGAGGCATTTCAACATGTTACAGACTCCTGCATATTGGCTAGCTGCTTCTCAATTAAAAGATTTATGACCTATATAGAACAGATGAAAACTGGAACCACCAGCTGTAAACTATTAATGCAAGAGTGGTTGACTTGTGCAATCAGGTAAGGTCAGTTACTGTGTGCCATTGGGAAAGAATAGATTCCATATCACTCAGATCAATGTGCTTCAGGACATTCTCTTAAAACATCCCAGCTTCCAGGCAGCCTGTAGACTCTAACCATTTCCTGAAGCAATTAACGAAGTATAATGCAAAGCAAAGCAGAGATGAAAACCAGAGTGAACTATTGACTGTAAAACATGGAGTAAATCTCATGTCACTTCTCACTTAGTCATAGCTAAGTGCTGTTAATCATCTACTCTCTGTTGCCTTGTCAGGTGAATGGCTGAGATTTTAGGTGATTCATATGCCTGTTGTTAATTTTGCAGTGCAAATGCCTGGAAGTGCATGTGCTCTGCTGCCAAATGTCAGCTGGGAAGAGGTAACCTGCAGCTTTTTGTGCTCTGGGAGTACCGTGAGCTCCTCTTGAGTCATCCCCATGAGAGGTATGACCTTTTTCTAATTTGTTCATAAGCAACTGGCTGTGTAAGTACCACCACACCATTAGAACATCTCATCTGTCCAAATCCTGCACCATAACCCTTTGTACTGTAAATACTTCCAGTAATATATGAGCAAGCTCTGGGGTCATGAATCTGGTAGTATCGGCATTGGAACTTAGAGGGGACTGAACATAAGCATTTTGAACAGTCAAATTAAAATGTGTTTATTTTGGAAGAAACAGATCTAAAAGAAGAGTAAAAAGTAGACCATGACTCTTGTATGGACAGGCTGGATAACAGATAATGCTCTTGAAAAGGAAAAAACCATTTCAGTCCTTCCATTTTTCTTACACAAGCACTGTTGGGCCACATTTTTCCCTCTCTGACTCTTCTAAGGGCAACAAGTAACCTAAAAGATCATCTTTCTGTTTCAGAAGTACCTCTAGCACAGCTTAAAGCAAAGCCTGGGTGGAAATGTAGGTGTTTTATATACGTTTAGATACTGTTGTTAGATGCTAAGTTCAGATTTTATGCAGGTAAAAGGAGCTTGGCCTTCATCCTGCCACAGGATAGGAAATCCCTGTAGCTGCTGGGTGCAAGCCTCACACTGCAAGCATCTGGTGCCACAGAAATGGCTTTAAATTTATTTATTTCACCAATCAGCTGAAAAGATCAGTGGCATTAAAAAGCCGAATTTGGCTGTAATGACTCTTTTGGTGTTTCCCCTTGAAGTACCTTTATGTCCTGAACTTCTCTAAAACTCAGCTCCTCTCTCAATACCTTTAATGTTGTGTCAGTTATTTCTGAGAACCTCAGGACAAAATTTGTGGATCAAAATAATGCCAAGACACACCTATCTGTTCCTTGCTGTTTCCTAGCACTGGGCTCTCTTCAGGCTTAGAATGCTCTACTGTTCCCCTAGGGATAGCAGTTTATGTAACTTTTTGCAGAAGGGAAAGCTGTATGTGCCTCAGTTGTCTGGTTCAGTATAGCACTTCGCAATATTTTGTCTTTCAAGAGAAGAATAATACATTTTGGCAGTTGCTCTAATAGGGGAATGCTGAGCCAATATTGGATAGAGCAATGTGTTTTCTGTTCTCTCAGAATAGTGTTGTCTTTTGTTATGATTTACTTTTTGGTTTGCGTTAATTTATTTGCTAATGGCACTAAACTCCTTGTTCATTTGGGATGGGTAGTTGACTAATTTGCTTTATCTGATAGTAGATAGCATATCTATCTTTATCTGATAATTTCATAGCATAGATTTCATGCTATGAAATGGCCTCAAGCTGCACCATAGGAGAGTTAGATATCAGGAAGAAATTATTCAAGGAAAAAGTTGTCAAGCATTGGAATGGGCTGCCCAGGGAAGTGGAGTCACCATCCCTGGAAGTGCTCGAGAAATGATTGGACATGGCACTCAGTGCTATGGTTTAGTGGACAAGGTGGTGTTTGGTCAAAGGTTGGGCTTGGTGATCTTTGAGATCTTTTCCAACCTAATAATTCTGAGACTCTATGGAATTTGAAATCTGTTGCTGTCTGGAACTGTGATGATGTCCAGAAGACAAGTGTGCTATTAATATCACCTTTTTAATGTTCAAGTAGAAAATATATTATGATTTAATTTTTAAATAAAGAATATTCACATCCTAACATGCAGGTTGCAAATCTCCATGCCTTTACGAATATTCTTAACAAATTTCAGCTTGGCTTTCTGGATTTTAATTTCTTTGCAAGCCACCAGTATATACAGACCTCTAAGTCTACTGTACTGGGGGTGTCAGTGACTTGAGAAGCATAACTTCCTGACATCTGCTGTAGAGTCCTCCATATCTTTTCAGATCTTTTTTTCCTTTCCCAAAGCTTTGTCAAACCTTTTTTGTTAATCTGTAGTAGTTTTTCTATGTTCTTAAATGTTTTATAAGCCTTTTTAATCAGTCCATTATAGAGCAGTGTAAAAGTCACTTGAATAATATGTTCTCCAATAGTCATAGCTTGGCTTGACACTAACAGGATAAACAGGTCCATAGATCTTTCTACATCACCACCTATTTATTCTTTCCTTGGAGCTGACTTATGGGATAGGCTTTATTAATTTCTGAGCAGCAATGCCATGTACCTCTGCTTGGTTAACAAGTCTGTGTGACTGCAGAACTCTTCAGTCATGCTTTGATTATGTCTGTTGTCAGACTTTTCACCTCACATTATCTTTTCATACACATTGAAGGTGAATCTAGGCGGCAATGAGGTAAATCTGAGGCTTTGCACTGACTTCAGTGAGCCTAATTTCTGTCTCCAAGGGAACACCCAAACTTTTATATGAAATATGTAAGTTGGACATACCTTTGTCTGTTATCTGTTAAGTAACTTAATATTAAAATTTATTATTTAAAGCATGTCACTCTGACATCTGTGAATATGATGTCCAAACAACAGAATCTTTTATTAAGTTAGCTCTTGCTATTCAGAGTGGCTGACTCTTATCTTTCAGAAAAGCTCTCTTAAGATTTTAAATGGGTTCTAATTCTCCATGTAGTTTCCTGCACCATAGAAATATATTGTATATGCTTTCTTCACCATTGACTGCTGGGATTAAATGCAATAACATTAACCCAACATTATGCATTTCAAAATCTGTGAAATTCATGTACCATCAGAAAGGAGACTTTCCCCAGTTCATATATATAGAAGGAGTTAATATTTGTTCTGTGAGTCATTTCTCACTTCTGAAATTCATTCCCTGCTATGTGCAAAGGTTGTGTTAGGTTTCTGCATGTGGTTTCAGATTTATGGCTGCAGCAGTATTGCTAATCACAGGAGACAAGTCTGAGATGGAAAAAGGAGTTAAGAATTGTTGGCAGTTCTCTGAGAAGCTATATTAAATCTTCAGATATTAATCATTTCGATGAAGAGAAAGAATATGAAGTACTATAAGGAAAAGGTTAGCTAAAAACAAATTCCAAGTGTAATAAGAGATGATGTGGAGATTTGGTCAAGCTACTGAGGATGAATTGTAAAGAATTAAACAGGAACAAAAGAAAAAAATCCAGAAAAATTAAGACATATGAAGATAAAGCAAGACCATGCACTATAAAATACATATTACATATATGCATGTACAACAACAGGGAAAAAACCTATTCCACTCAGTGAAGAGGAAAAGTTGTGGACAGATGAAAAATAAAATCTGGAAATATTTAAATCTTTCTTAGCTCCATTTCTCAGATTATCACTTGACAAACTGCTATTTAGACAGGCAATAACTGGATGAAAACTCAGGTTAGACCAGTTGAAAGACAGATGGGAGAACACTTAAAGCAGTTTAACAAATTATCTGGATCATAACACCTGTGCCAGGATATTGTAAAAACTGGCTGAATCAATCACAAGCCATTATTAATATTTGAGTGTTTCTGGAGGGTAAATGAAATTCTGAAGGAATAAGAACTTGGTTCCTATTTTTATCTTATTAGGAATAGAAGGTTTTTATTCTTTATTCTGGAAAAGAGAAAAACAAGTCCCTCCAAATATTAATTTTTGTTCTCTTTGGATAGGACAAAAAGAAATGGTCTTTCAGTGTAGCAAAGCAAGTTTGGATGAGACAGTAAAACATTAAAAAAATGTCCCTAAATCTTTCTAATGTTAAAGGGGTACATATTCATGGAAACAGGTTGCTTAGAGAGTTTTGAGGGCACAGCTGTGGTGCATTGTTAAGATTAGGTTAGACAAGCATCTGCCAGGAACAGTGTAGGCACATTGGACCCTGTTTATAGGGAAGAAATGGATTACATTGTCTCTCAAGGATCCTTCCAGGTTCGATACCTGCTTTCTTAATATATCATAATTCAAAATATCTATTTTGAGTGTCCTAACCTCTAATTCTGCCCCCTCTCTTTTTGGTTTGAAACATGATTGTTTTTTGTGGCTGTCTGTTATTTCTATAAGTTCATGATTCTTAAAGCAGAGACTAAGATTTTTTGCAGCACCTGCTAATAAGGATTTAAATTTGTTGGCACCTGGATTTCTGTTACAGACCTTTCTCTAATGACACTAAAAACAGAATCGTTAGAAGGTTTTTGGTTTTGAGAACAAAAAAGTCAAACCAGCTGAAAACTTACTGCAAAAGAATAAGGTTTTTTTTAGGGGAGCGGGGGAGTAAAGGGAGTATTCTAATTTTGCTTAATGCTGGATAGCAATTTAGAGAGTTTTACCCAGCATTATAAACTAATGGTTTATGTTTAGCTCCATTTAGAATAGAAAAGTCCTAAAAATGGCCAGGGTACAGGGTAATTCCAGCTTGAATTTCAGTGATAAAAGTAGGACCAGCCTGAATTTTTTTTGGTGAGTGAGTCTTACAGAAGCAACACTTAAAGGATTCACACCATGCATTTCAGGTGCAATATATTTTGGCTAAGCCAAAAGTGTGAAAAAATAGTTACCATCCCTGGAGGTATTTAAAAGATGTGTAGAGGTGACACTTGGGGACATGGCTTAGTGGTGGGCTTGATACTGCTGGGTTAATGGCTGGACTCAATCTTAAAGGTCTTCTCCCACCAAAGCAATTTTGAGATACTATGATTCTATGTATGAGGGCTTCTTTTTCTGATTTATCTTCTACCTCAGCAACGCCTAACTAAAACAAAAATTATGTTTTAAAAATATCCTTATACATCTGGAAACTCAGCTGTAATTACACTGTTGTTATAATCCAAAAGATAAAAATGAAATAAGAGTCTTTGCACAAGTTTTGGTAGTGTCATTCTTTTATTAAGAGGTTGAAGCAGCCTTCCTTCCTTCCTTCCTTCCTTCCTTCCTTCCTTCCTTCCTTCCTTCCT